>CM035439.1:107171164-107666164 GCA_020310875.1 Ceratopteris richardii | reverse complement strand
AGTTTCTGGTTGAATGTAGGCTATAAGAGGGATGGAAAAATGGTGCATGAACTAAGGAGGCACTGTATGAAATAACTTTCCATTGATCATCTATATTCATCTTACTAGAATCATCTTGTCTCTCTCTCTCTCTTGTGCAATCATTGTGTAGTTTTTTTTGAAGGAACAAAGTACAATTTTTATTTCTATATCTTGGAATATAATCAGTAGCAAAGCCCTCTACAAAAAATTTGAAGGAAAGATACATTGTTAACATATTTGGGCTCTCCAAAGAATAGTCTATAGATAAATCTCTAGAGTATGTGAAAAGAAGAATTAGAAACTTTTGGAGCAATCCACTCCAAAACTAGGGGTTGTTTGTTTTTGAAAATAACACGCTGAAAAGAAAGTTGATCCTGTATGAAAGGGACAAAAGGCTATTCAACCTTCTTTGTACCCCCTTTAATTATCTTCTATTTATCTCTTGTTTTAATTTAAACTTTTTTGTGAGAAACAAAGGAAATCATCACATAAGAAAGGATCATGAAATCATCACATAGAAAAAATAATTTGACAATACAAGGTCAACTTCAACCTATGAAGAATTCAAAATAAATTATGTGTAGAATGAAAAATAATATAGTATCTATAATAAAAACATTGTAGAGTCAATCTCGTCCTTGAAAATATATCTTGGATTGAAGTAATTCATTAAAAAAAAAAAATCCAGTAAACCTTGTAATCCATCAATGGGATATCTACACAAAGAAATGTTGGAACTAACATAAATGGAAAATATCAAAGCATGTACATAAAATAATTAGTGGGAATACACTAATGTAGACCTATAGGTCTAGAAAATCATGCGAATTTTCCAAATTTATCAATACCCATTACCAATTTCTTCTTGAAATATATATCCTCTATAGATCAAGACTCGACCACTCTAAGTTGAGAAGAATATAAACTTTAATGATCTTCAAGAGGTACACGAAAAATTACTAAAGCCTTAACATTTTCATGCAATGTTTAGAATGTATTTGTAAGGCTATGAAATGATTGTTCCTCCCAGCAACATATAAGAAGGCATAAGTGAAACACGAAAAAACATATTTAGATAGCTTAAGGAAATATTCATTGCCATGTACAATTCAAAATTTCAGGAAAATACCCATATGTCATATAGAAGTTACCCTTGTAATGAAAATCCACAACAATTTAGGCAAATAGATCTACAAACTCTTGTAAACTACTTAGATTTATAAATCTTCATTACACATCTTCGATTTGATGATATTAATCCATGCCTATTTTAAGCCTAGATGAGAGTAAATTTTGATGATAAGGGTACATATGGTATTAGTAATGCCTTAACAAGTGCGTAATGTTTAGAATGTAATTGTAAGGCTATGAAAGGGTTTCACTCCACCAACATAGAAGAAAATATAGTTAAAACACAAGAAAACATATCTAGGTAGCTTGAACAAATATTGAATGCCACCTAGAATTCAAATTGCACAAAAATACTCAAAATACATAGAGACTTGTTACCAATGTAAATCCTAGAGCGTTGCATGTACATTAACACATCTTTGAAAACTTTTATGGTAAGGAATGTGCTTCAATACCTTTAATATTGTCAACGATTATATCTATGGGTTTTTAGGTTATGTTATGGTTATGCATAATTATGACTATTAATATATTGCCTATATTTATGGTTAATTTTATGATTATCTCTAGGTTTTGGAGGTTATATTATGATTATGCATAAATTATGATTATTACAATATTGCCTCTAGTTATGTTTATGGTTATAAATGCAGATCATATTTATGCACGTTATGGTTATTATTATGGTTATCATTTGCAAATTATTGTTACTTATGTTTAGAAAAGTATTCCATGTTCTACCAATTCTTTGATGTAAGGGATTTATTTTTTCTTAGTGTTGTAATTTTTTCTTAGTCCATTTTCTTTCGTTTCATTACCAATGCCATCATTACCATTACCATCACCATTAGCATTATCATTATCATCACCATTACCATCATTACCATTATCATCACCAATACCATCGTTACCAATATCATCATTACCATTACCATCACCATCACCATCATTACCATTACCATACAAATACCATCACCATACCATTACCAATACCAATACCATACCATACCAATACCATTACCTTACCAATACCATCACCATACCAATACCATCACCATACCAATACCATTACCAATACCATTACCATACCAATACCATTACCATACCAATACCATCACCATTTTCATACCAATACCATCAGCATCACCAAAACCATCACGATCACCATCATCACTATTGCATAATTTGTTGTTGTTCTCGTTCATAATGCTTTGATTATTTTTGTCTTTTTCTTGTTGTTATTGTTATCACTACTGTTATTGTTATCACTACTGTTATGATTGAAAACGATTTTAAACGAGCATGTTATGATTGAAAAGTTATGATCAGACGGTGAAATCTTTACGGAAGCTAAAAATTTTGGTGAAATCTTTACAGAAGCTATACCCTATTCTTGAAATCCTTGATAATTGGAAAAATCGAATGTATTTGAAAAAGAGTTGTTCAACAGTTCTTTTAAGTAGTTCTTTTCTGTGTCTTTGCCTTCTCTAGATCAGAATCCACCATCATGGCCACCAACTCCCTGAAGTTCACTTTGGGTTTCCAGCTCAGTTTCTGTTTTGCCTTGTTGGGACAGCCTCGTAAGTTATCCACTTCTAAAGGTCGGTAATAATTTACATCAATCTCCACATGGTTTCTCCAATTAAGCTCTACATGTTCGAAAGCTACCTCCAATAACTCCTCCACAGTATGAGATTCCTCTGTTGCAACCACATAGTCATCAGGTTCATCTTGCTGTAACATAAGCCACATTGCCTCCACATAATTGCCTGCAAATCCCCAGTCACGTGAGGCCTTTAGGTTTCCTAGGAGAAGCTTCTCCTGAAGCCCCATTTTGATTCGCCCAACAGCCCTTGTGATCTTGCTTGTAACAAAGTTCTCTGCTCGTCGAGGTGACTCATGGTTGAACAAAATGCCATTACATGCAAAAAGCCCATATGCCTCCCGATAATGGACAGTGTACCAATACGCTGCAACTTTCGCTACTCCATAAGGGCTCCTCGGGTGAAATTTGGTGTTCTCATCCTGTGGAGGTGGGTTAGCCCCATACATTTCAGAAGATCCTGCTTGATAGTAACGAATCTGCCAACAAATTGGCATTAGTGTTAGAACCTACATTACATGCGCATAACAATAAGATATGGTTGAAACGCTCAAGTATATGCACTGGCTAATATGCCACCAAGAATTTGTATATAATTTTTCTATTGTTACTGAAATCCTACGCGCTATTTCATGCTTCATCTGCGTATGATCTCTTCTCTATCTCCGTCTATCTAATTGCTACGTATGTTCTTGTTCCGTGTGCGTTGCTCTCGTACTTTAACAATAAGAAACCAGCAGAAACTAACAGAAAACAGCAGGCATAATAAAGCATCAGAAATCAGATTAATCATCCATGCGTAAAGAGGAGAAATGCTACCTTTCTTTTTGTGGTCTCAACGTGGCTTTGCACAGCTTGAAGGAGACGAAGGGCTCCAGTGGCAACAACATCAGCAGTGTATTCTGGATTCTCGAACGACACGCCAACATGAGACTGTGCCCCAAGATTGTAGACTTCATCCGGGCAGATTTCATCCATCCAATTCCTGAGTGAAGATGCATCCGTGAGGTCACCATAATGCAGCTTTACTGGTGCATCTGAAGTTTCTGGTTCAAAATAGATGCGACGAAGCCTCTCCGTATTCAAATTCGACGACCTGCGCATGATTCCATGGACTTCATAACCCTTGTTCACCAGAAGTTCGGTAAGGTAAGATCCATCCTGACCGGTGATGCCTGTGATCAAACCTTTTTCTGTATACCTTCGTCCATCGTAGGTATTATAGGGACCCGCTAACGAGACTCAGTGTAGGGAGCTGCAAGATTTGGAGAATCAAGTCAAAATAATCACTCAAAATCGGTTCAACGCAGAAGGAAAGCAATAACGTCAATGAATGCACACAGACCATACCGGAAAACGTAAGAAATCAATTGTTTATTGCAGAGAAATACGCCAAGAGGAAGGAAGCCGACGAACAAAATTGAACAGGCTATGAAAGGAACGATGGAGATCATGCAGGTACGAGAAGCACGTTATATAGAATCCTCGCACCAATCCTCTGTAGTAAGTCGATTGCAATGATGTCTAACAAGACGTATCCATGAGCTCGTTCTCATTCATAGTAATTTACACACATTAGAAATAATTGAATCTCTCTTTTTCTTTATAAAGAGAGGTTCTGCCGAAGCCATCTGTCCCTTGCTTGAGTTAATGGAAAGAACATAGTATGCATTGGACTCTCTCTATCCCACAAAGCAAGAGTTAAAATTTAGTAGGCCACCCCAAGATGGCACAACGGTGATGGCCCGAAGGGGGCAAGGAAACTAGTTTGAGAATTGGAACTAAGGTCTAATACATGTCCACAACCATTGGTGGGGATTGAACCCCCACCTCTGCCTCAAGACGAGGCCACAAGAGGTGAGAATTCCACCCAAGTGAACCAATGTGCATGAAAGACAAGTACATGATTGAGAGAGCTGAGATATAAATGATGTAGTTCCACATCAAATTTTATATATCTTTGATCCAAAAATGAAGATCAATCTCGATGGTTTGTTAGGTAAGTTCCTTCTCACCATTGATGTTGTTCTTTTATTTTGTTTGTTTTCCTATTTTATCATCACTTTTGTAAACCAAGAGACCCATTTATTTTCCCTTTTTACCTTAAATTTTGGTTTTCTTAAACATGAATGTGAAATATTTCTTTTCTGTATGGTTTGACTTGGGCACAAGACCTTATGGACAATGTCTATACTCCCACCATATCCTTGATCCATTACAAAAATGCTAAAAAATGGAATCATATTGGTATTTTTGATATACCTGCATGAAAGTTGTGTTCTACTTCTAAGCGTTGGAGTTCAAGGTCTGTGAAAGCATACAAACAACACAAGGAAGAAGAAGAAGATCAGAGCAGAACACAACGGAGAATGTATTACCAAGTGAATATACAGAATATTTAAGTGAATATACAAAATGTATTACCAAGTGAATATACGGTGATTGTAATGATGTCTAAGAAGACGTATCCATGAGCTTGTTGTCATTCATAGTAATTTACAAGAAATAATTGAATCTCTCTTTTTCTTTATAAAGGGAAGTTCTGTCGAAGCCTACTCTCCCTTGCTTGAGTTAATGGAAATAACATAGTACGCATGGAACTCTCTCTATCCCATAAAGGAAGAGTTAAAGTTTAGTAGGCCACCCAAAGATGGCACAATGGCGATGGCCCAAGCGGGGCAAGGAAATTAGTTTGAGAATTTGAACTAAGTTCTAATACATGTCCATAGCCATTGGCAGGGATTGAACCCCCACCTTTGCCTCAAGACATGGCCACAACAGGTGAGAGTTCCACCCAAGTGAGCCAATTCACATGAAAGACAAGTACAAAGGGAGATTTCAAGGAATGGAACATAAAAAGGGCCTCCTTCAACCTAAGAGATCAGATTTTCTTATGTTTCATGTCAAGTTAGAGGAATGGCTTTTTTAATAGTGTGTCCTACATGATTCAAAGAGCTGAAATATAAATGATGTAGTTCCACCTCAAATTTTATATGTTTTTGATAAAAAAATGAAGGTCAAGCTCGATGGTTTATTAGGTAAGTTCCTTCTCACTATGGATGGTCTTCTTTTATTTTGTTTGTTTTCCTATTTTATGATCACTTTTGTAAACCAAGATACCCATTTATTTTAGCTTTTTACCTAAACTTTTGGTTTTCTTAAACATGAATGTGAAATATTTCGTTTCTGTATGGTTTGACTTGGGCACAAAACGTTATGGACAATGTCTGTACTCCCACGATATCCCTACTCCATTAAAAAGAAGTTGAAAAATGCAATCATATTGGTATTTTTGATATACCTACATGAAAGTTTTCTTCTACTTCTAAGTGTTGGAGTTCAAGGTCTGTGGAAGCACACAAACAACACAAGGAAGAAGAAGAAGTTTGGAACACAACACAATAGAGAATGTATTACCAAATGAATATACAATATATTAGTGATCCATTAGGGGATATAGGTGGATGTATAAGCTGGAAACAAAGCCTCCCAAAGAGGAAAGAAATTACCTTGAGATGCCTAAATGTTTTCACACATGTCACTACCAAAATATATCAACAATGTCTCCCTGGGAGTGATGCATTGAACAAGGAGTTGACACTTATGTGTAAGGAAGTGCCAAGTTATGTGGAAAGATATCAATCCACAAAACGAAGTAAGCCCAAAGCTTTATGAAAAGCTTCAAACTTCTCTGTAGGCAGCCTTTGTGAAAAAATCCACAACATTATTTTGTGTGGCCACATAAGCCAAATTGATCTCTCCAGCAAGAACCTCTCATGGACTAAACAATCCAAGTAGTCGGGTATCACTCAAGTAGCAAAAGATATTAACCACCTTCCAATGCTTGACACCTCCACAATGCATAAATATGCTCAACTGAGAGACAAAAAATGGAGTATGAAGCCATGTTATGAAGAAGTAAATTAAGAATCCAACAACTTTCTGATAGAGAACACCATCAAATGCATCCTTGGCATCATGAAGACTCAATTGTAAACCCATTTCCATGGGAGTGGCAATAGGTTTGCAATCCTTAAGGCCAAAACACTACAATAATGTGTCAATATATTATGTTTGACACAAATCTTTTCCTCCATCAACTTGTGTAAGCTCAATGCTCAAATAATTTTTTGAATTCCCCAAATGTGACATCTTAAAAGAGGCATGCAAATCAGTCTTAAATTAAGCAATATCCTTCTCATTAGAACAATTGAGGATCGTGTCACAAACAGATACAACAATGATCAAAAGTAGATCATGTGCATGCTTAATATATAAGTTGCTCTCACTTGGATTGTTCTCAGGACCATCTGCAAGCAAGTAGGCATGTATGTTTTCATACTAAGCATGTGTTGCTTGCTTCAAACCATATATGCCTTTTTCAACCTTCACACTTTGTTTTCATGCCCTTTTTACACAAACCACAAGATTCAAATGCATACACTTCTTCACATAATTCACCATTCATAAATGTATTTGTCATGTCCAATTGATATACATTCCAACCATGATGAGCTGCATGTGCACAAATGCCATGAACAATGATCATTTAGCATGTGGCAGCTAAGGTCTCATCAAAATCAATGCCTTTCTCTTGGGCATAACCTTTGGCAACAAGTGTAGCCTTATACATGCCAACTATTCCATTGGGCTTATGTTTTAGCTTGTATATCCATTTTGTGCCAATGAACTTCTTGCCTCGAGGCAAACCACATAAAGATCAAGTACCGTTCTTCATAAAAGTATCATATATTTATTCCTTAACAACCATGCAATTTTTTTGAATTTTTTACTTCATTAATAGAAACAAGAGCATTCTCACCACAAAGACTAGAGATAGCCATTTTATAACAATCTGATGCAAAGGGAAACACTATGAGAGCCTAAACGAGTATGATATGTCAAGTTGCATTTAATTCACTATCTCTCAAGGTTTGGAGAAAACATTTAGGCAAAGTTTTTGCTTCGTCTATGTCATTCCACTCACCAAAACGTGCATCATGTAAATATACATAAGAAATTGAATGATTTGCATCATAATTTGAAACTTGTACAGGTCGAGAGATTTCCTCATTTGGACCATCACTTGAGTGTCCAACTATAAAAAGAGGAAGCAAAGCTTCATACACATCTTTAGAGCTAAGTGATGTCTCCTTGGTACATGAACTAATGACTGAATTGCATCTTCCACAAAAACAAAATCATGGCTAACCAAAATATGTTTAATATGTGCATGACATAGATGATAATGTTTGCTTTTAGAAGTACACCCAATAAAAACACATCTCATTGCTTTATCATTCAATTTCATATGTTGTTGTTCAAGCACTAATGCATATGCTTGACAACCAAAGACATGGAGATGAGCAACAGTTGGCTTGCAGCCATGCCAAGACTCATATGGAGTGATCAATTACAATGCTTTGCTGGGACACCTATTAAGTACATAGGGTGCACACATAATAGCCTCAAGCCAAAGGATATGTGGTAAAGCTTGGAGTTTGACCACACACCTCACCATTTCCATGAGAGGCCTGTTCTTTCTTTTAGTAACTCCATTTGTTGAGGTGTATATGAAATTGTACACTAGTGTAGTGAGAAATGCATTAAAATCAGATAACATGTATCCCCCCTCAATCATAATGGAGGGTGCCCAATTTACATGGTGACATATTTTTAGCCATAACCATGAAGTGTTTGAAGGACATAGATACTTTGGAATTTTCTTTCAATGGATACATCCATGCATGCCTAGAGAATTCATTAATAAAATTCACAAAGTAAAGGTAGTATAGGACCACATACATCACTATGAATAAACTATAGTTTATGAGTATCTTAAATTGGACCATCTTTTGGGAAGGAGGTACACTGCATTTAGCCCAAAATACAACCCCCACAGACATATTTACAAGGTGCCTCAAGTTTAGGAAGAGAAGACAAATTTTGTATTTTTGCATGTGAAGAAAACTAGGAAAATTTAGATGACTAAAGCATGCATGCCAAAGCTTTGCATCTAAGATAGCCTAAGAATCACATGTTGAATCATTCACATACTTCACATAGTCTATGAATTTATATAGCCCATGACATAAAATTCTAGAAGCAACAATAAGATCACCATTTGAGAGATCATGAACTCCACATTTGTCATCAATAAATTTGACAACCAACCCAATCTTGGCTAATGCTAAAAATAACACAAATTTTGCTTGATCCATGACATATATAAAGCATATGATAATGTGAAATAAGTTCGATGCGTAATGGGCAGAATGATCTTACCGAATTCCATTATAGCATAAGAGGATTTGTGAGCACATGTGACAATATTCCCTATAGGGGTAGCCTCGATGGAATTGAAGAAACTGCATTGCGAGGTAATATGTTTGGTTGCCTTATTATCAGGTACCAAACATATGAGTCTACTATAGATATATAGTGCTCATGAGAAGATAATTCATAGTTAAATCCCCACTCTTAATATTGAATAGCATTGGCAAACTTATAAGAAACAAGGTTGTTTTCTGTTGGAGTAAATCACAAGCCTACACATTTGGCTTGAAAGCTATCTTGAAGACTCTACATATGTGAAGAAGCATAGGAATCATTGTTAGTGGTTAATTACCACTTTATCTCATTGTAAAAGTCAAATTGACTTAGAATCTTTTGTAATCACCTAACAAAGTGAGTCGTGGAAAAAATAGCTTATTTGATTGAAGGAATATCTCCTAGGATATAGGAGCTTGATCATAGGGAGCCAAAAGTTTGAATTTGAATTCAAATTTTTACTCATTACATATAAATATGAACATGAAAAGTCGTGGGTAAGAGAGATCACTCCCAAGCTTCATTCTACTGATTTTGAGTGGGTGTGAGGACTACACTATAGCCTATACCTCTCTACACCATTATGCAATGTTATTCATGCCAATGGTATTGTATACAAGTGTTCATTAATAGATACTTTTACATCATTCATCTCTGAGTTCTCTGCTAGTCTACTCAAAAGTCTGTCAACTTGTCAAGGGCATATCTCGGTCAATTCTCCACCAAATTCAGTGATTCAAAGCTTTTTGGATTCTACTTAAAGTCTTCTACATACTAGCAAAGTTTGAAGGGATTCTATTCATCCATCTTAGAGAAATCTGCATCGAGGTGAACTCTGGTCAATTTCTGCTACAGTCCTAAAAAGTCGGGGGTATAGCTAAACTTGCTAAATTGATTTCTCTTAGCATAGTTTATCTTTTTACATCATTTGACTTGGATTATTTAGCTTACTAAGCTAATTAAATACCCCTAGAAGGAATTTTATCAATTTCTACTGTGTTGGTCACACTGAGCAAAACATTTAGCAGGTGTCAAGAAATAAATAGAAGGTTTTCTTGAGTTTTTAACTTCCAAAGTTATCTATTTTGATTCAATCATTGCACACATCATTTCCAAAGGACATAGGCCATTTTTTGGTGTCATTGGAAAGCTAAGGAAGTCTACTAATCAAGTATGAAGCAAAAGAGGGCTGGTACAAAGAAGGTTTAGCAGTACCTACTCAGTCTCTTGGAGCATCCATCCATCTTTCCCAACAGTGGTATCAGAGCAAATAAGGTAAAATGGGAGATGGTTTTCCTTCATTTATTGATAAATTGGACAGGAAAAACTATCAAGCTTGGTCTCTAAGGATGAAGACCTACTTACAAGGAAGGAGTCTCTATGGATACATCTCAGGAGATGAGGAATTGCCCTCATTCAAAGCAAGAGGATTTCCAACCAAGGAAGAACAAGAAAAGCTCAACACATGGTGTGCTAAGGATGCATTGGCAAGGTCTTATTTACTCAACTCTATCTCTGACTTTCTTTTGCCTCATATCAGAAATTGTAAGACATCCCAAGAGACTTGGGAAACCTTGTCATCATATTTTTCCTCCAATACAAGGGCTAGGAAAAATCAGTTGTGGATTGAATTCACAACACTAAGGAAGCAACCTAAACAAGCTATTTCAGAATTTGTGACCAAGATCAAAGATGTTGCAGATCAGTTAGCAAGCATAGGAGAAGAGATTGAAGAAGAACAGATTGTAAGGCAAGTGATCAATGGAATCAAGGCTGATGACAAGTGGGAAAGCTTCACCACTGCAATGGAACTCTACATGGACATGCACACTCAAGATCTTACAAATCTCATGGGACAACTATTTACACATGAAGCAAAGCTCACCAAGAATGGAGATACATCCAAAGGTAATAACTCTTCTGCCCTATACACTGATAAGAAGTCTAAGGATAAAGGCAAGAGCAAGAAGGTGGAAGATGAAGGCTCTACCTCTCAAGCCAACTATGCAGGAAGAGGTAGATCTTCAAGAGGAAGGGGCAGAGGAGGTAAGCAAGGTAGGAGGAGACCCTATAACTAATCACCATGCAACATTTGTGGTTTATCAAATCATACTACAGATGAGTGTTTCAGGAATTACAAAAATCAGAGAGGAAGAGGCTACCAAAGAGGTGGATACTCACAGTCAAGAGGAAGGTTCAACCATCACCAAGGCCACAACAACAATTACAACAACAATTACAATGGCAACTACCAAGGAGGATTCAAAACCAGAAAGGACTACAACAACTACACAGAAGAGCAGTGTAACATAATCCTGGTAGAAGATGGTTGAACCACACCCTAAGAGAGAGGATTAGGAAGTAATCCTCAACCATGGCTTTTGGGGCAAGTGGTTAGCCCATCACATTCCTAACCAAGAGGTTGTGAGTTCAATCCCTTACATGTCAGGCTACATCCTGCCAGGGTACATCCAGGGTACATCCTACCAGTCCCATACCTGGTCAGGGTACATTCCCGAGGGAGTTCAAGGGGGGAAGAATGTAACATAATCCTGGTAGAAGATGGTTGAACCACACCCTAAGAGAGAGGATTAGGAAGTAATCCTCAACCATGGCTTTTGGGGCAAGTGGTTAGCCCATCACATTCCTAACCAAGAGGTTGTGAGTTCAATCCCTTACAAGCAGGATGACTCTCTTTTGATCATGAATATGACTTCAATTAGGTACAAATGATGATCACCTATTTTACATTGACTCAGGGTGCTCAAATCATGTGGCTGGTAATGTGGCACTACTCTCTAATCTTGAGGAACCAAAAGGTAAACATCAAGTCCAAACAGGTGATGATACAAAGCATTCAGTAGTTAAAGTTGGAAATGTTAAGACTTGTGATGGAAATCAGAATCTGTTGAGCAGGGTACTCTATGTACCAACCATTACAAAAAATTTGATGAGTGTTGGTCAGATTGTGGAGAAAGGTTTGCAGGTTAGATTCAATCAATATGGAGCATTTGTGGAGGATCCAAGACATGGATTCAAGAGGATAGCTAAAGGAGAAAAATCAGGTAGACTTTTCACTTTTGACTTAGAAGACACAAAGAATATTGCACTATACAGTTATAAGGATGAAACACTTTCAGAGCTTGAGATTTGGCACAAAAGATTAGGGCATATAGGAGAAAGAACCTTGAAGCAAATGTGCAGGGACCAATGTGTGCTTGGGATACCTAATGTATCCAAGCAACATATGATTTACAAGTGTGGTGCTTGTCAATTTGGGAAGTCTCACAGGTTACCCTTCTCAAGGAAAGGATATATGCATGAAGACTACCTAGAGCTTGTACACACAGATGTATGGGGACCTAGCAAAGACCCCTCAGTCTCAGGTTCAAGGTATTATGTGTCTTTTATTGATGATTATAGCAGATGGACTGTATTGTACTTTATGAAGCACAAGAATGAGGTATTTAATTGCTTTAAAAAATATCTTGCAGTAGTTGAAAATCAGACAGGAAGAAATTTGAAGAGGCTAAGGTGAGATGGAGGAGGTGAGTACTTCTCCAATGAGTTTTAAAACTTCTTGCAGGACAGAGGCATCAAAAGAGAAATAACCACAAGGTATTCTCTTGAGCAGAATGGGGTAGCTAAAAGAAGAACGAGGTTAATTGTTGAGATAGCTAGATCTATGCTTAATGAGAAGAAGTTACCTAACTATCTATGGGCAGAGAGTGTTTCTACTGCCACTTACCTCATAAATAGGTTACCATCTAAGTCACTTGATGGTATGACACCCTATGAAGCATGGCATGGTAAGAGACCATCACATTGCAAAATATTTGGATGTGTAGCATATGTGCACATTCCTTCTCAGATAAGAGGTAAACTAGACCCAAAGGCTGAAAAATGCATTTTTATTGGATATGATTTAAATAAAAAAGGTTACAGGTTTTATAACCCTACCAATAAGGGATTCATGGTAAGGAGAGATGTTGTCTTTGATGAAAATGATTCTTGGTATGAGAATGAATGCAAGAAAGTTAAACTACCCTATGATTTGGAAGAGGAGTTTCCAAAACTTGCAAAGGAGGAACCTACTCAGAATGAAGACTCAAGTTCAGATGATGAAGACCCTATCAACCTTAAAGAGTTCAAGGCATGGAAGTCCAAGGGCAAAATGAAGATGAAGAAGCTCGAAGACATACCTGAATCTTCAGCTCAACCATTTAGAAGATCACAAAGAGAAAGCAAAAAACCTACCAGATATGGGTATGACACATCTCTTGTTACTAAACATTCGGTTTATCTTGCCAAGGATTTGTCAAATGAATAACCAGGATCATATGAAGAAGCAATAACCAAATCAGAATGGAAAGAAGCTATGGATGAGGAGATTGAAGCACTCAAGGAGAGTGACACATGGGAGTTAGTACCTAAGAAGGACTCAATGAAGGTAATAGGATCCAGATGGATCTATAAACTTAAAAGAAACTCTGATGGCACAATTAATAGGTACAAAGCCAGATTAGTAGCCAAGGGTTTTGCACAAACCCAAGGATTTGATTATGAAGAAACATTTTCTCCTGTGGCCAAGATGCCAACAATCAGAGTGTTGGTAAGTGTGGCTGCATGAAAGAATTGGAACATGTACCAATTGGATGTCAAGAATGCTTTCTTGAATGGATGGATTTTAGAGGAGGTATATATGTCACAACCTCTTGGCTATGAAGACCCCAAGAAGGTAACATATGTTTGCAAATTAAAAAAGGCTTTATATGGATTGAAGCAGGCACCTAGGGCATGGAATTACAGGTTAACTACATACCTCCAAGACCAAGGTTTTGTCATGACCAAGGCAGATACTTCTCTGTTCATTAAGAGAAGTAATTCACAGGTAATATATCTTTGTGTTTATGTTGATGACATCATCATTACAGGTAATGATGTCAATGGAATCAGATATATCAAAAGCCAGATGATGAAGGAATTCAAGATCAATGATCTTGGTTTATTAAAAGTTTTTTGGGACTTGAATTAGTTTACACTAATTCAGGGATATACATTACTCAAAAAAAATATGTACAGGATATGTTGAAGAAGTTTCACTTGTAGGATGCTAAAGCAGCAAGCACTCCAATGGAGGTAAACCTAAAGCTAAGTGCCCATGAAGGTGATGAAGTCCAAGACATTACAGATTATCAAAGTATGGTGGGTAGCTTGAACTATGCTACCTTAACAAGAATTGATATTGCATATGGAGTTAGTGTGCTAAGTCAATTTATGCACAAGCCAAGGATACCTCACTTAGAGGCTGCCAAGAGAATCTTGAAGTATCTCAAGGGTACACAGAACCATGGTTTGTATTTTCCTTACACTTCAGATATTGATATAAAAATTTATTCACATGCAGATTGGGTAGGATGCAAGGATGATAGGAGAAGCACTTCTGGATACATTTCCTTTGCAGGTGACAAACCAATTTCATGGCCTGCAAAGAAGCAACCAACTGTGGCATTGTCTTCTACAGAGGCATAATATAGAGGACTAGCTAATGCCACACAAGAAGCAATTTGGACTAAGCTTTTGTATACAGAATTGGGCTTATATACTAGGCCTCCAATAATCTTTGGAGATAATACAAGTTCTCTTCACCTTGAAGCTAATCCTATCTATCATGCTAGGACCAAACACATAGAAGTTCATTATCATTATGTGAGAGAGAAGTGGATAAGCAAGGATATTCAGCTGACCTATGTGTCAACCAACATGCAATGTGCAGATTTGCTGACTAAAGCTTTGGATGGAACCAAACTTTGCAGGTTCAAATCCATGATTGGATTGCAGAATATATTTGAAGATTGAAGATGAAGACTTAAGCCAAAATGTTTGGCTTGAGGGGGATCTATTGGAGTAAATCACAAGCCTACACATTTGGCTTGAAAGATATCTTGAAGACTCTACATATGTGAAGAAGCATAGGAATCATTGCTAGTGGTTAGTTACCACTTTATCTCATTGTAAAAGTCAAATTGACTTAGAATCTTTTGTAATCACCTACCAAAGTGAGTCGTGGAAAAAATAGCTTATTTGATTGAAGGAATATCTCCTAGGATATAGGAGCTTGATCATAGGGAGCCAAAAGTTTGAATTTGAATTCAAATTTTTACTCATTACATATAAACATGAACATGAAAAGTCGCGGGTAAGAGAGATCACTCCCGAGCTTCATTCTACTGATTTTGAGTGGGTCTGAGGACTACACTATAGCCTACACCTCTCTACACCATTAGGCAATGTTATTCATGCCAATGGGATTGTATACAAGTGTTCATTAATAGATACTTTTACACCATTCATCTCTGAGTTCTCTACTAGTCTACCCAAAAGTCTATCATTTTGTCAAGGGCATATCTCGGTCAATTCTCCACCAAATTCAGTGGTTCAAATCTTGTTGGATTCAGCTTAAACTCTTATACATAATCTCAAAGTTTGAAGTGATTCTATTCAGCCATTTCAGAGAAATCTGCATCGAGGTGAACTCTGGTCAATTTCTACTACAGTCCTAAAAAGTAGGGGGTATAGCTAAACTTGCTAAATTGATTTCTCTTAGCATAGTTTATCTTTTTACATCATTTGACTTGGATTAGTTATCTTACTAATCTAATTAAATGCCCCTAGAAGGAATTTTATCAATTTCTACTGTGATGGTCACACTGAGCAAAACATTTAGCAGGTGTCAAGACATAAATAGAAGGTTTTCTTGAGTTTGTAACTTCCAAAGTTATCTATTTTGATTCAATCATTGCACACATCATTTCCAAAGGACATAGGCCATTTTTTGGTGTCATTGTAAAGCTAAGGAAGTCTACTAATCAAGTCTGAAGCAAAAGAGGGCTGGTACAAAGCACGTTTAGCAGTACCTACTCAGTCTCTTGGAGCATCCATCCATCTTTCCCAACATTTTCGATTCCCTCATCAATGATGTAAGGATGGGCAATGGACAGACAACGATTGATCTCTTGCAAATAGTGCTAATAGAGTGATGGAGACAATGATAACTAGGTACTCTAAGTTTCTTGTTATCATCAAGTTGGATAAGCAATGAGCATATGGAGGTGTTGTAGGATCAAAGAATTTGTGATATCAGAGTGATAGAGGGTGCCAAAGGGGCCGTTTTGCTAGTCTTTGTGACTTGTAACTTATCATGACAGAGGCAGTGGGCACTTCGGATTATTGGGAGAGAGTGAAGTGTACAATTACGTACTTTTGAAAGAACCTTTAGCTTATCATGATTGAGAGTAGTAAATGTTTTGGTGTTGTGTCCAACAAGAATCTCCCTACAGGCCTATTGCAATAGAGAAAGGCTTCGATTTGGTTCTATCGTGATTGTGGGTCATTCAAGGCCATGTAAATTTGTGCATGCCATACATGCAATAGAATCCTTTCATTTGTGGAGAGGCACACATATCCTATCTCCTACAAGAAGACATTTCATGTTCTCTCCTATCTCCACAAGATTTGATGGGGATGTCCCCTCACTCATGATCAATAATGTGGGCCAATCTCAAGTGGATAAGGCCCTCAGTGCAGTGTGGGAACTCTTTGGATAGAAACCCCCAATTGTTGTCCTGCCTCAAGAATTCATCTTGGAAAAGCAAGAAGACTTAAAGAAGACATATCTCATTGGGTAGATGTTTGGACCTAAACCATTGCTTGAAACCCTATGATAATGGTTCCAAAAGGAGTGGTTCTCACATGGTTTAATTGTTAGCAATTGTTAGTTTCTTATGGGAAACCATGTTCTCCTAGTTTTTAAAAATGAAGAAATGGATTTCCAAGCTCTATAGGTAGGAAGGTGGCATGTTTGACATACAACTTTGCATCTCTTCAAGTCCTTCCCTCACTTCATTCTGTAGAAGTCCAAACCATTGTGCTTTTTACTCTAGGCGAAGCTATTTAATCGTCCCTTATTTCTTTATGGATTTATCAGGGAATTGTTAAGGCCATTGGTGGCCCTTTGGCCTCGAGGGAAGATGTTAGTGTTCTCATTTATGAAGGTGCATTGTACTCCTTCAATACTAGATGGCATCATCAGATCTATGTGGATACCCCACCTAAGGATCTTAATGAGGGGTCCTTCATGGTAGTAAGAAATGGAAGAAATAGAAGCACTAAAAACTGCTCTCCATTGAGTCCTTCTAAGTCTTAGAAAAGGAGATCAAATAGCTTGACTACTCAGGTGAAACAAATCAATATGTGACTGAGAAGGAAAACATTAAGGTTAACTGTGAAATCAAGAAAGATACGAAAGAAATTCCCAAAAAGAAAGATAACCTTGACAAGGAAAGCCCAATAATATTTGCATTGAGGGTGCCAAATCAGATACTAGATTCTTTTGGCAGGGGTGATTTTATGCAAATGAAAACACCCAATGGAATTCCCTTGGAAGAGCCCCCTCAAATAGTGCACCGTGTGCCAAGACCCATCTTCTTCAAAAAGAAATACAAAAATAAGAAAATATGGATAAATCCAAGTCTCACAAGGACATTAACTTGCACAAATGATTATTCTCTCATTTAATACTAAGGGTCTATTAGACCCTTCAATAGCATCAATAATTGCACAATGGCTTAAAGTTAAAAGTTTGAACCTAGAATTCATCTCCCTACAGGGGATCAAAATTCATGGTGAGGAGATTTTAGAAAAACTTAAGAGTATTTCATCTTCTCATCTATGAATCTCCACAAAGCACTTGAGGGGGAGCAGTGGTGTTACCTTATGTTTTAGATTGACCTGGCAAATCTCCTTCGTGTAGATTATGATGGATTGTGCAAGTCCTCTTCATTTCACTATATTTTGATGTACACCCTTAATCAAGACACAAAGAGAGTGGAAACATGGTTGGACTTGGACTCCCTTCCCTTTGGGGTCATCCTTTGCGGGGACTTCACCATGGTGAAAGCCCAATCCGATAGATGGAACCAAAAACGCAGAATCATTTATGGCCATGAGAAAGTTCTCTAGGACCAAGTCAAGCTCCACCATGATTTGGTGGAATTCAGTGATGCTCATGGCTTCTCTTGGTTGAATCTCCATTCAAGGACATACTTGCAAAAATATAAACTTGACAAATACTATCTATCATAGAATATCATCAACTTTGTTGGATCCCCTCCCTACTCTCAATCAAAAGACCTTGTTGTCTCTTATCATTGTCCTATTGTTTTAGTCTTTAAGCCACAAGGGAGGCACAAAAAAGCTCCTTGGTTTCATGCAAATTCTTTGATCCTCTCCCAAACTTCACTCCAATAAATCATTGATGCAACCTCGATGAAGGCTTTTGATACTTAGAAATCATTGGATAAGTGTTGGAATATGCCAGTTAGAGAAAGACAAATTCCACTTACCAAGGCTCAAAGCAAGATTCAAAATATTCCAAGGACAAGAAGAGAAAAGTTGCATATTAGGCTTTGACTTCTTGAAGTGGAAGTGAATAAAGGTAAGGTTTGCCTAGAAATGGAATTGCTAAAAATCAAAAGCAAACTCATATATGAAGAAGAGATTCAAAGGAAGTATCTAAAAATATACAATAAAGAATGGTGGTTAGGGAAAGTAGATAAACTAATAAAAGAAATGTGCAAACTCCTCGAGAAAAAGCAATACAAGGCAAAGATTCTGTATATGATTGACAATGAGGGAGTATAATGCAATTTATTTGATGATAATATGGAATCTATTGCAAGCCACTTCATTGATCTTTTGGGAATGTCCACTTTAATTTTTTCTCAAAGACAAGATAGCATGCCTACCATCTCTAATGTTATCAGCAAGGAAATTCTGCATAATTTGTGTTAGCTTCTTGAGTCCCCCATCTAAGATGTTGAGATTGGGGAGGTTATTGACTCCCTTCTGGATGGGAAAAGCCTAGGTTTGGATGGTCTCACTAATGATTTCTTTAAGATGTTTAAGAACGTTTTGGTCAAACCATTGCATATGGTCTAGTAGAAAGCCCTGCAATTTGGTGCTTTGCCTGACTTTCTCGACAAAGGTGTAATATAGCTGATTTGCAAAAAAGATAGGAAAAACAAGATTGAAAACTAGAGCCCGATGAGGATGCTACAAATTGGCTATACGATCTTTGCAAAGTTCAATTGCATGTCATCTTTGATATTCGATCAATGAGGATAAAAAAGGCTTCATCAAGGGTTGATCCATCTTGTGTGAGAAGTCCTATATGTTGGTAAGTAATTGTCCCAAGATGTTATTTTCATTAAAATTGATGTTGATAAGGCTTATGATCACCTCGAGTGGGACTTCATTCTATTCTTTAAAGGATTTGGGATGCAAGCCTAGATTCATCAAGATGATCTCAATGTAGTTGGTAAAAACCTTTGTGCATATTAACATAATCGACCAACTCTTGCATGTGATCATATTAAAGAGGGCTACTTGATCGGGTTGCCCCTTGTCTCCTTGTTTATTTGCTATTTCCACAGATGAGCTTAGGTGCATGATTAACCATCAAGATAAACTTGGGTGTATCTAGGGGTTGTTACTTTCCCATAGCTAGAACATAATTTTATTCGGGTTCTTTGCAGATAACACGAATTCTTTTGTACAAAATGGTAATAATTGCATTGTGACCTTTTGGTAATGCCTTAAAAACTTTTTCATTTCCTCTACTTCTAGAATAGACCACTCAAAACTACTTTCAAGGCCATTACAAGACCCACCCTACAATTCTTAATCAATGAGGGTTGTTTGGTGTCCCTAGTAGACAAATCTTTAGATTGTTGGGAATACCAATGTGTTTTTATGTATCTCTAGGGTAGAGATGGAACTTGGTTCTCTTCAAATCCAACACAAATTTCCCTACTGGAAAGGGATGCAACTCAACTTGTCAGGGCTTACTATGGTGACTAACACCTTTTTTCTTTCATGATTTATTTACTTTTTGGCATGTTGGAGGCCAAAAGACAAAGAGTTATCAAAATTGTAAAATGCTTACTAAAACTTTCTTTGGACAAGGGATCCCAATAGAAGAAGTATGCACAAGGTCAAATGGGATTTGTGTACAATGCAAAAAGATAAGAATGGATTGGATGGCTGATAAAATGGCCAACAAATGGGAGTAAGCTCATTGTCAAAAACAAATCTCCACCTATTTAATGGCCACCCTAGATGGAGGGATCTTGAACTTCTTACTTTGATCTTTTCCCCTATTTTGATGACTCCTAGAGGGTCAGGCTCCATTTTCTCTTCATTGAAGATATGAAATAGAATGAAACCATATGTGAAGCTGAATGAGGGCTGGATGGGTGATCCGAATTAGATATTGTTGGGAATGATGGATGGACACTCCAAGAGAATGAGTAGGTTCTACCAAATCTTGCTTTGTACCTGCCCTTTGATGCTTCATAGTTGATAAGTTAACCTCCTTAGCTTTCCAATGACACCATAAAATGGCCTCTAGGTACCTTGGAAATGATGTATGTAAAGATTGAATCAAAACAGATAACTTTGGTGTTCAAGAACTCAAGAAAACCTTCTACTTTTGACTTGACACCTGCTGTAACTTTTGCTCAGTATGAACAGCACAAAAGGAATTGGAAAACTTCCTTTTAGGGTATTTAATTAGCTTAGCAAGCTAACTATTCCAAGTGATATCACTTAAAAAGACTAACTATGCTCAGAGAAATCAATTTATCAAGTAAACCTTTACCCTCAATTTTTTAGGACTATTGTAGACTTTGACCAGTGATCACCTCGATGAGCTTTTCTCTGAATTGGCTGAATAGAATTTTTGGCATGTAGAAAACATTGAGTTGGTTCCAACAAGCTATAGATCTTGGAATTGGGTGGAGAAATGACTGAGATATGCTCTTCACAAGTTGACAGACTTTCAAGTACTATGACAGAGAACTCAGAAATGAACAATGTAGATATATGTATTAATGAACACTTGTATACAATGTCATTGGCATGAAGATCATTGCCTAATGGTGTAGATAGGTGTGGGCTAGAGTTTAGGCCTCACACACACTCAGAATTGACAAAGATGAGCTCGGGAATGATGAGTCTTACACACGATTTTTTTATGATCATTTTTATAGTAGTTGAGTTAAAGTTTGAATTTGAATTCAAACTTTTGGCTCCCTATAATCATGCTTCTATATATTAGGAGATATTCCATCAATCAAAGCTAACTTTTTCTATGAGTTTCTTTTGGTAGGTGTTTACAAAGATTCCAAGTCAAAACTAACTTTTACAAAGAAGTAAAGTAGTAATTAACCACTAGCATTTGTTCCCATGCTTCTCCATATGTGTATGGACTTCAAGGTATCCTTCAAGCCAAATGTGTAGGCTTGTGAATTGCACCAACAGCTCCCCCTCAAGCCAAACATTTTGGCTTGGTCTTCATCTTCAGTCTTCATGTATATCTTGCAATCCAATCATTGCTTTGAACTTGCAAAGTTTGGTTCCATCCAAAGCTTTAGTCAACAAATCTGCACACTGCATGTTGGTTGATACATAGGTTAGTTGAATGTCCTTGCTTAATAATTTCTCTCTCACATAATGGTAATGAACCTCTATATGTTTGGTCCTTAGATAGGATTAGCTGCAAGGTGAAGTGAGCTTGTATTATCTCCAAAAATCAAAGGTGAGCTAGTATATAAGCGCAATTCTGTATACAATAACTTGATCCATATGGCTTCTTGGGTGGTGTTAGCCAATCCTCTATATACTGCCTCTGTAGAAGATAAAGCAACAGTAGGTTGCTTCTTTGAAGACCATGATATTGGTTTATCACCTGCAAATGAAATGAAATGTTTATCACCTATCATCCTTGCATCCTGCCCAATCTGCATCTGAATAGATCTTAATATCCAGGTCTGAAGTGTACGGGAAATACAAACCATGATGTTGTGTACCCTTGAGATATTTTAATATTCTTTTGGCAGCTTCTAGGTGAGGTACCCTTGGCTTGTGCATAAACTGCCTTAGCACACGAACTCCATATGCAATGTCTATCCTTGTTAAGGTAGCATAATTCAAACTCCCAACTATACTTTGGTAACCTGTAACATCATCAATTTCATCACCTTGATGGGCACTTAGTTTTAGGTTTACCTCCATTGGAGTACTTGCAACTTTGACATCCTGCAAATGAAACTTCTTCAACATATCCTGTATGTACTTTTTCTCAGTAATTTATATTCTAGAGTTAGTATAGACTAACTCAAGCCCAAGAAAATACTTTAGTAGACCAAGATCATTGATCTTGAACTCCTTCATCATCTGGTTCTTGATTTGTCTATTTCCATTGACATCATTACTTGTAAGTATGATATCATCAACATATACACATAGGTATATTACCTCTGAATTACTTCTCTTGATGAATAGAGAAGTGTCTGCCTTGCTCATGACAAAACCTTGGTCTTGGAGATATGTTGTCAATCTGTGATTCCATGCCCTAGGTGCCTGCTTTAATCCATAAAGAGCTTTATTCAATTTGCACACATATGTTACCTTGTTTGGATCCTCATAGCCAGGAGGTTGTGACATATATACCTCCTCTGAAATCCATCCATTCAAGAAAGCATTTTTGACATCCAATTAATACATGTTCCAATTTTTTGATGCAGCCACACTTACCAACACTCTGATAGTTGGCATCTTGTCCACAAGTGAGAATGTCTCTTCATAGTCAATGCCGTGGGTTTGTGCGAAACCCTTGGCTACCAATCTGGCTTTGTACCTGTTAATTGACCCATTAGAATTTGTTTTGAGTTTATAGATCCATCTGGATCCTATTACCTTCATGGATTCTTTCTTTGGTACTAGTTCCCATGTGTCACTTTCCTTGAGTGCATCAATCTCCTCATCCATAGCTTCTTTCCATTCTGCCTTGGTTATGGCTTCTTCATATGATCCTGGTTCTTCAATTGACAAATCTTTGGCAAGATAAACAGAATGTTTAGTAACAAGAGAGGTATCATACCCATATCTGATAGGTTTTTTCCTCTCCCTTTGTGATCTTTTGATTGATTGATTTGAAGATTCAGGTATGTCTTCAAGTTTCTTCATTTTGACTTTACCCTTGGACTTCCATGCCTTGAACTCTTCAAGGTTGATAACATCTTCATCATTTGAAGTAGTGTCTTCATTCTGAGTAGGTTCCTCCTTGGCAAGACTTGGAAACTCCTCCTCCAAGTCATAGGGTAGTTTAAACTTCCTGCATTCATTCTCATACCAAGAATCATTTTCATCAAATACAACATCTCTACTAACCATGAATCCCTTATCGGAAGGGTTGTAAAATCTGTAACCTTTTTGATTCAGATCATATCCAATAAAATTACACCTCAGCGTTGGGGTCTAGCTTACCTCTTATATGAGAAGGAATGTGTGCATATGCTACACATCCAAATATCCTGCAATGATCAAGTGAGGGTCTTTTCCCATGCCATGCTTCATAATGAGTCATCCCATCAAGGGACTTAGATGGCAATCTATTTATGAGATAAGTGGCAATAGAAACACTCTCTGCCCATAGATAGTTAGGCAATTTCTTCTCATTCAACATTGACCTTTCTGTTTCAACAATCAACCTATTTCTTCTCTCAGCTACCCCATTCTGTTCGAGAGTATACCTTGTGGTGATTTCTCTCTTAATGCCTCTGTCCTGCAAGAAGTCTTCAAACTCATTGGAGAAGTACTCACCTCCTCCATCTGGCCTTAGTCTCTTTAGATTCTTCCCTGTCTGATTCTCAACAAGTGCAAGATGTTTTTTAAAGCAATTAAACACTTCATCCTTGTGCTTCATGAAGTACAATACAGTCCATATGCTATAATCATCAATAAAAGATACATAGTACATTGATCCTCAGATTGAGGGGTCTTTGCTTGGTCCCCATACATCTGTGTGAACAAGTTCTAGGTAGTCCTCATGCATGTACACTTTCCTTGAGAAGGGTAACCTGTGAGACTTCCCAAATTCACAAGCACTACATTTGTATATCATGTGTTTCTTTGGAAACATTGGGTATTCCAATTACACATTGATCCCTGCTTATTTGTTTCAAGGTTCTTTCTCCTATATGCCCTAATCTTTTATGCCAAATCTCAAGTTTTGAAAGTGTTTGATCTTTATAACTGTATAGTGCAATATTCTTTGTGTCTTCTAGCTCAAAAGTAAAGAGTCTACCTAATTTTTCTCCTTTTGCTATTCTCTTGAACCCATGCCTTGGATCCTCCACAAATGCTCCAAATTGGTTGAATCTAAAATGCAAAAATTTCTCCACAATCTGTCCAACACTCATCAAATTTTTGGTAATGGTTGGTATATAGAGTACCCTACTCAATAAGTTCTGATTTCCATCACAAGTCTTAACATTTCCAACCTTAACTACTGAGTGCTTGGTGTCATCACCTGTTTGTACTTGGTGCTTACCTTTTGGTTCTTCAAGGTCAGAGAGTAAAGCTACATTGCCAGCCACATGATTTGAACATCGTGAGCCAATGTAGAATAGGTGGTCATCATTTATACCTGGTTTTGAAGTCATGTTCATGATTAGAAGAGAATCATCTTGCTCTTCTGTATAGTTGTTGTAGTTCATTCTGGTTTTGAATCCTCCTTGGTAGTTGCCATTGTAATTGTGTTGTAATTGTTGTTGTAGTTGTTGTTGTAGCCTTGGTGATGATTAAATCTACCTCTTGATTGTGAGTATCCACTTCTTTGATATCCTCTTCCTCTTTGATTCTTATAGTTCCTGAAACACTCATCTGTAGTATGATTTGATAAACCACAAATGTTGCATTGTGAGGAGTTATAGGATCTCCCCCTACCTTGCTTACCTCCTCTGCCCCTTCCTCTTGATGATCTGCCTCTCCTTGCATAGTTGGCTTGGGAGGTAGTGCCCTCATCCTCTATCTTCTTATTCTTGCCTTTGTCTTTGGCTTTACTTTTATCAGTGTATAGGGCAAAAGAGCTATTAACTTTGGATGAATCTCCATTCTTGTTGAGCTTGGCTTCATGAGTGAATAATTGCCCCATGAGAGTTGTAAGGTTTGGAATCTGCATGTCCATGTAAAGGTCCATGGCAGTGGTCTCTTTAGCGCCTTTAAGGTGTAGCTATGAAGCTTTCCCATTTGTCATCAGCTTTGATCCCATTGATCACTTGTCTTACTATCTGCTCTTCTTCAATCTCTTCTCCTATGCTTGCTTAACTGATCTGCTACATCTTTAATCTTAGTCACAAAATTTGAAATAGCCTACTTAGGTTGCTTCCTTAGTGTAGTGAATTCAATCACAGCTGATTTTTTCTAGCCCTTGTGTTGGAAGAAAAATATGATGGTTTCCCAAGTCTCTTGGGATGTCTTAAAGTTTGTAATATGTGGCAAAAGAAAATCAGAGATGGACTTGAGTAAATAAGACCTTGCTAGTGCATCCTTGGCACACCATGTGTTGAGCTTTTCATGTTCCTCCTTTGTTGGTAGTCCTCTTGTTTTGAATGAGGGCACTTCCTTATCTCTTGAGATGTATCCATAGAGACTCCTTCCTTTTAGGTATGTCTTCATCCTTAGAGACCATGCCTGATAGTTGTTACTATCCAATTTATCAATAAATGAAGGAAAACCATCTCCCATTTTACCTTACTTGCTCTGATACCACTGGTGGGAATGATGGATGGACACTCCAAGAGAATGAGTAGGTACTCCCAAATCCTGCTTTGTACCAGCCCTTTGATGCTTTGAAGTTGATAAGTGAACCTCCTTAGCTTTCCAATGACACCATAAAATGGCCTATGTACTTTGGAAATGATGTATGTAAAGATTGAATCAAAACAGATAACTTTGGTCTTCAAGAACTCAAGAAAACCTTCTATTTTTTACTTGACACCTGCTGTATCTTTTGCTCAATATGACCAACACAGTAGGGATTGGAAAACTTCCTTGTAGGGGTATTTAATTAGCTTGGCAAGCTAACTATTCCAAGTGATATCACTTAAAAAGACTAACTATGCTCAGAGAAATCAATTTAGCAAGTAAACCTTTACCCCCGATTTTTTAGGATTGTTGCAGACTTTGACTAGTGATCACCGCGATGAGCTTTTCTCTGAAATTGCCAAATAGAATCTCTTAAATTTTTTATAGCATGTAGAGAACTTTGAGCTGGTTCCAACAAGCTATAGAGCTTTGAATTTGATGGAGAAATGACTGAGATATGCTCTTCACAAGTTGACAGACTTTCAAGTACTATGATAGAGAACTCAAAAATGAACAATGTAGATATATGTATTAATGAACACTTGTAAACAATGCCATTGGCATGAAGATCATTTCCTAATGGTGTAGATAGGTGTGGGCCAGAGTTTAGGCCTCACACACACTCAGAATTGACAAAGATGAGCTCGGGAATGATAAGTCTTACCCGCGATTTTTTTATCATCATTTTTATAGTAGTTGAGTTAAAGTTTGAATTTGAATTCAAACTTTTGGCTCCCTATAATCATGCTTCTATATCTTAGGAGATATTCCATCAATCAAAGCTAACTTTTTCTACGAGTCTCTTTTGGTAGGTGTTTACAGAGATTCCAAGTCAATTTTTACAAAGAAGTAAAGTGGTAATTAACCACTAGCATTTGTTCCCATGCTTCTCCATATGTGTATGGACTTCAAGGTATCCTTCAAGAAAAATGTGTAGGCTTGTGAATTGCACCAACATACGACTCTATCTCATTTCTCATAAAGGGAAGCAAATAAATTGAATTTTTTGACCACCAAAGGGCAAAAGAAATATGAAATAAAGGATTCAATGTTTGGAAACATCTCTGGATTAGGTTCGAGGATATTGAGCCAACAATTAGAATTAACCATGAGGAGTGTTGCCTTTTAAGATATACAAACTTGCTCTGATACCAAGTGTTAAAGCTTGAGTTTATGGAAGCACATGAACATCACGAGGAAGACAAAGAAGAAGCTTGGAGCATGTAATAAAGTGATTCTATGATCTAAGGGTCTGGCTGACTCAGACAGATCTAAAATTGGATACCATGTCATCCGTGTGTATGACCAAAGATCTCAAGACTAGGCTTATGTAGCAGGTTATGTGCTCTTGTAAACAAGTGATCCACTTAGCTTAGTGGTTAAGTCTCAAGGGAGTGAAGGAGGAGGTCTTGGTTTAATCCCCATGGGGTACATTGGGAGAGTATTTTTCCCAAAGAGATCTAGAGCCTTCTAGAAGCATGCACTTGAGTTAACTCGAGTTAACTAGGACACTTAGCACACATGCAATTACATGGCTGACACATGGATGGTTAGAATCCACCTGCCCAAGAAGACAATCCCTTGGACAGAGCTATATATAGAGGCATATGGTTGGGAGGAGAGTCATCTCTCTATCAGGTGGTGGTCATAATCCTCGTTCTCTTGCATTGGTATTAGAGCTCAAGGTTAAGCTTCCATAGAGAGCTTGATGGGATTTCATCATCTTGTTTTATGCGAGTTACAATGGAGATCTTGTAGATGTATTATCCTCCATTTTTCTTGGCGAATTCCTTTCTCGCATGTTTTCTCAATCATGTGTGGGTATTAACCTCTCTCGAATTCACCTCCATTGAATTGTTCAATGTAGTAAAAGAAATACACATCATGATTATCTCATAGCTCCTATCCAGGATGGAGCTCCCAACCCATGGTTTGAGAGGCGAAACACATATCTTTCCCAGGTGCTTATCATATTATGATTGGATCTTGTTGTAATTTTCAGCAACAAAAGGTGGAGATCTTCGAATGCATGGGGGTGTCAAAACCTATTCGAAACAAAAGCCTACAATCTCGTGTAGATCAGCAAACTACTCTATCCAAGTTGACGAAAGCTTTCTCATGAATTAATGGATCTTCTATTTTCTCCATTTAAACACACTTTATTCTTGTATTCACGCTCTATAGCATCTCATGATTTGGCAAAAAGATTAGTTTGCTCGATACAGGTGTTGGCATCACTAGTTAAGAAAAGGACCGATGCACAAAGCAAGAAGCGATTGAATAGCTCTACTATGCCTCTCTCTGGCACATAGGTAGCACAATCTAGAGGCAATCAGGAGGTTGACATTTCAATTTCCATTACTGAAGAATTCGAATATATATTTACACCGGACCCAAAAACATGTTCAATAGGAAAATTGTTATTCCATTGTAGCAATCATGTCCAAGGATAAGGATGCAAATCGATCTCAAATCCTCCAACAGGTAGCTACGCTAACCATACGATTGTTTGCTCTACAATTGCAAAATCACTATACGAACACAAGTTATGAGCATTCAAAAGGTGATTCTTTTCTGAATTCAAAAGCAAAAGTGTAGATATGAAAGAAGATAATCATATTGCTCTTCAATTTCTCTTCCATAGTGAGCCACATCCCTTGCTTTTCACGAATTCATTTACTCGAGGCAATCTCTGTGTTCCACATTACTCTTAGACACCTTTGGGAGCAAAAGGCATAAATCTCTGTATGCTTAGAGTAGTTGGTAGAAATATTCAAACTCGCTACCCTCAAGACATTTCAAGATTTTGCTATCCATGAGTGCATTCAAGTGATATAACATGTTTTATTAATGATGCTACTAGTTTATTTTATTATGGCTAATATTGTGGATCCTCTATTGGATTTGGTCATAGAGAAAAATGAGTTGCTTCACTCTAGGGGATTGAGCATGAATCAAAACCTCCTCTTGAGGAAGAGATGATGAGGTATTCAAGAATCCATGCTGGTTAATTCTAATTTTCAAAGGCATGCAAATGAAAGGCTTAAAAGGAGGAGTATGTAGCTCTTCTCTTGGAGAATGGAAGGATATAGCTTGAGTTAAAGCTAACTATTTTGAAAGTTAATGTTTGATCTCAACAATTGTTTTTCTTGAGTTTTGTGAGTGCTTGATGAATTGAAGGATAGAAATCTGATGATGAAATTGTTCAAGTTTGATCTTGTAATCTATCATAGGACCTACCCATCAACTTTTAGAGACCTTAATACACATCATAAGCTTCAAGTTGATTCAATACAAAGCTCTATGTACTTTGGAAGATCAATGAGAAAATTTTGATTCAAAAAAGATAGATTTGCACATAATCTAGTTCATGGGACTTGTTATTTATGGTTGAATCATGCAACTTCAAATGCTCAATTCCCTTGCTCGATTAAAATTGGCTAAATTCATCTTACAAGTGGTGGATTATACACTAAGTAGCTATTAAGCACAAGAATCATATTTATAATCAATCTATGCTCTAATTACAGTTTTAGCATTGAGTGGGAGTCTTCCTGCTTTTTTTAGGGAAGTAGAGAATGACTCCAAGAGCTGAAAGACTCCGTTTCTCACAATCTATGAGACCACATGATACAAGATTCTATACGCTTATATTGCACACTAACTAATTTCTAATGAGTGCATACACATAAGCATTGGACCTTTGAGGAGCGAGAACCAACCTCTGCAAGTTACTAGACTTTGAAGAAGATTATGCACGAAAGTGAGCAATAATCAAGGTGAAGATGAAAAGTGATTGTATATTGATATAAAATATTGTAAACATTCTTAGAGTCTTTATATAGACTCTTTCAAACGTCCTTTTGGATTTCCATGACTTTCAGAAACAATTTGAGTTCAAAGAATGCACAGATGGAGTTAGATGAAATTCATTCTCTCTTCCTATGATCCAAGAGTTAGCGAATCAAATTCAAAAAAGGTAATCTAGGTGGTTGGTTTAGTACTAACTTCAAACCTTGGGGATTTTGTGTTTCCGTATTTATGCTTTGAAAATAATAATGGCTTTGAATTGATAAATACTTACGGATTTTTACAAGGAGTAAAAATCATATGAAGTATTATGACACTAAAGTTCATTACAAATAATGAATTTGATCTAATCCAAGTCTTCATTCAAACATGATACAAGCTTAATGTTCTAACAACTACCCCTCAAGCTACAAAATGATTGAGTCTTCAATCTTTGATGATCTAAAGTCATGCAATTGATTGGGACCTACAAAGTTTAACTCCATTGAGAGCTTTAGTCATCATATCTTCCACTTTCTTGACTTATCAAGAAAATGAAGATACATAGAAATAGTCATCTTGATCTCTTTGTAACTCAAACTTTGTAACTTTAATGAACATAAAACTTTGTGTGCATACTAAAAAAATTGTACCTTCATGCTGTAATCAGTAGATTTGATAACGAGATCATTAGATGGTGCAATCACTTAGAAACGATGATAGATTTCAAGCAATGTAGAGTAATAGTAAACATAGAAGGATGTAACTATTGAAATGTGTTGTAAATGTTTTGCTAAGTGAGATATGATAAAATGAAAGTTTGGAGGACTCATGAAGCTTTGAGCTAAGCACATAAGCCACTCAAATGAGTGTGCTGATCAAATGTTTTTCCCATGACTAAACCTTATTGTATATACACTTTTCACACATGACTGTTGGTTGGATTCATGTAAAAATGATCCATACTTTTAGGAATTATTTTGTAGTTGAATTCAAATATGGTAATGGCATTTGGATCCCAATGTTTCCATGAGATTCTCTCTAGATCACTTCTTTACTTTTGGCCAATTTAACAACATCTATTAACCTCTAAACTTAATCAATCAATACAATTATTTGCATAAGGTTTAACTTAGGAGACTCTTGAAGTCCCAATGCATACGAACAAGCATTTAGGCTTGCTCCATTCACTAAAAATGACCTTATTGATTAAAATATTTTGCTTTTTATACATGATTTGAAAGATACATATGCTATAAAATTCAAATACAATCTAGATATATTAGCATAATTGGTAAAGAACACAAGGATGGTTGTTCTTCACTTTTAGATTCATCGCGCTTTTGTATGAAGAGATATGATAAAAAATAGAAACTTTTTTCTCTGAAATCTTTACTATTTTGACCCTAGAAGTGTCCTCAAGATATATCTTGCTTTATCTCTTTAATTAGTTGAGTTTGCATTCAGCATACTACCCTTTTAGATCTCTTTCATCCTTGAAAAGCTTCCTTTGATGTAGAATAGAAATCTTTGCTTCCACTCTTCAATTTCTTTTACTCCTTGACTAATAATAAGTGATTTTTTTCCATGACCAATCTGAAAATCCATCATCTCTAGTTGATAGATTTTGCTAGATTGACTTTGATATTTAACAAATGACGCTTCATATGTTTTCAAATCATCTTTCATTTCTATGGAGATCCCAATAAAGATCTAAATTTCCTTTTCCAAAAAATGTGTATAAAGAATCTTCAAAAATTTTCACATAAGTGCTACCATAACCATTAGTCTAGAGTAGTATTGCATTAAACACTTCAACTCTTGCCTCTTATTAAGGTGTTAGGGTCATTGGTGTATTTTCTTATCGGTGTATTTCCTTGCCACATGTATTTGTAATCAATCAAAATATATCATCATAATTGTAAAGAGATGCTAGTGCTTCAAAGTACTTTTTAGGTTAGGAAATATGAAGCATCCGCATAGTGCCAAGAGAACTAATGAGGGTGAAGTTTCATCCGTGGTACTTTCAAGCATGGGAAAGATCAAGTTCTGCATAAATTTTTTCTATTGCCTATTGTCTAAGTATTGTGCTAATTTTATATTCTATCTTGAAGTTATGTAATATCAAACTTGCACAATAATTAATGTTTCTATGGATTTTGGTGTTAAAGAGTTCTTTAGAGTCAATTCCATGAAGATATTGATTCATTATAATTACTTGAATAGTAGGATTACCATAGAACATGGGAATGATATGAATTGTGATTCTGGTAATGGAATGAATCATATGATCAACATTTCATAGATTACTAGAAAGAGTAAGTGCAAGAAAAGTGTGTATGAAAAGTAAAGGAACCTCTACTCAAGATTCCTCCAACCAAGGATTCTTCATTGAGCTCTAGACTATAAAGCATTAGATAGGTATAAGGAATTTGATTTATGAGTGCAACAACCAAGTGAGAGATTGAGACTCATGATCCTACAAGGGACTGGTAGTGAAATTCAAAAATTAGAGTGATTGTAGTCTAGGAATGCTTGCTTTTTCTGTTTTGAAGAAAGTTATCCATGTTATAAGTCCTTTAAGAACTCCAAAGATAATTTAACTGCACTCGAACAAGATTTTGAAAAGTACCAAATGGCAGTTTTGGTCAAGGATCAAAGAAAATATGTGTCAAAAGACCAGATTATGGTTTATGACTTAGGGGGTAGGATAACCCCATAGTTGTAACTTGTAAAGCTATGTTCCACCCTAACAAAGGATTCTAGAAACAACTATTTCCCAACAAAGTTTTTTTATGGGATTACAAGGATATGAGGGGCCTCAAACTTGGTAATAACCTACATAGCATCATGCTCAATCTAGATGTTTATCATGTTAAACAATAGAGTTACCGAACAAATCCACACTATGCAAAACATGTTAAGGAGGAACGTTATATATTATTAAAAGGTAGTTTCATTGTCCCTATTGACAGGGTGAAATGGATTTTCAAAGATTGAATAGATGAATGAACTTAGTTAGTCTATTCCTTAGTCACGCTATTCCTTAGTAAGTCTAAGGAATAGACCGACTAAGTTAAGTAGCAAGTTCCTAGTGTAACTCTGTAGGTTTAATCCCTTGACTCAAAGAAATGATCAACAATTGCATTCTGCGTAAGCAATCATAAAGATTGAATACATGAATGAACTTAGTATCAAGTGAAGCATTATTAGAGTAAAATCTCATCAATAGAACCTTAGTGATTTGATACATTCATGTTGGATACCACACTAGTATCTTGTGGTTGCATGATGTTTAGATTTATTCCTTTAATCTTTTTGAGAATCTAGTTTATTTCTCTTAAAGATAGATAAAATTCTTCAATACCTTGTTGAAACTGATCTTTGAAAAGTTCAAGTCTTGAATCACCTAGACTTTGACTCACAACAAGTATCTTAGATGTTTGAATTGGTTGCAAAATGTTTTAGTTCTTTTTTTTTTATTTCCAAAAGCTTTTTGATTTGATGTAGATACAGTATCTGATTCATTTCATGAAAGTTCAAGGTTAAACGATTGGAAATAGATAACTAAATATCCATCCATTTAGAAATGCATTTTTTACATCCATTTGGTAGATCTTCTGATTCTTGAAGCTGCAACACTCATAAATATTCTCATGGTTGGCTACTTTGCCACATGTGAAAATGTATCGTCATAGTCAATTCCTTGTGTTTGAGCATACTATTTAGCCACTTCTAGCTTTATACTTTATGGTTCCATCTGAGTTCTTGTTCACTTTGTATATCTATCTAGATCCAATGATCTTCATAGACGAGGTTCTAGGCTCTAACTCCTAAGTATGGTTTTCTTGCAAGGCTTCAATTTCATCCTCCATGGAATTCATCCACTCTTGTTTTTTCTTTGCCTCCTCATAAGATGATGGATACTCAAAGTTTAAGTCTTATGCTAAATAGATAGAGTGTTTAGTAACCAATGATGTATCATAGCCATACCTCTCTGACTTCTTCTTCTCTCTAATAGATCTTTTGATGGCTTTTTGAGAGGATTCTACCATATTCTTGAGCTCTTGCACCTTAGCCTTGCTTTGGAGTTTCATGAGTTGATTTCTCCTCTTGGAGGCTTATGATTTTCTTCTAAGTCACTTGATGCTTCATGTATGTGAATATTATTGCTTCATAGAGTTGGGAAATCTTCATCTAGGTCATATGGTAGCTTGCTCTTCGTAAAATCATAGCTTATAAACACACACTTCTTTGCCTTAGGGTCCAATTTACCTCTAATTTGAGAGGGTATGTGTGCATATGCAATGCACACAAATATCCTTGAATGATCCAAGCTTCTTCTTCTTCCATTTCGTGCTTCATATGGAGTCATATAGTCTAGAGTCTTTGACAGTAATCTATTTATCAAATAGGTGGCAGGACATATTGCCTCTTCTCACAAGTAGTTTGGTAGCTTCTTCTCATTCAACATGGACCTTGTAACCTCCACAATGTTCCTATTCCCTCTCTTTGCCACTCCATTCTGCTCAGGAGTGTATCTAATTGTGATCTCACTTTTGATTTCTCTATCTTGGAGATAGGAAACAAAATTCAAGGGAGAAGTATTCTCCCCCTCCATTTGACCTTAGTCCTTTTAGGGTTTTACCTATTTGATTCTCCACAAGAGCTAAATATTTCTTAAAGTATGAAAAAACTTCCTCCTTATGCTTCATGAAATAAAAAATAGTCCCTCAACCACAATATTATATGAATGACACATAATATCTTGATCCTAAGCCTGAAGGTTCTTTGGTTGGTCCCCAAACATCTATCTGGACAAACTCTATAAGATCTCCATGCATGTTTCCTTTCTTGGTGAAGGGTTGCATGTGTGCTTTTTTTGAATTGGTATGTGTTGGTGCAATTGAGCCTAAGCATACATACTTGATCACCTCACATAAGCTTGATGTATTGACATTATACTTGGAAGGATTCATATGTACAACCTCTTATAACTTTGCCTCATAATTACATTTGCAAAAGGTCAATAAACCCACGAGGAGTTAGGAAGCATATAATCTCATATCATTTGGTAGTTGAGTCAAGAGAGAATCAATCCTATACTTTAGGATTCACTTTTAGGTGTAGATTTGAATTTGAGTTCAAATCTTTGGCTCCAACAAAATCTATAAAAAAGGGATATGAAAGGCCCGCATGTATCTCGAGGTTCAGAGATCATATTCAAGTAATTTCGTTCAGAAGATGAGCTCACCTCATAGCTCACTCTTTCCTCACTCATTGAGCATTGATTTATTGACAATGACATTGTACTTTTACATGATTTAATTCATACATGATCATTACTTCTTACTCTCATATCTCTATCACACTCCATCAGAACAGTGCATATGTCAAACCTTGTTCTTACTGTATAGTGGACCATTTATCTTGATTTAAAGCATGATAGCTCAAGCATGCTGTCTACTTTAATCTTATAAAGTTTCATTAATAATGCTTCTCAGGATCATCAGATATTAATCAATCTCTACTCACTGGTTTGTGGTTATCAAGGTGTGTAAATGACAGGATTCATGATCAATTTGCTAAACATATTTCTTTGCATATATTCCATCATTTTAAACGATATCAGTCATGATTGCTAGCTTGTTAAGCTAATTGAAGTTCCCCAAAAGGAATTTTATGAATTGCTGTTGTACTCAGAGAATGGTTCAAAACTCTAAGTAGGTATCTCAACCAAAATAGCAAGTTCTGGACCTTGAATCATATGCCTACATATCTGTTTTGATCCAATCATTAGTGGATCATCTTCAAAGCAACATATGTGATTACTTATGCTTACTAGCTATGTAAAAGGCCCACAATACTCTCGAGCCATTACTTATAGTAGGTGTGAAGGAGGTTTTAGCTACACCAACTCATCCCTTGTGATTATCCACCATCTCGTCGAATAGTGGTATCATAGAAAACACAATCAAGATGGGAAATGGATTTCCATCATTCATGGACAAATTGGAGAGGAAAAACTACTCAGCATGGTCCCTAAGGATGCAAGCATACCTTCAAGGGAGAAGCTTATATGGATACATCTCAGGAGATGAAGACATGCCAATCTTTAGGAGCAAGAATCAGCCAATAAGGGAAGAGCAAGAAAGGCTGACTACATGGTGTGCAAAGGATGCTCTTGCCACATCATATCTACTAAACTCAATCTCTGATTTCTTGTTTCCACATGTTAGAAATTGCAAGAACTCCCAAGAGACTTGGGAAGTGCTTTCATCATACTTCTCCTCAAACACAAGATCTAGGAAGAATCAATTCTGGATGGAATTCACAAGGCTCAAGAAACAACCAAAGCAAGGAGTGGCTAATTATGTAACCAAAATGAAAGATGTTGCAAAGCAGCTTGCAAGCATTCGAGAAGAGATAGAGGAAGAGCACATAGTGAGGCAGATCATCAATGCAATTAAGGCTAATGACAAGTGGGAGTCCTTCACCACAGCAATGGATCTCTACATGGATATGAAAATACCTGATCTCAACACTTTGATGGGACAACTCTTCACCCATGAGAGATCAAACCTTATCTGAGTTGGAAATATGGCAAAAAAGGCTAGGGGACATAGGAGAGAGAGCTCTCAAGCAAATTTGCAGGGATCAAAGTGTGCTTGGCATTCCCAATGTGAGTGAGCAGCACATGATATACAAATGTGGAGCTTGCCAATTTGGCAAAGCTCATAGGCAAACATTCAATAGGAAAGGATACATCCATAAAGATTATTTGGAGCTTGTACATAGTGATGTGTGGGGTCCTAGCAAAGGTCCATCCATCTCAGGTTCAAGGTACTAGGTCTCATTTATTGATGATTACAGTAGGTGGACAATTCTCTATTTCATGAAGCATAGGGATGAGGTAATTACATGTTTTAAGAAGTATTTGGAATGTCCAAGTCTCTTATGCCAAAGATCTAACTCAGAGATCTTATGTCCATAAGTGAATAAGGCATGACCAACATTGCCTAGAATCTTCAATGTGCATAGCCTTCCTTGTTTCTTTCCTGAAACAATTTGTTCATACCCATTGCTAGAGTCTTCCACAAACACTCCATCATTAGTGAACCTTGCCTCAAAACCTTTCTCTACAATTTTCCCTACACTTATCACATTCTTTGGGATTTTAGGAACATACAAAACCTTAATCAGAAGAGTGCTTCCATCCTTGGCCTTTATTGATCTAATGGACTTCACATTATGTTTGTGTTATCACTTGTTTGAACTACATGCTTACTCACCTTATTCTCCAAATCAGTCATCAAAGCTATGTTGCCACTCAAGTGATTGCTACACCCTGAGTCTATGTAGAAGACTCTTTGATCTTCACTTTTTCTTTCACAAGTTGCATTCAGAATTAAGGTTAAATCCTCCTTCTGATCTGAAGCATAGTTGTAGTAGGTATTATTGTAGGATTGACTTTGAAAGCCTCTACCTGAATTTCTTCCAAAGTAACCTCTACTACCTCTACCTCTGAAATTACCTCTCAGATTTCTATTACCTCTTCCTCTTGAATTAAGTGTATCCTCGACCACTCTGACTATTATGCCAACATTCATGAGCTAAATGATTTGCCTTACCGCAAATCCAACAAGCTAGCTTTTACACCATCTTTATTACTTCTGCCTCTTCCTCTTCCTTTACCACCACCTCTTCCTCTTAGGAAGTTAGCTTGGCTAGTAGTGCCTTCATATTCATTCAATTTTTGCTTGCCTTTGTTAATCTTCTTCTTGTCCCTTGAATACATTGCTTGACCTGTACTTTTTGACAACCTGTTCAAAGGTTAGCATATGTCCTAGCAATTGATTCAAATCAAGGGTGAAACGATCTAGTGACAATTCAATGGATAGAATGAAAGGCTTCCACTTCTCATCTCCTCTCAAACCTCTGAGAATTCGTCTTACCAATTTTTCCTCTTCAATATCTTCATCAACTGCTCCTAATGCATCTGCAATGTCCTTCATCCTTGCTACATAATCAAAAATAGGTTGAGAAGCTTTCTTTTTGAATGTACTGAATTATGCCCATAAAGATGCCTTCCTTGAATTTGTATTGTTTTGTAAATGCTACTCCAAAGCATTCCATATGTCACTTTCACTTTCAAGTCCTCTAATGTGAGGTAGCAAGTAATCATTGACTCCCATGTAGATAATGCTCCTTCTTGAGCATCCTTCTTCATCCATGTCTTCAAATCTAAGAGCTCTTCCCTAGTTGGAACACTAGGATCCCTAAATTCTAGCTTCTCTTCTTCACTTGTGATGTATCCTATCAAATCTTTGCTCAGAAGATGAGCTTCCATCCTCATAGACCAAGCAAGATAGTTTTCTCTATCGAATTTCTCTATCTGAAGAGAATCTCCCATTCTTTCTTCACATGTGCAATAAATTGTTAAAGCTTTGTGAATAATGAATGTACGTTTACTTCTAATCTAGATCCTTCTGATCTTCTTGATAGCTTTAGGCCTCCTTCTCTAACTTTCACTTCAAACTTTCACCTTTTGAATCTTCAAAAGTTGATTTTTGTATAATTGTAACAATCGGGGTCCTCCTTTCTAGAATTCTGATGACTCCTGCTCTCATGCCACTAATGAAGAGCGTTAATCTCCAAAAGAACACATTATCCTTCATGTTAGAGCACCTCTATATCAAGAACGACTCAAAACCTCAACCAATTTTGGAAGACCAATGCCAAATTATCAAACTTCGAACTAACTGTGAAGAAAGTCATTACAGAGAAATGTCTGTTGCACTTAATTCATGCATTGACTAATCAAATGTGTAAAGTTTTCAATGAAACTTTAAACAAGGTATCTCAAAAATTTGCACACCTTCTCCACACTGCATCTTTCCAAAAGATTCAGTAGATCTTGAGATTTGCTCCAAATAATGTACCTATGTCTGAAATTGTATTTCTGTTTAGTCGATTTTGACACTTGTAACTTCTAATGCATGGTTCTCCCAAACTAGATCCGGTTTATTCAAATTCTTTTAGCCACAAGTAGCTACCTCTCAACTTAAAGAATGAGTCCTTACTTGCTCAAAACATTACATTGTGGAGGGACATATGATCAAAACATTGACCATCGGGATTGCACTTGTTCTTGTCTTCACTTCTTCATTTTACACATACAAATGTTCCTGCTTAAAATTCTCTCATATTAATTACAATTCAACTCTCAAAACTTTTACAGAGGCCAATCAACTATAGAATTAGACTTATGCAAAACATTCATCAAGAAGATAAACACAGAAGGAGCACTGACCAACAGATCAAGGCACAACTTTCTTCTATTCAGGAAAAAATTACATCTAAGTGATACATCAAGTTCTTCTCACTTTTTAAAGTCTCTAATGACTTCTAAACTTGTCACTCATCATCCCTCTACATGTATCCCAACTTTCTACTTGTATATTTAGGCATATATGTTCAAACTTGTAACCATGACAAGGTATAAGTAAACTAATTACAAGTTTAAGGTACATGTATTCACAAGTCTTCATCTCCTGATCATGTACTCATCTTCAAGCCTCATATATTGAACTTTTCTTCATTATTTGTCTTCAATTCTTTTCCAAATCACCAATTGTTGATTGTCTTGCAGCAACAGGTCTTAGGACCTTCCAATTCTAAAAGTAAAGCTACATTTCGTGCCACATGATTTGACCATCCAAAATCTTTATAGAATACATAATCATCAGAATCAACTTCATTTATTTTCATTTTCATGAGTAAAAGTGAATCCTCTTTAGATTGACCATGTGTGTAGTTTTTGTAGTCTCTCCTTCCTTTGTATCCTCCTTGATAAGTGTTGTTGTACCCATAGGAGTTGTTACATGTGCCTCTTGAAGTTCCATAGCTTCCTCTATTGTATCCTCTTCCTCTCTCATTCCTTGGATTCTTGAAGAAGTGATCTATGATGTGAGTTGATAGACCACATATGGCAGAGTGTGATAAGCTCTAAGCTCTCCCCTTGCCTTTTCTGCCTCTCCCTCTTGAAGCTTTACCTCTACTTGAAAAATTAGCTTGACAGGTACTCCCTTCATCATCAAATTTCTTAGCTTTTCCTTTATTGTCCTTGACTTTGTTATTATCTATATGTAGGACACAGATTGATTACCTTTTTGGTTCTCACCGTTCTTCATGATCTTGGATTTATGTGTGAAGAGTCACCCGATGAGTGTGTTGAAGTCGAACACTTACATATCCATGTATAGATCCGTGGCTGTGGTGAAGGCTTCCCATTTGTCATCAGCTTTGATTCCATTGGTGACTTGCCTCACAATATGCTCTTCATCAATGATTTCTCCACTGGTCGCAAGTTGATATGCAATTTCTTTCATTTTGGTGCCAAAATAGTCACACTTTGCTAGGGAATCTTCTTGAGTGTTGTAAATGATGGAGAGTGTTAATCTCCAAAAGAACAACCTACTCTTGAATTTAGAACACCTCTATATCAAGAGTAAGTCAAAACCTTCACCAATTTAAGAGATCAATGACCAAATATCAATTTCTTGACTAAACTGTGAAGGAGGAAATTACTCAGAAAGTCTGCTGCATAAATCTTGCTCATTGACTGAGTAAATGTGTAAAGTTTTTTATGAAACTTTGTACAAGATGTCACCTAAAGATTGCGCACCTTCTCCAAGTCAAATCACTCCAAAAGATTCAGTAGATCTTGAGAAATCTACTTACCAAGTCAGCTATGTCTAAATCTGCACTTCTGAGAAGTCGATTTGGACACCCTTAACTTCTTAACTTTAATTCTCTCAGTATAGAACCCGTTTAAGCAAATGCTTTTAGCCACGAGTAGCTTACCTTCCAACTTAAAGATTAAGTGCTTACTTGCACAAAACTTTAAACTGTGGAGTGAGAAATGATCAAATCATTAAGATCGAAATTTGCGCCTGTTTCAGGAACCAGTGAGTACTTTCTCACATGTAAATGTTCCTACACACAATTCTCTTAGCCTGATCACAATTAGACTCTCAAACTCTAGCCATAGATTGATTAACTATGGAATTAGACATCTCCAAAAGGAATTCACAAAAGATTTACTACACAAGGAGAAAACTCAGAAACTTCGGGCGCAAAAATTCTGTCATTTCTGAAGAAGACTACAACTGAATGAGAGAGAGACTTCAACTCACTTCTCATGTGTCTAATGACACTTACAACATCTCATTTCTCTATTCCTATGCTCATACATAGTCTCTCCGTGTCTTCTCTCTTGCCCCGACATTTTTCCAAAGTATTTATAGGCAAATATATACAAGTTTATGACTATTCAAAACTCTAAGTGATCTATGTCTTCACTAATGTACATATGTGTACAAATCATTCATCCTGTGAATGTGTCCACCTTCTTTGCTTCAAGAATTGTTCTAATCTCCATTCTTTGTCTTTCAAATCTTCAATTGGTGATTGGTCTGCACCAACAGCTCCCCCTCAATCATCAATTGAGGTTTCTCTAACCTTCTTTATGCCTGCCATGTCTTTAAACTTCTGTAGCTTTGGTCCATCCAAGCTCTTTGTAAGCATATCAGCTATCTGATCTTTTGTTGAAGTATGTATGACTTCAATTTCCTTATCCATCACCTTCTCTCTTAGAAAGTGATACTGTATCTCAATGTGTTTGGTCCTGGCATGAAAAACAGGATTAGTAGCTAGATATAATGAACTCATGTTATCACCATAAATGATAGGTATGCTCTGTATAGTGTCAAAACTCTTCATGAGAGTCTTAAGCCAAATCACTTCTTTTGCAGCTTCAACCATGCCTTTGTACTCTGCTTCTGTAGATGACAAAGCAACTGTATGTTGCTTCTTTGAGCACCAGGAGATTAACTTATCTCCCACATAACACATGTATCCATAGGTTGACCTTCTATCATCTGGATTACCTGCCCAATCTGCATCACTATAGATCTTGATATTTGTGTCTGATGTAAAACCATAATACAAACCTTCTTTGAGTGTACCCTTAATGTACCTCAATACTCTTTGACCTGCAATCCAATGCTCTTTCCTAGGACAATGCATGAATTGAGACAAAACCCCAACTGCATATGATAAATCAGGTCTAGTTAATGTAGCATAAATAAGACTACCAACCAAACTCTGATATTTCTTCATGTCCTTGAACTCTTCACCTCCAAATCTGCTTAATTTGTGATTCACCTCCATTGGAGTAGGTGCTACCCTGCAATCATCCATTTTAAACTTCATTAATAAGTTTCTCAAATACGTTTCTTGAGTCACATACACTCCATGTTGAGTGTATGAAATCTCCATGCCCAAGAAGTATGACAAGTCTCCCACTAAATCATTGATTTTGAACTCTTTCTCCATTTGCTTCTTTAAACTTTGTATGCCTTTCTCATCTGTACCTGTAAGTATGATATCATCAACATATATGCACATGTAAATAAACCCATCATCACTTGCTTTGACAAGCAAGCTACTATCAGCTTTTGATACTTGAAATCCAAGTTCTTTTAGGAACTTTACAAGTCTATAGTTCCATGCCCTTGGGGCCTGCTTCAAGCCATATAAAGCTCTCTTGAGCTTACACACATAATCTGGATATCTTCCATCTCTGAATCCTTGAGGTTGCTCCATGAAAACTTCATCTGAAATGTAACCATTCAAAAAAGCATTCTTCACATATAATTGACACAATTTCCAACCTTTGCATGCAGCAATTGCTATAAGTGTCCTGATGGTTGTCATCTTTGCCACAAGACTATAAGTCTCATCATAGTCAACACCATATGTCTGAGCAAACCCTTTGACAACAAGTCTAGCTTTGTACCTAGACACACTTCCATCTGCAAATCTTTTTGTCTTATAAACCCACTTACATCCAATGATCTTCTGACTATTTGGCTTTGGAACCAAATCCCATGTTTGATTCTCCATCAATGCATCATATTCTTCCTACATAGCTTTCTCCCAATTTTCTTTACCTTTTTCCTCTTCATATGTAGAAGGGTCTTCATCTGCTTTAATCATGTAAGCATAATCTTTTGTAGCCAAAAATGAAGTATCATAGCTATACCTTGTAGGTTGCCATTTGTTCCTTGTAGACCTCCTAAGTTCTCCACTTCTTGAGGTTTCTGGTTCTTCATATTCAGGATCAAATCTTGGTGTTTCTTCCACTTCAACCTGCACTTCATTATTCTCTTGCTCATCAACTATCTGAACCTTTGATTTACCTTTCCTTTGGCTCACAATTTCTTCATCATCTATATTAATATTGATAGTACCTGCATACCAAGTACCTTGCTCATCAAATGTAACATCTTTTGATACAAGAAAATGTTTTGTGGATGGATTCCACAACCTGTATCCCATCTGCTTATCATCATAACCAATAAACACATATTTTTCAGCTTTAGGTTCCAATTTGTGCCTTAATTGTGATGGCACATATGCATAGGCCAAACATCCAAATACTTTGCAATGGTCTAGTGTAGGTCTCTTACCCCACCATGCCTCATAAGGTGTCATTCCCTGCAAAGCTTTACAAGATAGCCTATTGACCAAATAAGTAGCTGTGTTTACAGCCTCAGCCCACAAATAATTTGGGCAATTTTTCTCCTTCATCATGGACCTTGCAAACTCAACAAGAGTCCTATTCCTCCTTTCTGCTACACCATTTTGTTGAGGAGAGTACCTGCAAGTAACCTCTCTTTTTATACCTGCATTCCACAAGTAATCACTGAACTCATTAGAGAAATACTCTCCCCCTCCATCAGACCTTAGTCTCTTCAATTTATGTCCTGTAATTCTCTCTGCATACATATGATAATGTTTGAAAGTATTGAATACTTCTGACTTATCTTTGATCGCATAGATAGTGATCCATCTGGTAGCATCATCAACATAAATCACATAATACCTTGAGCCATTGATACTGAAGTCCTTTGATGGTCCCCACACATCTGTGTGTACCAACTCAAGTTTCTCTGAATACATAAACCCATGCTTAGAATAGGGTTGCTTATGAGCCTTACCTAATTGACATGCCTCACATCTGTATGTCATATGTTGACCTGCAACATTAGGCAATCCAAGCACTGAACCATTATTAATCATGTCTTTAATACCTCTTTCATTGAAATGTCCAAGTCTCTTGTGCCAAAGATCTAACTCAGAGATCTTATGTCCTCCACAGGTGAACAAGGCATGACCAACATTACCTTGAATCTTCAATGTGAACAATCTTCCTTCTTTCTTCCCTGAAACAATTTTTTTATACCCATTGCTAGGGTCTTCCACAAACACTCCTTCATTAGTGAACCTTACTTCATAACCTTTTTCCACAATTTGTCCTACACTTATCAAATTCTTAGGAATTGTAGGAACATACAAGACCTTACTCAATAAGGTGCTACCATCCTTGGCCTTCACTGATCCAATTGACTTCACATTGTGCTTTGTGTTGTCACCTGTTTGAACAACATGATTAGATACCTTATTCTCCAAATCAGTCATCAAGACTATATTACCACTCAGGTGATTGCTACACCCTGAATCAATGTAGAAGACTCTTTGATCTTCATTCTGCCTTTCACAAGTTGCATTCATTATCAATGTTGAATCTTCCTTTTGATCTGAAGCATAATTGTAGTAGGTATTGTTATATTGTTGACTTTGGAAACCTCTACCTTCATTTCTTCCAAAGTAACCCCTACTACCTCTGCCTCTGAAATTACCTCTTTGATTTCTGCCACCTCTTCCTCTTGAATTATAGTTTTGATTGTATCCTCCATTACTTTGATTATTATTCCAACAATCATTAGCTAAATGATTTGTCTTACCACAAATCCAGCATGCTTTGGCTCCATCTTTGTTGTTCCTGCCTCTTCCTCTACCTTTGCCACCTCCTCTACCTCTTAGGAAGTTGGCTTGACTAGTTGTGCCTTCATCTTCACCTGATTGTTGCTTTCCTTTGTTAGCTTTCTTCTTGTCCTTTGAGTACATTGCATGACCTGTACTTTTATCACCATCTCCTTTAACATCCTGCTCAAATGTTAGCATATGACCTAGCAACTGATTTAAATCAGGAGTGAAATGATCAAGTGATAATTCTGTAGACAAAATGAATGGCTTCCATTTGTCATCACCTCTCAAACCTGTAAGGATTTGCCTTACCAATTTATCCTCCTCAATATCTTCATCAACAGCTCCTAATGCATCTGCAATGTCTTTCATCCTTGTTACATAGTCTGAAATGGATTGAGAGGCCTTCTTCTTGAAGGTTGTAAATTCTGCCCATAAAGATGCCTTCCTTGACTTTGTGGTGTTTTGGAAATGCTCTTCCAAAGCATTCCATATATCACTTGCACTTTCAAGACCTCTAATGTGAGGTAGCAAGTAATCATTGACTGCCATATAAATGATACTCCTAGCTTGAGCATCTTTCTTCATCCAACTCTTCAAATCTGTTAATTCTTCCCTAGTTGGAACACTAGGATCTCTGAATTGTGGTTTTTCTTCTTCACCTGTAATGTAAGCTATCAAATCTTTGCTCATTAGATGAGCTTCCATCCTCATTGACCATGCAGGATAGTTTTCTCTATCCAACTTCTCTATTTGAAGAGAATCTCCCATCCTTCCTTCACCTGTATATTGAATTCTTTAACCTTTATAAAGTATAAGGTTACCTTTACTTAGAATGATACTCCTTTTGACTTCCTTAATGTCGTATGATCTCCTTCTCAAGATTTCCTTGCAAGCTTTCACCCTTTGAATCTTCAGATGTCAAATTCTTTGTAGCTGCAGCAGTCGGGATCCTCCTTTTCCTCAATTCTGATGCTTCCTGCTCTGATACCACTGATGGAGAGTGTTAATCTCCAAAAGAACAACCTACTCTTGAATTTAGAACACCTCTATATCAAGAGTAAGTCAAAACCTTCACCAATTTAAGAGATCAATGACCAAATATCAATTTCTTGACTAAACTGTGAAGGAGGAAATTAGTCAGAAAGCTGCTGCATAAATCTTGCTCATTGACTGAGTAAATGTGTAAAGTTTTTTATGAAACTTTGCACAAGATGTTGCCTGAAGATTGCGCACCTTCTCCAAGTCAAATCACTCCAAAAGATTCAGTAGATCTTGAGAAATCTACTTACCAAGTCAGCTATGTCTAAATCTGCACTTATGAGAAGTCGATTTGGAAACCCTTAACTTCTTAACTTTAATTCTCTCAGTATAGAACCCGTTTAAGCAAATGCTTTTAGCCACGAGTAGCTTACCTTTCAACTTAAAGATTAAGTGCTTACTTGCACAAAACTTTAAACTGTGGAGTGAGAAATGATCAAATCATTAAGATCAAAATTTGCGCCTGTTTCAGGAACTAGTGAGTACTTTCTCACATGTAAATGTTCCTACACACAATTCTCTTAGCCTGATCACAATTAGACTCTCAAACTCTAGCCATAGATTGATTAACTATGGACTTAGACATCTCCAAAAGGAATTCACAAAAGATTTACTACACAAGGAGAAAACTCAGAAACTTCGGGCGCAAAAATTATGTCATTTCTGAAGAAGACTACAACTGAATGAGAGAGAGACTTCAACTCACTTCTCATGTGTCTAATGACACTTACAACATCTCATTTCTCTATTCCTATGCTCATACATAGTCTCTCCTTGTCTTCTCTCTTGCCCCGACATTTTTCCAAAGTATTTATAGGCAAATATATACAAGTTTATGACTATTCAAAACTCTAAGTGATCTATGTCTTCACTAATGTACATATGTGTACAAATCATTCATCCTGTGAATGTGTCCACCTTCTTTGCTTCAAGAATTGTTCTAATCTCCATTCTTTGTCTTTCAAATCTTCAATTGGTGATTGGTCTGCACCAACAGTAAAGTTCATCCATAGCTGATTCTTCCTAGCTTTGGTCTAGAGGAGAAGAATGCTTCCAAAGCATTCCATGTCACTTGAGAGGTCTTAAATCTCAAAATATGAGGGAGGGAAAAATAAAAGATAGAAATGAGATTGTATGACCTTGCCAAAGCATCTTTTGCACACCATGTACTCAAGCTTTCCTTCTCCTCCCCAGTTCATTCACCCTTGCTTCTAAGTATCACCATCATCTCATCTCGTGAGATATATTCATACAAATTCCTTCCTTGTAGATAATCCTCCATTCTTAGATACCATGCTAAGTAGTTGCTTTGATCTAACTTGTCAGTAGATGAGGGGAATCCATAACCCATAATGCCCAATCTTTGACTATGCTCTAATATCGTTGTGAAGAGGTGATGGGTAGTATGCAAGGATCAGATAGTCTTGGCAAAGTCTTTCTCAAGTCTAGCCTTGATAACTTCAAAGACCCTTAAAAAAATCCCTAATATTTCAATATATACATTAATAACTCTATGTAATTTTGAGCATCATTCCCAAAATTATTTGTTAAAAGATATGAGTTGTGAGTGTAAAACACCTTGAGAAACTTTCTATTTATGGAAGAAAGATCACAATGTTTTTCTCAATGCTCATAGATTGGTAGCAACTATCCATAGAGCTTTTGGAAACTTTCAACTGGACTCTTAAGAAAACCATAGAAAGGTATTTCATGAATTTAGGTTAACCATACATAGAGAAATGTGCATAAGGGGTCTAGGTTGGTAAACTCAGCTTCTCTGGAAGAAGATGATACACATACCGCATCACATATATTTGCTCATATCACAAGATCTATGGATTTAATGATTATGAAAATTTGTAGACTTATAAAATAGAGTCTAATATAAAGTGATCCAATGAATGGATTGGAAGGTCAATACTCGCATATGGAGAATTTGAGAGTTAAATGGATTATGTGGATGACCAAACCTCAAAAAGAAAAACTATGAGTGACGATGAGCTCATCATATGTCTCTTAAACCTCATTGCATTCGACTTTCTATACAACCATTGTTGTGAGGATTAGCCATTTGATCCTTTTGTGCATACATGATGTATATGTAACTCATTGTCTACTATCTTTCCATGTATCCTCAATGTGCTTAATACATTCATGTGAGATGGGATTCAATGCAAGGATTACACATGATTGAAATGATGGGGGATGATTCTAACACCCCAATGCAAAAATGGAAGATGGCTGCCCTCCACTAGGTCCACAATTAGTGATATATGCTCACTGTTCTGAAATTTTATCTGCACCACTACAAAGACTTAAAATGAAATTTTGCAGAATTGTAGTAGACTATAAGAGATACCCAATACAATTTAAATCATTCCCAATGGATATTCCATTTGGGAGAATCACCCTCTGCAAAATAGGCTACTTGTTTGCAACACTCTCTGCCTATGTGCAGAGATATACCTTCACAAATTTGGCAATTTCTCACAACTCACTCCGCCAAATAACTTGAAACTTTGGCAAAGTTCAAGGCACAATATGAGAGACCAAATCCAGCTTGAAATCAATGAAAATTAGTACAATGAGAGAGCAAAAAATGCTCTACAATCTGGTAAAATCAGATTTGGAAAAGCATAACTACACCTCTAGATAGAGGGGAGCAAAATCATGCAAAAATGAGGTAAGCAAGCAAGGGGGCTGCTTGCTAGAGTTTATGACTTCATTAAACTAAATGGGAAACTTGTGGAATGCATACAAATCAAGAAACAAAGGTGGGATGATGCTTATATAGAGTTTACATTTTTTACAATCTAGCTAACCACCCACCAATCAATGTAGGTGCACTTTTTGGTGGCTGATTTGATGAGATTTGAATTTGATTGAGTTTGTTGGATCTTCTAACTTTATTCCACAACTTTGGGTCCCTTTTTTTTATTGTTTGACTTGCAAAACTCATGGTTGAGCCTTTCTGCATGATTGAGACTTGATTTTCAACACTCCCCCTCAAGTCTCAATGCGTAGGTCCTTCATTCCAATGCATGCCTTGAAGTGTTGTAGCTTTACTCCATCCAATGCATTGGTAAACATATCTGCATATTGGTCCTTTGTATTGACATGCTCCACCTTGACATCCTTTGACATGATCTTCTCTCGAATAAAGTGGTAATGCACTTCTATATGCTTCAACCTGCAAATAAAGATCAACAAACAACATCCTGAGCCACATAAGCTCACATGAGACTTGCGCTAAGCCTCTATACTCAACTTCGGTCAATGAAAGAGCCATGATTGGTTGTTTCTTTGACATCCATGAGATGGTCTTCTTCCCTAGCATGATAACATATCCATTAGTGCTCTTCCTGTCATCTTTGAAACCTTCCTCTTTATATAGTACTTCAATCCCACGAAAGTACCTTAAAATCCCTAAATCAGAGATTTTAAACTCACATCCAAACTTCCTCTTTATGTCCTTGATGTTGGCTCCATCATCCTCTGTAATGATGGAATCATCAACATATATACAAATGAAAACAATTTTGCTACCTTCCTTCTTCACAAAGAGTGATGGGTCTGCATGACTCTGATTGTATCCACATTTTACCAAGTAGTCCACAAGTCTTCGGTTCCAAGCTCTTGGGGCTTGCTTGAGTCCATAAAGAGCCTTGTTTAGTCTGCTGACATGATGTGGAAACCTCTCACGTTCAAAGCCTTGGGGCTGGTCCATAAAGCCTACCTCTTCAAGCTCTCCATTTAGGAAAGCATTCTTCACATCTAACTAGTACATCTTCCAACCTTTTGAGGTTGAAATTGCAATCAAACTTTCTGATCCTAGAAATCGTAGCCACTGGACTGAATGTTTCCTCAAAGTCTATGCCATAAGTTTGAACAAAATCTTTGGCAACCAGCCTTGCTTTATACCTAGAGATGCTCCCATCTGCATGCCTCTTTACCTTGTACACCCATTTGTTGCCAATGACTTTCATGTCCTTTGTTCTTGGAACCAATGACCAAGTATCATTTTCTTTAAGTGCTTTGACTTCCTCCTCCATGGATTCAACCCATTCCCTATGCTTATTTTCTTCTTCAAAAAAGTTAGGTTCTTCACAAGGTATAACTTGACTCATGTAGGCATAGTGTCTTGTAATGAATGAATCATAAGTTAACCTTTGAACAGGGTATTTAACCCTATTGGATGACCTTACTTCACCATTATGTGGTAGGAATGTCCTCCTCCTTGGTTTAGATGCTTTAAATCCTGGAGTTTCTAATATTTCCATATCTTCGTCACTTGTAGATTCCATGTCTACCCATCGATGGTCGTCATCATTTGCCTTTTCCTTTCTTTTGCACTTCCTTCACTTGAATGAGATTCATTCCTTGTCCTTCCATGCCAACCTGATGTAGTACTCTCCTCTGATGGTGTTCTTGAAGTGGTTGGACCACTTATCTCCATGCTTTGTTGTTGCCCTTTGAACTTCTTCTCGACTAGATATGCTTCGTCAACCTCTAACACATCTTTGCTACCATATCAAGGCAAGAAATCATCAAATATTACATCCCTAGATACCTTAAGCTCTTTGCTGCAAGGGTTATAGCATCCTTTTCTGCCTTCGGGTCTAACTTGTGTCACAATTCTTGAGGTATGTGAACATAACACACACAACCAAATACTTTGAGATGTGAAAGGTTCGGTTTCTTACCACACCAAGATTCATAAGGTGTAACTCCATGTACTCCTGAGGTTGGACACCTATTCATAATGTATATGGCTGTATTTTTTGCATCAGCCCAATAAGAGTTAGGAACATTCATTTCATTTAACAAAGATCTAGCCACTTCTACTATGTATCTATTCTTCCTTTCTGCCACCCGATTTTGTTGAGGTGTATACCTGCAAGTGAATTGCCTTTTGATGCCATGGTCATGAAAAAAACCTAAAAATTCATTTGAAAAATACTCTCCCCCTCCATCCAATTTGAGAGTCTTTATATACTTCCCTGTTTCCTTCTCCACTAGGTTTTTGAACCTCTTGAAGTGGTAAAACACCTCTAACTTTGACTTCATGCAATACATACAAACAAGCCTTCAATGATCATCTATAAATGTGACAAAATATCTATTACCTCCAATGGATGGCTCCCTTGTAGGTCCCCATACATCTGTGTGTATGAGATTCACCACTTCATTGCTCATATGTGCTCCCTTCTTGAATGTCAATCTGCTTTGTTTTTCTAATTGACAAGCATGGCACAAATGTTGCATATTCTGAGATGTAAGATCTGGTAGACCACTCACCAAGACCTTCCTTTGCATGTCCTTCATGCTTTGTAAGTTTATGTGCCCAAATCTTTTATGCCATAAGTCGATTTTTTGCAATCTATTTATTTCCAATTGACAAGTGGATAGTGTGAGGGGTTGATGGCTTTACCTCCATGGTGAAGAGTCTTCCTTGCTTCTTTCCTTTTTCTATGAGCTTGTAGTCCTGCATGGGGTCTTCAACAAAACATCATTGCTCATTGAACCTCACCTCATAACCTCTTTCAACCATTTGACCTATCGAAACCAAGTTCTTTGTGATGATTGGCACATGCAACACATCCTTCAACACCTTTGAGCTTTGAGATCCATTCAATGCAAAATCTTCCACATGTGTAACCTTGTGCTCAGTGTCATCCCCTGTCTCTACATGTCCTTGAGTGATGGGTGAATGCAAATTGAAGAAAACATCTTTATTGCAACTCATATGGTTGCTACAACCACTATCAATGTACCATGTAAAATCTGAATTGACTCTTTCACCTGAACCATACATCATAAGCAAGTTCTCATTTTCTGAATTTGTTGAAGTACTAGCATAATTAACATGGTTCCTTTTGTATCCTTGATTGCCTCCTCCTTTGGACCAAAAATCTCTTTCATAATGGCCCGGTTTTCCACAATTGTAGCATTCTCCATTGGATGCTTCTCTTCCATGTGATCTTCCTCCTCTTCCTCTACTCTTTCCTCTTTCTCTTGATCCATAGCTTTGGTTGGAGCCTTCTTGGTTGCTTGAGCTTGAGCTTGACCTTCCCCTCCCTCTACCTTGGGAATTTTGTCCACCTCTTTTGCCTTTTCCTATATCTGCATAGAAAACTTGGGCTTGGCTGCCCTTTGATTGTGAACCTCCTTGGTTCATCTCCTCGGTCACCATCAATGTGACTAATTGATCAAATTTTGTTAAGCCCTCACATAAACTGGTTTGTTGAATGCTTTCCACCTTTCATCCTCTCTCAAGCCATTGAGAGTGTGTGCAACAAGATCATCGTGTTCGATTGGGCTCTCGATTGAGCCTAAAACATCTGTAAGCTCCTTAACCTTCAAAATGTACTCATTTATGTTAGTACTTGGTGATTCCCTAAAATTATTCAGCTCATTATTGAGCTGAATTCTCCTTCCCTTGGTTGATGAAGAGTACAATCTCTCCAAGGTCTCCCAAACCTTCTTGGATGTGTCCAAGTCTTGTATATGTCCTATCATTCTATTGCGTATGTCTTGGGATAGAATGAATAGGACTCTCGTATCCCTTTCTATCCATTCATAAAGTGCCTTGATGTGCCCTTCAAGTGGTGGATCATGTACGTGGGGCATTGGCTCCATGCTGCTCACCAATCCCCACAATCCTTTGCCCATAAGGTAGTTGCTAACTTTAAATTTCCATCATTGATAATTGCCTTTCTCTAACTTCTCACTTTATGCATTATCCTCAGCCATAATGGGCTCTAAGATGCTCTTCTAGCTTCTTCTAAAGTGTTTGTATGCTTTAGAACATGTGGATATTACCTTTTGATAGCTTCTCCCTTGCTAACCTTCAACTAATTGAGATCTTGATCGACATAGCCCCCTTTTGATATCTTCTTGCTTTGATGATCCTCCTTGTGCTTCCACGAGTTGTCTTGATGCCTTCACGTCTTCAATATGATGCTAGTGATGTCTCCAAGCCTCCAAAATGGCTGTGATAGCACTGATGGGGGATGATTCTAACACCGCAATGCAAAAATGGAAGATGGCTGCCCTCCATAAGGTCCACAAGCAATGATATATGCTCACTGTTCTGAACTTTTCTCTACACTAGTACAAATACATAAAATGAAATTTTAGAGACTAGTAGTAGACTATAAGAGCTACCCAACACAGTTTAAATAATCCCAAATGGATATTCGAGTTGGGAGAACCAGGCTCTTCAAAATAGGCTACCTATTTGCAACACTCTCTGCTTATGTGCAGAGATATACCTTCACAAAGCTTGCAATTTCTCACAACTCACTCAGCCAAATAACTTGAAACTTTGGTGAAGTTCATGGCATAATATGAAGAACAAATGAAGCTTGAAATCAATGAAAATGATTAAAATGAGAGAGCAAATAATGCTCTACAATCTCGTACAATCAGATTTGGAAAAGCCTAACTACATCTCTAGATAGAGAGGATCAAAATCATGAGAAAATGAGGTAAGCAAGCAAGGGGTCTACTTGCTGGAGTTTATGACTTCACTAAACTAAGTTGGAAACTCGTGGAATGCATACAACTCAAGAAACAAAGGCGGGATGATGCGTATATAGAGTTTTAATTTTCCTACAACCTAGTTAACCACCCACCAATCAGTGTAGGTGCACTTTTTGGTGGCTGATTTAATGAGATTTGAATTTGATTGAGTTTGGTGGAGCTTATAAGTTTATTCCACGACTTTGGGTCCTCTTTTTTGATTGGTCGACTTGCAAAACTCGTGGTTGAGCCTTTTTGCATCATTGAGACTTGATTTTCAACATGAAATTCATCAAGCATATGCAATCTCAATGAGATTCCTAAATGTAATAAGCTCATATGTGACTTGAGTTAAACCTTTTTACTTAGCTCCATTAGATGAGAGATCATTTCATTTCTCATTGAATGACCCTTTAAAATATATGATCCTTTCTTGGTACTTCAAGCTGTGGTACTCTTGAATCTTGCATATATTGTGACAACACAATAACACTATATAGTATACGATGTTTTTTTATGGTAGACGAGTGATGTCCTTTGATACTCACTTTTGTTGAATTTGCAATTTGCTTGCTCTCAAGCATGCCATACTTTGACTATAATGTCATCAAGTAGTTACCTTGCATTATCCATTCTCCTCCGTTTATGAATAGAGATGCATACTTTGATTACAAGCTCTTGCATAATCATCTTCCAAGTCTCATTTTAGAGATGCATTCTTCACATCAAGTTGTTGTAGTGATCACATCTTTTGTGTAGCCATCTTTGCAACCAACATAGCATTTTTTAGAGGGGAGTAAGTGGATGAACGCACTTCAAAAGAAAAGTGACAACGATCTCATAATACGTCTTATTAGACTTCATTGTGATCACCTTCCTACACAGCCATTGTCGAGAGGATTCTATATAACGTGCTTCCCGGACCTGTATGATCTCCATCATTCCCTTAGTAGCCTGTCCCTTCTTTCTGACGAATATTTTGGGTCTTGCAATGGGATGTCGCAAACTCTATGTCACATTTATTGATGACCATACTATAAAAGTGTTGGTGTAAAGCTAGTACACACTTTCAAAAGTATTGGTGTAAAATTATTAAACCTTTCCAAATTTCAAGCTTGGCTTGCAAATGGATCCAAAAACTAGAAAACAAACAATAGAAAAAAAGAACTAACTTATGACTACATACAAATCAAGTATGTACAAAAGCTTTATTTTCCAATCAAATATGTACTAAATTTGAGGTGTAGTTTGATCTCTTAGAATTATATTTATTATTTGCATTCCTTGGAATTTCCTTTCATAGTTGCGGCTTACTTGTTTTCTAGTATAAAGAATTAAATTATTTCTTCTCAATATTTTCATCAAAAATATGGAAGGAGAAATTTTTCATAATTGTTTCTCATATCCTAAGACAACAAAATTGAGTAATGGTGTTTAGAGAATCCTCAAGGTAGATAATCCCATTACTTGGAAGCAATCACTTCTTGGGGAGGTGATTGGATGCTCCATTACCCATGCAACATGATCAAAGGCAAGGTCCTATGGAAAAACAAGAAATAGTATTGGCCATAAACGAATGTTCTATTGAAAGAATGAACACCACACAAGAGAAGAATATGGGTGAATCTTCAAACGAATGTTCTATTGAAGGAACGAACACCACACAAGAGAAGAATATGGGTGCTTTTGATATTATTCTAATATGTACAAAATCAACTTGAGAACAATATTTTGGGTGCTTTTGATTCAAGGCCTAGTTATAGAAACTTTGGACCCTGGGTTAAAGGATCAAGGTTCAAAATCTACAAGTTTATGTGTCATTAAATATTCATAAGTTAAGATAAGGGAGTCCAATGATTCTTGAATTCTTATTACAAAATTCGAGACTTAAATGGATTATGTGGATAACTGAACCTCAAAAATGTCATCAAATGTCTCTTAAACCTCATATCATTCGATTTTCTATACAACCATTGTTGTGAGGATTAGCCATTTGATCCTTCTATGCATATATGATGTATATATAACTCAGTGTCTACTATCTTACCATGTATCCTCAATGTGCTTAGTACTTGCATGAGAGATGGGATTCAATGCAAGGATTACACATGATTGAAATTCATCAAGCGTATGTAATCTCAATGAGATTCCTAAATGTCATAAGCTCATACGTGACTTAACTTGAACCTTCTCACTCAGCTTTATTAGATGAGAGAGCATTTCAGTTGTCATTGAATAACCCTTTAAAATATATGATCCCTTCTTGGTACTTGAAGGTGTGGTACTCTCGAATCTTGCATATATTGTGACAACACAATAACACTATACATAATACTCACTTTAATAACACTCAAGGTGTGGCCGAATGATGTTGTTGAATTTGTTGAATTTTTTATACTCACTTTTGTTGAATTTGCAATTCGCTTGCTCTCAAGCATGCCATACTTTGACTATAACTCCATCAAGAAGTTCCCATCATACTTTGATTGCATACTCATCTTCCAAGTCTCTCTTTAGAGATGCATTCTTCACATCAAGTTGTTGTAGTGATCACATCTTTTGTGTAGCCATCTTTGCCACCAACATAGCATTTTTTAGGGCATTGTGGAGTAAGTAGTCGAACAAACTTCAAATGAAGAGTGACAACGAGCTCATAGTATGTCTTCTTAGACTTCATTGTGATCACCTTCCTAGACAGCCATTGTCCAGAGGATTCTGTATAACGTGCTTCCCGGACCTGCATGATCTCCATCGTTTCTCGGTAACTTGACTCCCTTCTTTCTGACGAATTGTTTTGCAACTAGCATTTGATTTCGTACGTTTTCCGGTATGACCTGCATGATCTCCATCGTTCCCTTATTAGCAATTTATTTCGTACGTTTTTCGGTATGATCTGTGTGCATTCATTGACGTCATTGCTTTCTTTCTGCATGGAACAGATTTTGAGTGATGTTAATGATCCGATTGTGCAGGAACTTGCAGCTTGTGCTCTCAGGTTTCGTTAGCCGGTCCCTATAAACGCGGAGATGCCAAAGAAGGCTTTGATCACAGGCATCACCAGTCAAGATGGATCTTACCTCACCAAGCTTCTGCTGGAGAAGGGATACGAAGTCCACGGAATCATCCGGAGGTCATCTAGTTTCAATATGGAGAGGCTTTATGGCACCTACATTGACTCCCACAGTTCAAGTGCCCGAATAAAGCTGCATTATGGTGACCTCATCGATGCAGCTTCACTCAGGAAGTGGATGGATACAATCTGCCCCCATGAAGTCTACAACCTTGGTGCTCAGTCTCATGTTGGCGTGTCTTTTGAGAATCTAGAATACACTACTGATGTTGTTGCCACTGGAGCCCTTTGCCTCCTTGAAGCTATCAAAAGCTACAATAGGAGAGCAAAAAGAAAGGTAATAGTTCTCGGTTTTAGTATCGATGATTAATCTGGTTTCTGCTATTTTATTTTGCATGCTGTTTTCCGTTACTTTCGGAAGAATGGATGAATCAATTTTTGCTGGTTTCTTATTATTAAAAAACGAGACTATCAATGCACAGAGAGAATAAGAGCAGCATACTTAGCAATGAGATACACGGGGATAGAGAAAAGATGACACACAGATGTAGCGTGAATTAGCACTATCAATGCACATAGAATAAGAACGAGACTATCAATGCACAGAGAATAAGAACAGCATACATAGCAATGAGATACGTGAATTAGCGCCTTGGATTTCAGCAAGAATATAAAAGATATATACAAATTCTGGTTGGCATATTAGTTGCTGCCTAATGGAGCGTTTGAAGGATACGTTTTCTTTTCAACCACTTACATGTACGTCGCACATAATGTACATTCTAACGTTCTAACTTAAAGTACGTTCTAACATTCGCAGGTTCGTTACTATCAAGCTGGATCTGCTGAAATGTATGGAGCTAGCCCACCTCCATAGGATGAGAACACCGACTTTCACCCGATGAGTCCTTATGGAGTGTCAAAAGTTGCAGCTCATTGGTACACTGTCCATTATCGAGAGAAACATGGACTTTTTGCATGCAATGGCATTCTATTCAACCATGAGTCTCCTCGACGAGCAGAGAACTTTTTTACAAGGAAGATCACCAGGGCTGTTGGACGAATCAAACTGGGGCTTCAGGAGAAGCTTGTCCTTGGAAACCTAAAAGCCTCAGGTGAGTGGGGATTTGTAGGCGATTATGTGCAGGCAATGTGGCTTATCTTACAGCAAGATGAGCCTGATGACTATGAACAGAGGAAACTCATATTGTGGAGCAGCTCTTGGAGGCCGCATCCATGTAAAGCTTAACTGGAAAAACCACGTGGAGATTGATGAAAGCCAACTCGGACCTTCAGAAGTGGATAACTTACGGGCCTGTGCCAACAAGGCAAAACAGAAACTGGGCTGGACGCCCAAAGTGAGCTTCAAGGAGTTGGTAGCCATGATGGTGGATTCTGATCTAGAGAAGGCAAAGAGAGAAAGAACCCTGATTAAGAGCCCTGATTTCCTTCCAGAACTATAATTTGCTCCGTGCAATTGGTGTCCTTGTAGAACAAAGCTGTTGATTCTGATTGTGATGTAGAGAAGAGAAAGACTGAACAAACCTGTTGATTCTGATAACAAACTATTGTGATTCCATATTCTTTCTAGAGTCATGAACTATTGTGATAACAAAGTATTGTAAAATTTAGCCACGTTTAATGCAGGTATAGCTTCTCTAATGATTTCACCAGACTTATTATTTAATGCTCGTTTGTAGTTATTGTCTTTCCAATCACTTATGAAGGACAACGAAAGAATTAAAGCAATCAAAAGCGTTGCAGTCTATGAACTTTATCATCATCATTCTGAAAATGATGATGGCGATGGTGATGATGATAACGACGGTGTGAAAATAGAGACTACAACAACAATGACAAGAGAAACAATGAAATGCGTTACACTTCTTGACCTTATGTCTAATAATTACAAGACGGTAGTTCAATCATAAAATCTAGCAGAAATCTCAATCAAAGAATACCCGTGAGAGTGTGATGTAGATTACATTGGTTATTTAATACCTGTATTGACAGCTAAGAATCCAACGTAGGAAAGGGGAGGATGATAGGCATATACGAAGAAGAAGAAGAAGAAGAAGAAGAAGAAGGAGGAGGAGGAGGAGGAGAGAATCAACAGTAAAGTCAACAAGTCGACAGTAGAGAGAATCATCAACTGAAAACACTAAAGTTATGTTCTTGAGGGTTATTTTTATTTTTGCTTTCTATGAGAAAAACACGTGCAAGAGAAATTAGTTATAAGTAAAAAGTAGACTGATCATATTTCATATGAGAAAAACACGTGCAAGAGATATTAGTTACAACATGCTGTTAAACGCGCTTGATGTCAGAGATGCGTTTAAGCTCTTTCGGGTTCTTGGGAGTGGAAGGGGTCTACTAAGCAGAGTCCCTATAACTTGATTTTCCCAATTAAATCATTCACTTCTCAGTACAATAATATTAAAAGCTCTGATAATACGAATTACTACCAATACTCCGATGGGTTCTCTCGCAGACTTCCGACTCGTACACGAATTAATACTTTCTTAGTACCCGGCGCACAAGGTAAACACTACCGTAGCATAGACTTACAGTAATTAACTTAACGGAACAGTGATTCAATACTTAACTTATTGTAAACATTATCACAACCCAGTCTTTACCGTATAGGTGCAAATAATCAAACAAAGACAGAAAGACATAGTATTACTCAGAATTCTTCTGGTCGTCACCGAAGCGTTCTTTCATTGATGTATAAGTAGTTACAATTCTACACAACAACCTTTCAATTCGTGCGGAATATGAAAAGTAAAGAATTACAAATGCCAATCCGGCGGCTTACAATGGCACGCACGGTGGACTTGAACCAGCAGAGATACAAAATTTTATGGCTCATCAACTATACCTTGAAGATACATTGTTCGGGTTAACTTAAATAATTTGAAAATTTTTTGCTTTAGCGAGTCTAACATTTTTTTCAGAATCTCTGGTTCTACGAGTTGAGCATCAGTTCTTACTGAACTTGTTGCAATTACATGGCTCATCAAAATTTCTGCCTGTGTTTGCAGAAAGGCTTCCTGCAGATAAAAGTCATTTGCCAAAGCTGCATCCCGGTTCACTTTCATGTCTTGAATTTGTTCCTGAAGATAATCAAGATAATCTTTCTTCTTGAGCACCCGATTGGTTCTCTCTTCTCTCCGATTCTTGATTCTGAAATTGGATTGTCCAGTAATAAGCATCGTGCTCTCTTTGAGTCCCTACGACGTCCTTCTGAAGTTGAGCCACCATTGTCATCTGTGTTTTAAGAGCAGAATTTGATTCAAATAAATTGGATTCTGCTCTTTGGAGTTCTTCAGTAGTCCGCTTCCCCATGGATGCGAGCTCAGTAAACATAGGAATTGAAGGAAACAGAAGAGGAGGATGTGGTTGAGATGAAGAAGCTGTCAGGAGTTGATGGGAATTCGGTGGAGAATAGTTAGGTGAAGAGGATGATGAATCCGGTGCTTCAGGTACAATCGGTGGAATGGGGACAATAGGTTTAAGTCGAGGTATGGGTGGAGGAGTGGGTTGCAGAGTGTTAGCCACCAATACTTTTTCGGTGGGTTGCTCCGTAGACACTTGAGGTTGAACAACTGCAGAATCTACTGCCGCAATCAAAGCTGCCAAAACTTCTGCAACAATAATCTGCGTATCTTCTTGCATATCTTGTTTGGACTGCTGTTGAGATTCTTCCTTAGAAGATCTGTCTTCAGAATCAGTAGTAACACTCTGATCTTGTTGCTGGTTTGGAGATGACTGAGCGGATGAATCATGGTGAATCGAGGTAGTAGTGTCGTGGAAAATCTCTTCTTCGTTTTTGTCTACTTTATTTCCAGCGACAGACCCTTGCACTTGACTGTCAGACGAACTTATCCAGATTCATTTTCGACGGAGGAGCTGGAAGATTTCTTCATCATCTTCTTCGTCATCTTCAAGTATTTGAGAAGATTCCTCATGATATAAAATTGGAGCTCGTGGAGGCGGTTGCGCTGCTTGGAGGGCCGGAAACAAAAAAGAAAGGATGTGCGGTAAACGTGAATGTGGGAGATCACCTTTGTTAACGTGTTTTATGACCGTAATGCATTCACGGTGAATGCACCGAAAATAGTAAGAAGCGAAATTGATAGGCTCTCTAGCAGCCATATCAATCATCGAGTAGAATGGGCGAGAAATCCCATAAGTGCATTTTTGTAAGTTTAATATGGCTACTAAAAATTGCAAAGCTGTTCTTTCAAGCTCAGGGTGACAGAGTATAGCATACTCATTCGAAGAGTACCTGGGGAAAAATTGAATCATAGTAGCGATTGGAAGGTTAGGACCATTCTCTCGTCCTTCTGGAGAGAGTCGGAAAGCAGCAGCAAATGACTGCAGGGTGATTACAACACGAGATGGGAAACACGTAATAGGCCAACTCTGATCCGTAGCAGGTGTGGCGGCAATAGCAGCGATTATCTGAGCATAATACGGATGGCACTCCACTGAATGCCAGGGCAATTCAACGAAGTTGGACAAACCTCGGACATGCAAGAATTCACTTACGTCCTGAGGAAGTCCGTCACGGGAGGTAGCAAAGTTTGCCAGGGCTTCCATGATGCACACGCAAAGTAGCACGAATACAGTGACTACAGAAAACGCAAAGCACACAGAACACGCAGACACAATAGCGATTAACAGCAAAATGAAAAAGATTAAGTAGATATTGGGCAGCGGGAGGCGATCGAAATTGTTAATCATTGCGCGATGTTGAGATGATAACCTTCATAACTATGGTGTGCATGCATGAGCAAAATCAATAACAAAAGGCGGTGATTATTCATGGTTATGTAGCAAAACAAGGAGTTTATGGTTATTATTCAACTAACACACAAAACTAAAAAAGAAAAAAAGAAAAAGAAAAAAGACACGCGAGCAACCGCAGAACATGTCAGCGAGAATCAGATGCTTGATGATACGGCCGCAACTTTGAACCATTGATCACTTTAGGAAGAGGAACTCCGGTCAAAGTAGTCAACCGAAAAGTAGCTGGGTCCACTTGTTCAGTAATCCGGTAAGGACCAAACCATCGTAATTTGAATTTTCCAGCCGCACGATTTGATTTAGCATTATAAAACAGCACAAGTTGTCCCACCGTAAAAACTGGAGTTTTAAGATACCGATCATGTGTACGAGCTTGCCGCAACTACACTTCTTGAAGAGTTAGAAAACTTTCCCAGCGATGCTCATCTAGTCCTCTGAGTGTCTCCAACCGAAATGGCAAAGACTCTGTAGGTATCAACTTCTGAGTTATGGCCACGCGTAAACTGGGCACTACAACTTCCATTGGAGAAATTGCTTCCAATCCATAAGCAAGCTTGAAAGGAGTTAGTCTGGTGGTCACTTTGTAGGTAGTCCGGTATGCCCATAATATTGTAGGTAGTAACTGATCCCATCTTTCTGGTGATTCCATAATCAGTTTACGAAGCATACTTAACAAGGTCTTGGTGGTACTTTCAGCTAAGCCATTAGCACGAGGATAATACGGTGAACTGAATTTATGCAGAATCTGAAAAGTATGCGTTAATACTCGAATTAAACTGTTAACAAAGTGTGTTCCTTGATCTGTTACAAGTTCCAAAGGTAATCCATATCGTGGGAATACGTCCTTCATCAGACATTTTGCTATCGAAATAGTTGTAGCAGACCGTAAGGCCCAAGCTTCTGCCCATCTAGTAGCATAATCTGTACATGTCAGAATGTAGCGATTGTTGCTGAGGATTGCTGGAGGTGTGATTGGTCCAATAAAATCAAGACCCCATTTCTGAAAAGGTTCCAAAGGTAATACAGGTTGGAGAGGGAAAAAGTGGCATTGTAAAGGTTGTCCAGATTGCTGACAAGTGTCACACTGCTGCACAAACTGAGATACATCTCTGTACATAGTAGGCCACCAAAGCCCACTTTGCAGAATTTTTCGGTGTGTTAAATCTGCTGCAAAATGTCCACGGGAAGGTATTGAATGTGTCATAGAGATAACCGAGTTTACTTCATGTGGAGAAATACAACGAAGTAAGATCCCAGTGTGATCCATATAATACAACTGTCCGGCAATCAACCTGAATCTGCGATTGTAAACTGCAATTTTTTGACGCATAGCAGGAGAAGTTTGAGGGGGAAGACATCCTTCAGTAAGAAAGGTTAATAACTGATCATAGTAGGTAGGTGTCATAGGAGGTTCTACAGCTTCATCATTAGTTGATTCAGTAACATAAATTGCTGGTGTGGTGTCATCAACATCGACCAGAGCTTCATCGGAATCTAATCGCAAAAGAAAATCGGCTAATGCATGTGTAGTGTCGGGTCGATGAATCACTTCGTAATCAAACTCTTGTAACAATAAAACCCAATGCGCCAAACGACCACCTAAATGCTGCTGCCTAACCAGATACACCAGCGAAGCATGGTCTACATGAAAGATGAATTTTCGGCATAGCAAATAATGTCAGAATTTCTTTACAGAATACACCAAACCAAGACATTCTCTTTCAGTTACTGAATAATTCTTTTCAGCAGGAGAAAGCCATCGACTTGCATAATAAACAGGTCGAAACCACTTATCGGTTTGTTGCATTAAAACACTTCCAATGGCTATATCTGATGCGTCTATAAAAACATGAAATGGGCGTTCCCAATCAAGAGGTTGTAAAATTGGAACCTGCGTTAATAATCCTTTTAGACGATCAAATGTTGTTTGACATTCCGGAGTCCAATCAAATTGTCGAGGAGTACTAGTTATTAGCCGATTTAGGGGTATTGCCAAATGGGTAAGCCACCGTAAATGTCGACCATGCCACCTGACTTGACCCATGAATCGCGTCACTTCTTTCAGCGTAGTAGGCACAGATATTCTAACATAGTTGCAACTTTGTCTGGGTCAACTTGTATGCCCTGTGCAGATACAATATGGCCAAGGAGCTTACCACAAGAAACCGCAAAGACAGATTTGGTGGGGTTCAGGCAGAGTCGGTATTCACGACATTTCTCAAAGCAACACCGTAAATGATATAGGTGTGCTACCATCTTACCGAATAAAGAGAAGTCATCTAGATATACTTGCATAAAAGATGTGAGATATGGTGAGAAGATTTCCTGCATACACCGCTGAAAGGTGCTAGGAGCATTTCTGAACCCAAACCACATGACTGTACAAGCAAAAACACCCCAGTTGGTAATGAAAGCTATTTTCGGTATGTCTTGTTCAGCCATTCTAACCTGGTTATAACCACTATAACCGTCCAAAAAGGAGTACATCTCGTGTCTGGCCACTCTGTCAAGCATTGTGTCAAGAAAAGGAAGAGGAAACGGATCAGGCACCGTGGCCGCATTCAGTTTCCGGTAATCCACACTGATTCGGAGCTGCTTATTTTTCTTAGGAACAATAACAATCCGTGATATCCATTCAGCGTGTTCTATTGGTACGATGAAACCGACCCTTAGTAACCTATCAAGCTCTGCCTTGACCTGCGGTGCATAGTTAGGGTTCATCCGGTAGCTAATTTGTTTAATTGGTTTTGCTTCTGGTTTAAGCACGACCTGATGTTGATAGATGCGAGGGTCCAGACCTTTCATATCACAGTAATCCCATGCACAAACATCAGAGAACTCACGAAGAAGCTGGATCAAATCTGCTTGAAACGCCTCAGATAATCCTTCCTTTATCTTGACAGGTCGCAGATTAGCTTCATCTCCCAAATTATAGGTGATTAACTGATCTTCAGGAACATAGAATTGACGAGGTTTCCCTGAATCGTCAGCTGACTGTAAAATTGGTTGTAGAGCGGCTTCATCCCTAGCAAGAGTATCTTATGTCTCTACTTCTTCGATCACAGGCACCATCGTACAGGCTACCGGACTCCAGTTATCTACAACAGATTGCAAATCGACAGTCCCCAAGGAGATCAAATCTATGTTATTCTTCAAAAATTCTTCTTCTTTGTCAAACCATCTAACATGTGGACCGGCTCTGCTACATAAGGTCTGGCACGTAGTTCACATGGCTGAATAGCATCCAATTTGACAACATATTTACGGTGGTTTTCCTTAAAAGTAAGTTCTTGTGTTGACCAATCTTGTATAACCTTAGTCTGTTTCAACCAGGGTCAGTCGAAAAGAAGATTATAATCGAGACTGGACTCCGGTAGTTCTACGATGACAAAAGTCATCTTAAACTTTATACCCTGCAAAGTTATCGGGACATTCCATACGAGTCCTACCGGATCGACTCGGGATCGATCGGCCATTCTTACCAAAAACTGGACAGGCTCGATTTGCGTCCAACCCAACTTCTTACAAAGCACTGCAGTGGCTATGTTTACACCAGACCCACCATCAATTAGTACTTGAGTAAGCTTGTGATTTTTGTACCATACCGTAATTAAGGGGACCGAATGATCCACCGTAGAGTCAGCTTCTAGTTGTATTGTTGTCGTCGCTGGAATGCAGGAAGATCCAGGACTGAGCTCTTGCTGGAATTGTTGTCGAACGCCCAGCACTAATGCAAGTAATTGTCCAAGAGGGAGAGTAATGGACGCCTTAGATAAAATTTCCCATGCCTGATCTGCTTAAATTATACTTTTCACTGATTCTAAAGATGATGCACCTGTTACTAGGGTAGAATCTTGTTCCTGCATTCCTTCCTTTGGCAGCGGAACTTGTGTCACCGGAATTGGATCTGGGAACACTGTAGGCTCTTTGGTGGTCCATTGGCTAGCTTTGTTATACATTCTCTGTTGTTCACGGATGCCCGGTTCAAACACCTCAGCTGCTGGTTGCAACTGCTTACCGGATCTTGTTTGGACCACTGCAGCTTGTGTTTCTACTGGTGAGATATAAACCATATTAGTCATCAGGTTCTGGCACTCCTTCTTCCTTTGATCATATTCGGCTGCATCTTTATAGAATCTTCGGATGTGACCCAACTCACCGCAAAAATGACATCGAGGTGGTGGCAAAGAAGTACCTTCCTATGATGTACCTGTCTGCCAGCGGTTTGTATTGAAGTTTGTATTCCGCTGTCCTCGATAATTTCTCTATCCTTGCTGCTGATTATTTCTCATCTGAGGTGGTACATAGTAGGTGGTCGGCTGTCCTGGTTCTTGTATAATGGCATTTACAGTTGCTAGTCCCTGCACTTTGGCGTTATACGCACAATTTTTGGTGGAATGTCCGGTGGTATTGCAGATAGCACAATACATCTGATTAAGGGCACAAGTGGCACTGGTATGCCCTGGATTCTTGCACTTAGTGCAGTACATCTGTCTAGCCGGATCCTCTGCAATATTTTTACTAGCTTTCAACCACTCCAGGTCTTCGATAAAGCCTCCAACCTTATGCTCGAGTTGCAAGGCCATTGCAATAACTGCATCTAGTGTCATAGCTCCCACACAACGGATGATCATAATCTGTCTGAGTTGCGGAGTCAAACCACTAATAAACCACTGAGTGATGACATCATCTGGCAGGTTGGCATGGGCCGGCGGTAGTTGTCTCAAATGAGTTCGAAATAGGGTGGCATATTCCTGCACAGTCTGGTGCAGCTTCTGTTTATTGTTCTGCAAGTAATCGAAAATTTCGGCAGGGTTCTTCTTCAATCGGAATCTCTGTAAAAACGCATCCCTTACCGCTTCATAGGTAACAAAATGATTGAAATCATACTCTGTAAGCCACCTCGCTGCTTCATTAACTAATGTTGACTGGAATACGATGGCCTTGTATGCTGGATCGGGTGGATGGTTTAACACTGCATAACTTATTTCAAAGGTGCGTACATGGGCATTAGGATCATCACCTAGAAATCCACCGAACTTGGTGTAAGTTACTCCTGTTGGAACCTGCCGGAGTGGAAGTGGCTGTTGCTGTTGTTGCTGTTGTTGTTGCTGTTGTTGTTGCTGTTGTTGTTGTCCACTCATGGCGCTAATATTGGTACTGTTACTATCCCCTGAGTTCTGAGGTGGTATGTCTTGGTCTTCAGAATCTGTATTGTCAGACTGGTCACCTTCGTGCTTGAAAATAGCGTCCAGCCTTTTACAGATTTCTAATTCGAATAGCCTATCCTCTTCTATGGTATCAAACGTAGGCAAGCTTACCCCGAACAGTGGTGTCCAGAATGAAGATTCACCAGGAAGTATCACACTATCACCGGAAAATTTTGAATTCTCTGCAACTGGGACCGAACTGCCACCGGAATTAGTGGAACTTTCCCCAACCCAGAGTATTCTTTCACCTTCAATGACCTCTCTGGGCAAGACAGCTCTATCCTCAGACGGGTTCGAATCCTGACCAGATGGTGTCGTGTCAACTACACACTATGTCCTTGTAGACTCCGAAGTTACTGTGTCTTTTGCAGACTGTGCCGAAATTTCACCGGAATCTACCGAAATTGCAGTATGTTCCACCGGAATGCTACCGGAATCACTACTAATGTGCTTCGCTTCTTCGACGATCGGGCCTAACCGATCTGTGCTTCTGCCTCCTGAGGGTATCCTTAACAAATTCGATACTGCCCAAGGCTGTCGGTCTCGCCTATACTTCCGATACGACTCGTCAGACCGAGTAACCGGCATATATCACCTTTACAACACTTGCATACTACTCCACCTTACTGTTGATTCACAATCTATGGCCACTTCTCACAGTCAATTTGCAACACTCTGTTGCCACATTCCCACAATTAATTTGGAACACTCTGGTGCCACTTTCCCACAGACAGCACCAGTGTTAAACGCGCTTTCCATCAGAGACGCGTTTAAGCTCTTTCGGGTTCTTGGGAGTGGAAGGGGTCTGCTAAACAGAGGCCCTATAACTTGATTTTCCCAATTAAATCATTCACTTCTCAATACAATAATATTAAAAGCTCTGATAATACAAATTACTACCAATACTCCAATGGGTTGTCTCACAGACTTCCGACTCGTACACGAATTAATACTTTCTTAGTACTGGGCGCACAAGGTAAACACTATCGTAGCACAGACTTACAGTAATTAACTTAACGGAACAGTGATTCAATACTTAACTTATTGTAAACATTATCATAACCTAGTCTTTACCGTAGAGGTGCAAATAATCAAACAAAGACAGAAAGACACAGTATTACGCAGAATTCTCAAACACAACACTACGGGAACTCCACAGAACGTATCACCCAGACAGACAGTCTAGCGATTCTTCTAGTCGTCACCGAAGCGTTCTTTCATTGATGTATAAGTAGTTACAATTCTACGCAACGACCTTTCAGTTCGTGCGGAATATGAAAAGTAAAGAATTACAAATGCCAATCCGGCGGCTTACAATGCTTTTATATGGGGTTTTGCACAATTGCATGATTTACTCAATCCAAGTTTCACATACATAATAAAAGAGAGCTTAAGGTTGAGATACAAAAGGTAAAATCTATTGCCATGTGTATATAAATTCATGTACATTTCTATGTATATATATCCATGTCTATATAAATCTGCATGTGTATATATATCTACGTATACATCTATATTTATTTGTATATATATCTACGTATACATCTATATTTATTCGATCCATCATAACATTCATACACACGCCAAAACTATAGTCTAAGCAAAAGGAACTCATAAAAAATATAACCATAACAATAAACAAGACCAACAAAATCTGTAAATATATGATAAACCTGCATAACCATGAAAGTACGTAGGTAAAAAAAATCATAGTAATAGCTATGCATCATGAACATAACGTACAAAACCATGAACATAACAATACAAATACCTTGCATATGGCAACAATAACCGTATGACCATGACCTCATCGTGCATCAGCATATTCATAAGTTGGTGAAATATTTTCATAATCAAAATCATCCATAACCATTACATAAGCTACAAAATCATAGACATAATAAGAACATAAATACAGGTTACTACATGCTTATTATAACCATAAGTTGTATACAGAAAACCATGGTCATGCAGTTCATACACATCAGCTTGAGTATAATCTATATATAGACCATTACCACAAATGCACATAGAGAAACACATAGAGACACATATAGATAGATAGATAGAGAGACAGATAGATAGATAGATAGATAGATAGGTAGATAGATAGATAGATAGATAGATAGATAGATAGGTAGATAGATAGATGGATAGATAGATAGATAGATAGATAGATAGATAGTTAGATAGCTAGATGGATAGACAGATAGATAGATACATAAATAGACAAAGATAAATAGATACATAAATTGCTTAATTATTTGAAGTTTTTCATGTTTTTTTTTCATTGCACCTCTTTTAGGAGGATCTGAAGTGGAAGGATTTGAAGGAAGTTAGTTAAGAAGTGGGAATTTGGAAGTGACAAAATTCAACTTGGAAACTTTATGCTTGTTTCTATTTTGAAAGTTTTTTCTTTTAAGCCTTTAAAAATAAAAATACAAAAACGTTGAAAGATATTGAAAACAGGTAAGAGAAGGAGGATAAGAATGTTAAGAAAAGTTTGAGACTGAATTCTCAAAAAAATCAAACATTTTTTGGAACTCTCAAAAAATTGCAATTTTTAGACCTTGTAAAACTTCTTAGAAAATCTTGGTTTTTACATTAAGGAAAGAGAGAAAAAATAAATTTGAAATTTTTATTTAAGGCAAGGATTGAGGGAAAAGAATAATATGATGGAGTTCTAGCTTGAAAGAGGGCAAAATGGACAAACTTGGAAAGGGAAATCAAGATAAAAGGAGTATAAAAAGCATTAAGCAAATCATGAATTTCTATGTACTCCTGGTGAAAAACATCACAAATTTCTGTGTACTCTTGGTGAAAAAAATCACGACTTTCAGAAAGTAAGAAGAGGAGAGATTCATGACCTTGTGGAAGATTGGTAAGAACTTTTGAGTAAGGAAAATAAGAGAAGAAAAACGTGACTTTTTGGCCAAGGTTGGTAAGAATTTAGTAACAAGAGGAGAGATTTGCGACATTCTCGAAGATTGTTAAGAATTGTTTACCAAGGAAAAAAAGAGAAAAAAATTGTGACTTTTTGGCAAGAATAAGGGAGGAAATCGGGAATTTTTGGATTAAAATTGGGTGAAATATTGGGATTTTTTGGTAGGGTAACAATTGAGAAAATCGTGAATTTTTGCATCTAGATTTTGAAAAACTTTCGTGACTTTTTGCACAATTTGGTTCAAAACTCAGGCACTTGTGAGAGAGAGTGAGAGAGTGAGAGTGTGCAGAGGCAATTGCAAATTTTTGAGCATTTGCATTCCAAGCAAAATACAACCTATTTGGCAGCCCTATCATTCCCTAAAGCAAGAGGTAAGCTTTATCAAATATCTTTCAATGATTTGAAGTTTGAAAAGTTGGTAAAATAGTCCTTTTCCATTAAGGAAAGAATCGTGAATTTCTGTAAATTCATTCTCTTTATACTTTCAAAGTGTTTTGACTTCGTTGAGTGAAGGAAAATAAAAGGGGGAAAAAGCACCTCTATAGGTATATAAAACATAAGCAAAAACTTGGTAATAGGAAAGACGGAGAAAATCACGACTTTTTGAGTTGAGTTAGGGAGGTAAGAATTGCAATTTTCTAACGAAAAAATCAAATAAATAATTTTTTGGATAAAATATATAATAAATAATATAGCTTGTAGAAAATCATGTTTGGACTTATCAAAAATTGAGAAAAATCATAGCCTTTTTAGACGAAAATGTTAAAGAATAATGATTTCTTGATAATTAAAAAAGAACTTGTATCTTAAAAAGAAAATTACAACTTCTTAAGTTTACTAAAAATATTTTTTGCTTTGATACACTTAGAAAATCATGATTTTTTTACAAATACAGGGGAGACAATCGTGAATTTTTGACAAAGGAGGGGGAGAAAACTACAAAGTTTTGACAAAGAAGGGAGCGAAAATCGTGATCTTTTGGCAAAGAAGGGGGCAAAATTACAGATGTTTGGCAAAGAAGGGGATAATATCACAAGTTTTTGGCAAGGAAGGGGGTGAAAATCATGGGCTTTTGATAGAAGCAAAAGAAAAGCATGAATTTTTGGCAAACAAGGGGGAGAAAATCACACATTTTTGACAAAGAAGGGGGAGAAAATCACACATATTTGACAAAGAAGGGGGAGAAAATGGTGAATTTTTGGTAAAAAAAACACAATTTTTTGTTAAAATCAACTAATTAATTTTGAGAAAAGACATTAAAAATTAAGGGAAACACAGTGAAGAAGATTTTTTGACTAAAAGAGTGGAAATTCCAACAAAATTGTGATTCTTTGAAAATTGCCATAATCTCAAGAAAATTGCATTTTTGAGAAAATCAGAAAGTGAGAAAAGAGTTGAAAAGGTTTGGGATTAACATATCCATGGTGTAAACAAAAACTTACATTGGCCTTGCCATGCGATTAAGAGGGGAAAAGTTAGTACCTAAACCATACCCTAATTTGGACCACACTCACAGTTCAGGGAGCATGGCATCTCAAGAACCTAATACTAGATTATAGGGAGATGAAGGAAGTGAAGGGGATTATAGGAACATTATATGAATTCACAAATAGATTTGGAACTTACATATACAAAGGTGGAATTCAAAGATATGTGGCCAGACTTAGGTCAAACGCATTATTTAACATGACTCCTATAACACAATTTGTGAATGAAAAATACATAGAAAGGGATGGGACCACTTACATAATTACAATAGACATTGAGAACATAAATGACCAAGGGGAATTACCGAACAAGGGACTTATGATAGAAGAAGAGGAAGAAGAAACCCTAACTCCTAGAGGTTGGTCTATTTGTACTCATCAAGAACAGATAATCAAAATTACTTGTGACCAAATGAATACTTCACTCTATATGAATCCATACAAAGGAGATGTCTTTTGGGCAACACATCTAGGCTCAGAAGCTGCTCCATCACACATGAACATTAGGGCTTTGAAAAATTATCATGAATCTAGGGAGTCCCCTACCTTTGTGCATGAGGAAGGGAAGAGATTTTGTAGACTTGTAGAAGAACTAAAAAGTTCCTACACTTACCAAAATAAACCAATATTTCGAACAAAAATTTCATTACACAAACATTGTTGGGGGATTCTTAGACAAGAAGGAGTTTGAGGGTTTGTAGGAGAAAAGGAAAAGACTAGAAGAGGAACTACACCTTGGAAGCTTTTGCCGATCGATTACAGTAAGACAATTACAATGTTTGAAGCACAATACAAGTCAATACCTCTGTGCACAATCCCACAGAGTGCTCAATTACAAAATACCAAATATCGCAAAGTCTTCTTGCCGCCGGCCTCCTCTGCACCAAACCTCCACCTGCTTCAAGCTTATCCTTGTGCACACCTTGCACCAAGCTTCCACTAAGGGGGAGGAATGAATACCTTCTGTCGGCACGCGCACACTGCAAGGAGACCTTCAGATCCTTGGGGGACTAGCTTAGCACTCTCTGCACAATCCCTTAGTCACTCTCCATGCACTTCCACTTCTCTGCGTCGCACACTGGTGACTCTTGCACTTCTCTCTCTTGCTTCACTTAGACTATGCTTCTCCTGCTTACTCTAAGATTAGTCCAAGAATAGTCCTTGCCTTGATTTGAGTGTTTCGATCACGTACGCTCCTAACTGCAATAGTATCTTGGTGCTCACTTTGATGTCCCAAGATTGTCTTCACAAGTGGCAACCAACGACTCACTCTTTTGTCCTGTAGTGACTTTAGACTAAAACCAAAAATTTTAATGGCGGGCCATACTTTCACCTGTGCGTACGCTGCCGCTTCACATACCTTCACATTTCCTTTTAAGTCTTCACTTTTGCACATAAGAGGGGGTTCACCTGAACCTTCCAAAACACTTTAAAAAACACTTTGAACCTTAGGGAAATTAGAGAAAATACCTCTGCAACTTGCAACCCACTTTCTCCAATTTACCCTTTGTGGACAATTAAGGATCCAATATCCTTATGATCATGTAGCAGAGTTCAAACAAGTGCTTAACGTTGAGGAGGTTGAAGACTACTTAACTCAATACCAAGCTTTTGGGTTGAAATTAAGAGAATCAGCTCCCATGTGGTTTCAACCACTAGTAATGGAAAATTTTGATAACATAGATGTCTTATATCAGGAATTTATAGGAGAATTCTCAAGACATGGGATCAAGCATGAAACTTCAACTTTGGTACAAACCTTCAAAAAAAACCCAAATGAGTCTATAAGGCTAGCTACAAGGAGGTCCAAACATTAACTTGATAGGTGCACTCATCAAGAGAGACCATCTAGTATGCAAAAAAGAAAATCCTTATTCACTGAAGGACTAATAAATGCACAACTAAGAACTATGGCATATTGTAGGAGATGTGTGAATTTGGATGAGTACATCAAGGAAGCTAGAGACATAGATGACCATAGAGTTTAGGACTTGATAGTCACTGAGGAATCCACATCATCAATAAGCAAAACAACACATATAGAGGAATTAGCCCAAGCAATTGCACAACATTTAGGAATATGCTTACAACAAGTAAGTCAACAAAGGAACCAAAATCGTAGATGCTACAATTGTGGAGGGGAGCATCAAACTAATTTTTATCAAAAAAATAGACAATAGTTCCAAGGAGAGAGAAGAGTAGTTCAATTTTTCCAACCAAATAGGAATTGGAACAATCAAGGAGGACAAAACTATCAAATAAAAAGGGAGATAAATAATATAACCACCAAAGAACTTCCAAAATAAGATAAAACAAATCTAGAACACCTCAACCTTCCCTTGGTAAACAGCCTCCATTACCCACAAATGTAGTACCAGTGAAGTATATACCTCTAGAAGAAAACACGGAAAGAGCAATCACACCAACTACATCCATATATTATGATGAGTCAAAAGATAGATGCTCAATGTCTTACAATGAGTCAAAAGATAGATGCTCAATGTCTTACAGTGAAGAAATCAGTAAAAGTAGTGGAATCAAGCAGTCAAAAAGGTGAAACAACAATAGAAAGTGGAACTGATTTAGAAGGAGAGGTTCAAGTTCAAGTAATCACTAGAGCACAAACAATGGGAAAGGAAGAAAATCAAAATAAACATCTACAATAGAAGCGAAACAAGATAAAAGAAAACCCTTGGAAAAAGAGAAAAGAGAGAGTGAAGGCAAAAGGACAAAAACTTGGTCAAGAACAAAAAAAAACAAGTGAATGATAAAGAAAAGGAAAATGAGGAAGGATCTATATTGGAAGAATCTTTAACTAAACAAATGAAGACATTATTAGAGCAATATCAAGGAAGAGTCAAGGATATATCACTATAGAAACAAGAAGAGGAATATCCTCTCCAAGCTACTAGATACTCTTGGATGGCATGGTTTCTCAACCATTTTTGTCTCCAGTATAGTATCTTGTATGGAGAATAAAAGAAGAAAAGAAAAAGAGTTCGGAATATGTAAATAGTTGATTGAAACTGCTCGAAAAATATTAGAAAAAGATCAAGGATTGAGAGAGACAAGGATCACAGATGAGAATATCAAAAAATGCATGGATCAAGTAATATGGGAAGAACTAAGAGAACAAAAAGCTAAAGAGTATCATGTTGAGATACCTCCAATAGTAGAAGTGGAGGAGAGGATAATGTAGGAAGCAAGAGATGATAAGAGTGTGAGCCATAGAAAAACGAAAATACATAAGCAAATGCCAAAAGGGAAGAATGAAGAAATACAAGACATGGAAATTACTTACAAGATCTCTTGGCAAGATCTAATGAAACAAAGCCTTAATTTGCGCAAATGGTGTATGAAAACACAAGAGAAGAATGAATAATGTGACTTAGAGATAAGAAAAGAAAAGAACAAGTAGATTCCATTGGATAAAATAGGAGGATAATTTGAAGGTGAAGAAGGGAATACAACCATAATCTTGGAGTTCGACGGATGCAAAGTGCAAGCTATTTTCGATAATGGGGTTGGAGTGGAAAACATTACTAAGGAAATATTGGTGAAGTGGGGAAAACCTAAATTAAAGCCAACCAAGTTAAAACTTTAGTTCCTAGATGGACACATGGAACACCCAATGGGATTACTAGATCAGATAAACTTGAAGACTTGTGGAATAACTTTCAAGCATACTTTAGGTGTAGTGGAATTCCTAGAATTAAAGACTTATGATATCATACTACGAAGACCATTTCTTAGACAACTCAAAGTAGTTTAGGATTTGGGAAGTAATCACTTGTATCTTCAACATGATGAGAATATAACCAAAGTAAATTTGGAAACAAACACATATCATGACATTTCACCAAAGGGATTGGAGAAAAGTACACCCAACTCGAAAAACTTCTATAGCATCAAGCTCAATTGGAGATCTAGATTTTGATGAGTCTGCTCCAAATTGGCTTTGTAAACCTAAAAAGGGAGGAATGTACAAACTAACAAAGGAAGAATCTAAACTTGAGAGAACAATAGAGGATCCAAGTTATATTTCCATGTACTTTGATGAAAAAGACTTTGAGCCTTATGGGTGGGAATAATAGTACTATCAATCCTAGAAGTAGCATCAAGTGAACAAACATCAGTAAAATTGTGTGAGTCAAAAGGTTATGATCTAGTTCCTTTTATTATGATACAAGCCTCACTGGAAAAGTAAAGGGAATCAGAACAAACAAAAAAACTAAAATCTAAATCATTCCAAAAAGAAAATAGAGAAGAAAAAGAGAACAATCAGATAGATGTTCTAGCCCATTCCAAAGATATGAAGTTGAAGAAAGAAAATTAATTTTTTAGAAACCTCAAAGAGAGCACAAAGAAGATCAATCTTATGACAACAAAGAAAACATAAAGCATGTATTAGTCACTATGGATGAAGGGGAGGAAAGAAAAATAGTGATGGCTTATGACATCCATGAAGACAAGCAAAAAGGATTAGTTGCATTAGTCAAGGAGTACAGGGGAGTTAAAAGGATCTTAAAGGAGTAGACCCAAACATCTGTGTTCATAGAATTCCTATATCTCCTAATTCAAAACCTTCAAAGCAAAGACACTACACTTATAATGATGTATATGCCGCTATTATCAAGGAAGAGATACATAAATGGTTGTCTATAGGATTTATCTATGAAATTGATTACATCAAGTGGATATCTCCAATAGCAGTAGTACCAAAGAAAAATGGGAAGCTTAGAGTTCTTATAAGCCTTAAAAAACTTAATGTTGCTACTATCAGGGATAATTCCCCCTCTATCTATCACTGAACATTTATTAGAGAGAGTAGATGAGAAACAAGTGTATAGTTTCCTTGATCTTTTCTCTAGATACAATCAAGTGGCTATAGTCCCTAAGGATGAATACAAGATAGCTTTTGCAATAGAATGGGGGTTTATGCATTTAGAGTTATGCCATTTGGTCTAAAAAATGCACCTACTACTTTCCAAAGGTTAATGTCTCATGTGTTTAAGGAATTCTTAAGGGAAAGTATGGAGGTGTATGTGGATGACTTATGTGCCTTTTCTTCAATTAGATGAAATCATCTAGGGGAATTTAGAGAAATTTTTCAAGAATGTAAAATCCATAGAGTCTATCTAAACCATGAGAAGTGTATCTTTTTTGCAAGACATGGGAGAATATTAGGACATACTGTCTCAAAAAAAGGTATTTCTACTGATGAGGAGAAAACAAAAATAATAGCTAAAATGCCAAGCCACCAACAGTAAAAGAGCTACAAGCCTTTATGGGACATTGTGAGAACTATAGGAAGTTTTTTATTATTTATGCCATGATTGCTAAACCATTATATGACTTAATCACCAAATTTCAATGGAAAATGAATGTGAGGAAGCTTTCAACAAATTAAAGATTTGCTTAAGTTCAACACCAATTTTGAAACCATCGAATTGGAAAACAATATGTCATGTCAATGTAGATGCTTCTAATTTTGCATTAGCATGCATCCTAATGCAAAATTAGGATGATTCTAATTTTGCATTAGGATGCATCCTAGCTCAGTTAGTCGAGGATACAAAAATTGATTTTAAGATTGGATATGCTAGTACAAAACTTTAGCAAGCTAAAAGGGACTATACAACCACATAAAGAGAGGTTTAGGCATTGTGTATGCAATCAAATAATTCAGGCATTACCTCTTTGCAAACAAGTTCAAATTCTTTGTAGACCATCAAGCTTTACTGTATTTGGTCAAAAAACCTTGAAACATAGGAAGGATAGTTAGATAGTTTTTGCTTCTAATGGAATTGCATTTTGAAGTGGTGGTAAAACAAGGGAACACCCACATTAGAGTTGTCCATCTATCTAGGTTATGTAACGGAGAGAAGCCAATGGGAGTGGATGATGATTTACTAGACACTTATCTCTTCAAAATAGAAGTAGTTCCTAAATGGGGAGAGGAAATAGTGCCATTTTTGAACTTTGGACCTCAATTTAGAAAAGAAAATGTGACAAAGGTGTTGGAGATAGATGTCTGTGAAAGCACACGAATAGCACAAGGAAGGAGAAGAAGCTTGGAGCACAACACACAATACTCAATGTATTAGTAGAGGATGTACAAAGATAAGTAGCCCATTAGGGCAATAGGTGTATATACAAGCCAGGGGAAAAAAACCTCCTAAAGGGGGAAAAAAGTGCCCCGGAGGTCCTAAAGTGTTCACACACATCACTACCTAAATATATCAACAAATCCCCCCTGGGAGTGATGCGGTGAAAAGGAGCTGGCACTCATGGATAAGGAAGTGCCAAGCTATGTGGAAATCACTCCACAAAAGGAAGTAATCCCAAAGCTTTGCGGAAAGCTTCAAACTTCTCCCTAGGCAGAGCCTTCATGAAAAGGTCTGTAATGTCCTCTTGTGTGGGCACATATGCCAAGTTGATCTCCCCAGCAGAGAATCTCCCAATGCGCTCTGACTATCAGTGATGATGGTGGTGGCAGAAGACTGACAAACACCCAAATCAGCCATAAGGCATCTAGCCACACACTCAACAATCCATGTGAAAGGTGCCCTATACTCAGCCTCACAACTGGAAGTGGCCATAGTAGGCTGCTTCTTGCTCAACCAAGATATACATGGGCTACCAAGCATGGAGCAAACGCCACTAGTGGACACCAATATTTTATGTTTTCTTGTGTCGGATATATTTCTGAACTATTTAGATATGTTTTTGTTTGTTTCAGATACATTTCCTTCTACTTTGGTGGAAGAGCAACCACTTCATAGTCTTACAGGTACTTTCCAGGCATTGCATGCAGATGTTGGTGCACTAGTCTTTCCAAATATATCTCCTGCTCAGCTTTACCATGATAGAGTTTTCTTTTACACACATAGATATGGTGTACCCTCTACAATGAATGGTTTTGGAAGGTTAGAGAGAATTGAAGTACATTCTCTTCTTAGCTTGGAGTGGCCAAAACCTGATATATGGTCCGTATCATCTTTGAAGCAAAAGATGGTAATGGATATACATAACTCTTTGAAATTCACAAAAGGGTCTAGGTCTGTAGGTTTGCACTCGTCTTTTCCCATTCATTGTTTTGTATATTTATTCCAAGGATTCTCATTCCAAGAGACTTCCACCATGTTCATGTGTAAAGATATCACATATGAGCAAGTCGAAAGTCTTCTTGGTGAAAATTGGGGTTTGATGGAAGGAATTGCAAAAGGTGATAAATATCTCTGTAAAATAGGTGGAACAGGTATAGCATTTTGATATTTGAAACAACGTACTTCATTGTACATCAAATTCGACTATGATCATTGGATGTGCAAACTTGGCAAATGGATACCATTTCAAAGTTCAGAGGGATCTTTGCATTCATTTGAAATAAAGCTTAGATTGCCCAACAATGAAACAGAAACTATTTTAGTGAATAATCATTGGACCTTGGCTAATCTGAGAGAACACTTGATGATTATGGGGTTTGAAGGACTAACTCAATCCATCTTCAAAATTCAAGGACATAAGGTGAGAAATGTTTCATGTTTTTGTTAAAGTAATCTTTTCGTTATTGTTTATTTTACTTTAATGACTTCAATTTCTTGCAAATTGATTACAGGTGGGCAGAAGAATGGAATACAAAATGAAAGTCCCTGTAGATTGGAGCAAAGATGGAACAGAGCTCTCATTGTCATAGTTCTTTTGCAACCTGATAATGTCACTTCTTGGGCCCTAGTCATTGTATCTCATGGTTTTTGAACTTTCAAGAACCTTGTAAAAAGTAGGACAATTGATTCATGTTAGATATTGTATATACCTTATTCTCTGCAATGGTAATTTCAAAACTTTTGGAATGTCAAAAATTTTGTTCACTACTTTCAAAATGTGGTTGCTCATGTTTTTTTCTGTGCATTATTTTGTCATCAGAAACTCATTTTTTGAAATTGCACTTCTTTAGTCTATACTTTTAAAAGTGGGCCAGTCAATTTAAAAACTTGAAACTGCTATAAAAATGGTTCTATGTGCTCATTTCTCACATTTGCACTCTCAAAGAGCTAGAAAGCACAAACTACAAGCCTCTAGAAATCTCGCGTGCAAGCAATGGCTACTAGCACTTCCACTCCCATGAAATCTCCTCGAGATCTATTCATGGAGTTTTTGGATACTACAGACTACAATGGTCGTACGGATTTGTATGACCTAGTCTATAGAGTCCCTAATCTTGAAGGGACAATAGCCATGAATTCCGATGTGATCGATGAGATCACTGATTTTATGGAATTCTATATATTAAGATATGCCATAGATATTCCAGCATATGAGTGCAAATGGGTCCCCTGTGACCTGCTTTTTTACATTCATAAAGGAGATGAGGCATTTGCGAAGCGCTTAAAGCGTTTCATGGCTATTGTTGAGGCTTCAGGGCACCTGTTAGATGACACAGTGCCCTTAATTAAACAATTAAATAAGAAAAGGAAAATGGGAAGAAAATATCTTTCCTACATAGAAACAACAATCTTTTTTGTCAATGAGAAGCCTGAACCTTCACCCATGGACCTACCCCATCTTGTTACTGGGGGTTTTGTAGATGACAAGAAGGAACCCCAGACAGAAGCTCTCAACTTATTAGAAGAGAGTCAAAAAATATCCAGAGAATTTCCTCAAGGAGTAGTGGACAAATTAAAGGAAGCCAGTACACAGAAGAGTCCACCCTCCAACTTAGACCCCGTGGAACCCACTCTACCAGAGGTAGAGATGGATATGTTTTCAGTTGTACTTGTCGATGGAGAGGAATTTTTGTTCCTGCACGATATTGAGAAGGCATTCGGTCTACGCCTCAATGAATGCCTTAGTATTTTTTGCTCAACCTCGGATGTTCCCATGGACAACACTTCTGACATTATCAAAAAGGCAACAATTCCACTTGGTGATTCAGTTGCGGACACCATTGCATTTGTGTGTGAAGAGATTTTGAGCCATGCCAACCAAGATGCCACTGAAGAAGATCTAGCCACTGCAAGGGAAAGAATTTTGGAGAAGAAGATTCCAACATCCCCTGTTGTGGAGCAAAGTGGCATGGCCCATTCATCAATTCCACTAGATGCAATGGGAAGAGGAGAGGATGAAGACAGGCTTCAAGATGTAAGTCTCTACTGACATTTATGGTTGTCTCATATTCATACAAGATGTATCTATTTAATTTTATGATTGTCTATGTGCAGGAAACAATTGAAGTGGATAAATTTGCAGCAAGGAGTGGTGGTGACCGTGTTTCCCGAGGCCATGGCTCTTCCTTGGCACAATACATTGGAAAATTGCCAAAGGAAGATTTTGTAATAATCCACAAGGACTTTTCCCCTCAAGGACACTTCATGACTTGGTGTATGAAGGCCTTGAGTAAAGTTTTGTGCCTATCTACAATAATGCAAGGGACCAATTGTATATTTCTAGTTAGGAAGTCCCTTGCCCTTACTACCCTAGGAGTTAACTTTAGAGGAAAAATAGTTGGTCAAATAGGAATAGCTTTGGGTCTTGGATTGACAGACCCTCAATTAATATCCCAAACAGTTTTTGCTTACCAATTGCCTCTATCTTTTCAGAGAAGAAAGAATGTAGTGGAGAGGCTCAAGGCCAAGAGCCAATTGTAAAAACTTTATAATACCAATGTTTTTGTTTTTCCAATTTCCATGTGCATTGAATCTATTATATCTTTATGGTTTTGACAATCTCATAACTTTTGCACAGTTTAATCAGTCTTTTTCCATTATTTCTTGTAATTTGTGTTGCCCAAAATGCATGCAATAGCTTAGGAATGCAAAAAAAAGGCCTGCCACAGAAACGCGGGGATGGGCCCTGCAATTTTGCAGGGCCCATCCCCGCGTTTCTGTGGCAGGCCTTTTTTTTGCATTCCTAGGCCATCCTATGCACTAGGTTACCTGTATTGCAAGTCTATCTCCCTCAATTAGCACTTCACTTGGGGAAATGTGGAACACTCTTCTTATGTGCAATAATTAGAGAAAGTTAAGACTCCTCTAGGTGCACATAAGCATGCAGCAGTAAATAAGTACATGTATGTTCATAAGCATTGCTTAGCTATTGGTCAGGGGGTTAGCATGCAGTGCACTCTAGCCAAGGCCAATCATATGCCCCAATGTGCATGGCATGTGTTTTCATGGCTTGGAAATGCCAAAAAAAGGCCTGCCACAGAAACGCGGGGATAGGCCCTGCAAAACTTTTGCAGGGCCCATCCCCGCATTTCTGTGGTAGGCCCTTTTTTGGCATTTCTTGGCCATGAAATGCATTAAATAGCATTACCACTTACAACAAGTACAAAAAAAAGAATGATACAACTATGAAAAACACTTCAAAGAGGTACTGGAAAAACACACCTACAAACATAGGAGAAATAAACTTCAAAACATTTAGACTAAGAGATAAACACTTGGGAGAGCAAATATGAGAAGACAAAGATTATATTCATCATTTGGGATTTACAAAATATTCATCATATGGGATATACAAAAGGTTCTCCAAACAAGGGAGTACAAATTATGGTTAATGGTTATTCCCTCTAATTCTCCTAGCTAGCTGCAAATCTTTAGGTTGTATTGTCACTCTCTTTGCATGGATGGCACATAGGTTAGAGTCCTCCAACATTGATATAAGATACACCTCTCCAGTTTCTTGGAGAGCTTCAATGGCTATCCCTTGGATACGAAGTCCAGCGCAATAGCGTTGGATCTCTTCCTTCACAACTCTTGCAAATGACCTTTGTGGAATAAGAAGCTCCATAGACTTTTGATAGTGTCGAATCTCTGCAAAGGCTCTGGTTTGCTTTCTGCACCTTTGTGGTGCTCTTGCATTTGGGGGGATGTTGGGTTGTGGTCGTTGTGGTCTACGACGTGGTTGATAGTTCTTCTTTCTTCTTGGAGGATGCCTAGATGGTCCTGCCTCATCATTTACTTCCTTTGCCCGACCTTGCTCTCTTTCTTCATCAGTTGGTCTTTGTCCTTGTCCTGGGGGGAGTGTCTTGCCTCCTTGTGTTACTCGATGGTTCACGGGGATATCATCATTGTTCCATGGTGGCCCATTTATACTTTCTTCATCTGAGGAACTCGATAAATTTGATGTCTCAGTCACAACTCGTCTATGTCCTCGTTGTTTGGGCCTTGCCTTGATTGGTGTCCTGATTGGGGGCTCCTCATCAGATGCGAAAGGGGAATAATTTATTTCTTGGGATACATCTCTCTCTAGTGAAGCTTTATCCCCCCGTGATGCAATGCTACCGGACTGTGTCCCTGCACCCGAGTTTCTTCTTGAAGAGTGGCTTGTGGTTCGACGCTTCTTGTGGGGTGTCATCCATGTTGGGCGCTGAGTACCTTGCACATGGCTAGGGTAGACGACATGATCCTTCCTAGCAGTCTGCTTTGTGCGTGCCATTCTCTTAGGTTGTAAAGTGGTAAAATGAGGAAGGACACCTCTATTTATAGGCTTTCACTTAAGAATTAACCTGTTCACATTTAAATGGATAAAAATTAGTTTTAAGACACTAAAAGTATATTCACAAAAATAGTAGAATTTTATTTGAAGTGAAAGGGGTTATAAAAACCTTGAAAAGAATAATGCATTTTAAGAGTTTGGAAACTATTTCCAAGCAGAAGCCTCGCGGACTCTTTGTGCACGCCATTGGGCATGATGTACGGGTCCTGACGATGACATCCACTTCTCTCTTGCAATATCATGTTGTAGCTTTCATGTAATCTTTGCTATTCGTGACTCACATGCCTTTTCCATTACATATTTTCTAGCAAATGTCGCACGAAAAAACCAATTGAACATTTCTTCTAAATAGTTTGATTGGAGTAGAACACCCGCATGACGAGTGTTTTTAAAGTAAACACCTCTAGCCCTGTAATGTGACTTCTCCATTCCTTGTGTACTAAAAATGTCCAGTGACCCATATCGATTCATAAAATATGCTCCATGTGCAAAAAGAATATGCTATGATCTGGTCAATAGGATATACACATAGTGTTTAAGACCAAATAAAAAAATGTAAGCGAAACTTACTATGTAATGTGTAATGTTGCTTTCTCCCCAAGATAAGATGAATGACTGTGTAAACTCCTTCAAAGTCACTTGGAATAATTCTCGTTGTGAAGCATTAGTGGAAACCAAACACATCAAATGTAACAATTGATCGAACGATGACCAAACCTTCTTTCGCTTGTTAATGAGATCAACCTGACTATCATTGTTTGTTGTAATTGAACAGAGGTCCTTCCAAAGCTCCCATTTCCCATCATCTTGACTATTCACATCTCTTCTAAAGAAACGTCGTGCCTTCTTCTCAGTCATTGAAACTTGTTGTAAAATCTCTTGAGACTCACCATACTTCTTAACAACTAAAGATACGTGGCCACCATGACAACCTATAGAATTCAAAAGATCTTCTACTTTTTGGATTGCTATTGTAGACCTCTCTAGTGGTTTCATTGCAAATGCATATTCAACATGGAGCTTCAAAAGCCTATCAAAGATCCTCATGAATGCATGCAAAGTACAAAAGTGAACATTGACTAATGGAAATGGGATAATGGGGTTCCAATCATTCCTCAACCTTTCTAGTCGCCGACCCTTTATGATTTGACACTCATGAAGCTTCAGTATGAACTTTAACTTAACATTACAGTCTGCACAAAAGAGAAACATTATCTTAATATGACACTTGAATGCAATAAAACTTCAACACCAAATAAAATGTAGTAGGGGTACCTTTGATTGTTGAACTATAAAAGTGAACCATTGCTTGTTGAAGCTTCTGAAGATCCACAAATATATTGTTGAATTTAGTGTAAGTAAATCCTTGTGTAGATAGGATTTTTGATTGCTTCTTGGGAATATTTGGATGATAAATAGAGGCAGGCATAGTTTCTTCTATGAATAAATATTGTCCAATAGTACGAGTCACATCCTCATTTGAAGTTTTTTTATTGATAGACACTTTATATGGGCATGGAAATATACTTTGAGAAATACCTTGTGATTCGAAGGCTTGCCTGAGAAGGGTGTACATTGCAGTATACCCATTTCTACTGATGCTCGCTTCGTCACATATTGTCTGCACATCTTGCACTATGATAAGATTTTTTAACTTCTTTGAAAACTCAGCTTCAACAACAACTCTAATACACTTTCCTATGCATGAGTCTAAAGTAGAAGTGATTTCTTTGGTGTTTATACAACTATTCATCAGCTTGAATTGGTCTTGTGTTGTTGATGAAGCAGTTATGTCTTGAATAAACGACCTACACAATGAAAGATTCCATTACAAATATTCATTAAAACATATAAAAGTAAAACAAACACTCACCTTGTTGCATATATACGTCATTTGCATGCTCCACCACCTTTTGAAAGAGCTTCAAAGGATGACAATGCTCTTTTCCTATGTCTCATACCAAGTGGAGTCTCTTTCAGCTGCTCGAGATTGGCAATTAACTTTGAAATTGTGCTTTGTTTTGCTTCAATATCCTGTTCCAAATCTGCAAGTTGTTTTTGTAAAGATATGATTGTGCTTTCTAAAGTGACCACCCTCATATGATGGATGTGATATTGTTGGAACAAATACTTAGCAGTAGTAAGTGAATGTGTAGATAATCGCTTGCAGTAACCTAATAGTCGAGCTTCACCCGCACCAATGAACTCAAGTAAAGTTGAGAGGTTATGGAATGTTGGATGGTAAGAAGATATTGGATCAAGAGGATATAGTGAACCATGAGCCCAAAGATCAATACTTTTTTCTCCAGCTGCATGACGTTCATTTTGAGAATTGGCATCATTGTTGCATCGTGTATTTGGAGAAAGCTCTCTAGGCACACGAACATGGATACTTGTTGATGCAGGAGCATGAGGACGTTCTACTGTGAAGTTTGTGATACATGCCAACACCATCTTTGCTAATGACGAACAATATCAAAAACAAAAATGAAAAACCGGTTGGAAGGGAGTCTAAAGCATATGTTTTGCTCAAAAAATGTGTTTTCTTGTATGTGTATGGGTTAAAGTGTATTTTTCCAATGAGTATGGCTGAAAATGATGAAATTTGAAAAAAGTCATTTTTTGGGGGAAGCATAGTCACGGATTTGATGATGTGGCACTTACTTTTGGAGGGAGTTTGAAAATTATACTTTTTCTAAAAGAAACTTCAGAAAATGGGCCCAAAAAAGTGACTTCTGACATATATATTAAAAAATAGGCTCTTTTGAGTTAATATACACTGAAAATGAGACTTTTAAAAAAAAATTATTTTTTCATTCAAATACATGTACGAGTTTGATGATGTGGAAAGTAGATTCTCTTTCTCTCTCTCTAGAATAAGAAAGAGAGAGACCTATTAAAGCCTAAAAAAAGCCTACTCTAGCCTACTAAAAAGTGCCCTATTAAATGCACTTTGTCCCCTTAAACAAAAACAAAATTAAGCTTAATCCCTAAAAATTAGGGATCCTTACAAGGCCCATGCAAGGTTCATTTTTTCCCCTAATGAGATAGATAGATAGATAGATGCATAGATGCATAGATGGATAGATAGATAGATAGATAGGTAGATAGATAGATAGATAGAGAGATAGATAGATAGATAGATAGATAGATAGATAGATAGATAGATAGATAGATAGATAGATAGATAGATAGATAGATAGATAGATAGATAGATAGATAGATAGATAGGTATACAGATAGATAGATACTTAGAGAGAAAGAAAGAAAGAAAGATACATACCTAGATAGATAGATAGATAGATATATAGATAGATAGATAGATAGATAGATAGACAGACAGAGAGACAGACAGATAGATAGAGAGATAGATGGATAGATAGACAGAGAGATAGAGAGACAGATAAAAAAATAGATAGATAGATAAATAGATAGATAGATAGATAGATAGATAGATAGATAGATAGATAGATAGATAGATAGATAGATAGATAGATAGATAGATAGATAGATAGATAGATAGATAGATAGAATACCTTACACTCCGCAACACATAAACCATCAGTGCCAGAAGCAAGAGTCATGGACCGACAAGGGAATTGAAGAACCATCCAGTTTACACATGAGATCATTATGGAATCATGTGGGTGGATGAAGGATGGAATTGCGGATATGAAAGATAAGATCCATGGAGCAAAAAAGCAAAATTTTGTGGATATCAATAGATTGGATATAGAGGAAGAAGTACGAATCGTGCACAAATATTTTTTCTTTCCAAATATGCATAGATATAAAACCCCTCAAAAGGTTCTAGTTCAATTTTTATCTCATGTCGTAAAGAAAATTGGAAATCAAATCAATTTGATCCCTTATGTACAAGAAAGATTATTTGAAGCAAAAAAGCAATGGGGCCTCAAGAAGTTCTTAAATGGCAGCAGTGCATTGAAAATCTTAATCTACCATGCTTTCGAAATATGGGATTGCTAAAGAGAAATGCCATCAACTTTGGAAATGGCAAAATATGTAAAATCTGCTAATGTACCTAAGAAGAAATGTGGCATGAAAACATAAAAGAAGAACTAAGATTAGCACTATGCAAAATCAATACATTAGGCATTGAAAATGCTACCTTATACTCTAAAGTTGAAGAAATCAATCAAGCATTGGATAAACTGAAGACACAGAATAGAAAACTACAAAAGAAGTATTCACAATCTGAAGCAGAAGAGGTATGTCTCTCTACACGAAGCAAACTCTTTGAGACATAGATCAAAGGATATATGTGTTTTTCTAGAGTATGATAAGCACCATGTCAAGAAGCTCCACATCCTTAATTGTCAATCTATGGAAGAGATAGGAGTGATATGAAGATCATGAAGAGATGAAGCGAGTGAAGGTGATGGTGAGAAGCATGTGAATGCACAAACACATACACACACACACACACACACACAAATAGTAGAGACAAGAGAGACATAATGGAAGGTCAAGAGCAAACTCTACTACTCACGAACACTCATAAAAGCTCAAAACAAGTTCTAATCTCTAATAAGCCAACAGAAGCTAACCTCATAAATGAAATCTCTTGCTCTTTTTATAGTTTCTAGACTAGTTTTGGCTCGTTTTGAACCTAGTCTCTGACTTAATTAAAAATTAGGTTCTCAAAGTCATTTGGAGGTCAAAATGAGGTCTAAAAATAACCAAAATTGGTATAAGCATTCTACCTAGGCTCCTCAAGCTCGAGGACTCCTCTGCTTGCACAAAATGGAGCTACAGGATACATAATTTGTTGTTCTATGGTACATATGTTACAAGAGTGATGAAAATCACTGTTTGAAGTTTTAATTGGTATATTGTAAAAAGTATTTCTTGAAGAATTGAACACCTATGGCCCCCTGCAGCTCAGTGCATTCCCGTCTTTACATGCTGTCTTTGTATCAATGCCTATGGCTACTGTTGGATGCATTGCCAACACCCCCATCGCCCTCACGTCTGTCATCCTCGATAGATCCTTGTTGTAGGGTGTTTGTGATATAAGTTTGCAAGAGATCCTAGGCTAGGGTGTGCTTTGCTATGTGAATACCTCATGCAAGATCGGCTTCTTATTTCTCCTAGTTGATAGCCTAAGGTTCATCTAAGGGTGGGAGCCGGTAATGAGTAGAGTACATGAGTTGTTCGCACGTGAATAGTTGGAGCAGATAAGGGCGGCTGATGAATACCTCTAAATGATACTCCCAAAAAATAGTGGTGAACATTTCTTCAGAGGTTAGTTTGTAAGTGGCAGGAAAATACTTAATCTGACAATGCCATACATAACACACCCTGATTGATGGTGTTGTGCTCATATCATACGCGAGATCTCCATTGCCATGCTCGAAGCTAGGGGTGTTAACATGGGGTGCTTTGACACGACGAAAGATTTTAAATGTTGTTTGCATCATGTCAAAGATTTTGATGATCATCTATGTTGTTGTGTCTGTCATACAATGTAGTCAGGGGAGCTAGTGTCATATAGTTGCCATCATGTAACCCACAGTAGGTGGACCGCATAATGGTATGAAATACTCATACTTATTTGAATAAACCACAAAAAAAAGCGAAAAAGGATGCATGTTTGATAAAAAAACATTTTTGATCAAAAGCGCTTTGGATTGAAAAAGTTTTTGATCAAAAGTGCTTTTGATCAAAAAGCTATTTCTATGCAAAAAAATATTAAACAGTTTTTCATTCAATCAAAAAGCTCATTATGCATGTGCTTGTTTGCAAGTCTATAGAGCTCTACTACTATCATACCTTTCTTAAAGCCTTTTCCTCACCATACCATTTGGGTATTGCTCTATTTTTTATTTATTGTTTATTTTATTGTTATGTTAATTGTATCATGCATATTGTATGATCGGCATATGCATCTTTTAAATATGTATGATTTGTATTTATATAGTTAGGTTTATGTTTTTTAATCATCAATAGTATACATTTTTGACTCGTGAAAGTGCTTCTTACTTGTATACATTGATGAATAAAATTTGAAATAAACCACTATTGTGATTGTCTAACTTGCTACATCGATTCTTACTCTCATAGTAGTATATGACTGAGCAATAGATCTATTGAGATTGTTTGAATTGCCAGCTCGATTCATACTCTCTCAATAGTATAGGGAGTATATAGGGACTATTGTGATTGTTTGATTCTTTGACTCTTACTCTCATAATAGTCACTTAGGTTCCTATGATCATAATTATAGTATAGGTCACAAGGTGTATAGAAACTATTGTGATTGTCTAATTCTTTGACTCTTACTATCACAATAGTTATATACACTCATGTGACAAGACTCATACATAGTGTAGTGAGTGTGTATGAACTATTATGAATTTCATAGTCTTTGACTCATACATTTTTAATAGTTACATAGATTCACTTCAAGATTACAATTGTACTTTCCATTTAATTATAAATCTACTTATCAAACTACCTATCCATATTTCTATCATTTCTCCACATATACTATTGATTTATCTATCCACACACTTACTAATGTATCTATTTATATGTGTACTTAAAATGTATTTAAGTATAATCAATTCATTTATCTATTGTTAGGTTAACTTCTCCAACACAAAACATTGAGATCATGCCCATTTGCTATTGTCACCTTTCTTCCCCTGTATAGTTAGTAAGGGAGGAAAATACCTTTTTGCAACATGTCATGTGCTTAGAATTTCCAAAATGAAAATTCCAAGGATTTTTTAAGGATGCTTTTAATGCTCCTTGATCAAAAGCTAGTTCTGCAATAGTAAAACATGTATATGATTCTTCATTTGAAGAATTATGTTTGGAACCATATTCTACATTATTACCTCACGATGTCTTCTCCTCATTAAAAATCTTCTTTTTGCATTTTGTTATGAAATGCCCATGTTTCTTGCAATATTGGCATGTACCTTTTGAGGTGGATGTAGTGGAAGTAGACTTCCCTTTAGGAAATGAGAAAATATATATTTTGAATATAGGAATACTTTTGCAATAAAAGATATAGATTTGCTCCCTCTTATTTGACGTTTGGAGCCATTTATTCCCATTATTTGGGTTCCCATAAGGACACTCTGGAAACATAATAGTCATTCATATAGGTATTGGTGGAAATATTCTATACCCTATAAAATACGAGGTTGAAGATGAAAAAGAGGATAATGATTCTGCTTAATTTAGGTTTTACCTCTATAGAGAGAAATGAACCTCATAAACAGCCTAGGCCTAAAAAATAATGTATTTTAGAGAGCCATAAAATGCATCATGACACCCATAGATAGATAGATAGATAGATAGCCACCAGCTGCACAAACTCGAACAATGCCGCCAAATATGCTGACATCCTACTATTCGATTGCGTTTTACGTCTATCCCCTACAAATATCTCATTGTGCATGTGATCATGCAACCAATGAGCCCAACTGACTTGTCTACTTGCCTCTGGATAAGCCAAAGATGCAAAGTTTTCTTTGGACGTAATCATATTTGATGATGAAACACAACCTCTCCAAGTACCATTTTAACTACTCTTGTCGAACAGAACCTACATTCTTCATCATGTAATATTGTCGTCCCCCTTCCCTGGACCCAAAGACTTTCTTCAAGACGTCCTCAGAACACTTCGGAATGACCACATCGTTGTAAATAGGTAACCTAAATATTTCTGCAACTAGTTCAGATGAAAAATTACCTGTAATGCCAGCTGACATTTCGTTTTTCTGATGATCTCCTGCTGACTCATTGCATAGTAGTTGCATCGCCATCTCGCCCATGGCAAAGTAGCAAATTGAAATAAACCGATCTTACGGAGCCAATTCTCATTTTTGGTGGACTGTGTATCAATTTCCACCTTGAAGTCTGTAAATGGTTCCATGAGAGTTTGCACAAATTTGGTAGTCAATGATGGTGTCGATATCTCCTCCTTCTCATCCTGAAGTAAGGGATTACTTTCCTCAGTTGTGGTTTCTTCTTTGCGCAACACAGCTTCTCTCTTTCTCATACGTCCCCGCATGACTTATGGTTCAGGCACCAACATAGTAGACACAGGAAGAGACGTTACTTTCGGGGCCATAAAATAGGATTGAGAACACAAGTTCCACGAGTACGAATGTTCTACTTGCCACTGACGGAAATGTTTGACGTACTTACTCACGTACCAGTTCATGCCGTTCAATAATATTTTAGTATGGTTCACTTTAAAAATCATTAGCAGCCTGTTTCCCCACATTACCATAACACGCCTAAAAGATCTTTTACGCGTGCCTTGATAATCATTAAAACTAATGCGCACCTCAAGAATACCAAACTGATATTTAAATTCATTAACACTCCCTTTTCTGGTGCACGACCTTCCCACCACAACATTCTGACTAACCTTACTTTGCAAGATAATATCTGGCTGAGCACTATCTTTCAGTTCATGTTCCCCCTAATACACATGTTCGTCATATCTCTAACCACTTGCAACCCTTGTTGTACCTATCTTCGGAACTTCATTACGTGCTGCCTCAGAATATCCCTTTGAATCTACAATCCGATCTAGTAATACCTCCTTCTCAATTTTTGGTTGTGGAATAACCCTTAGCAAAATGTTATACTGCAGCTTTGGACATGGAACCCATTGTAATCGTAAGAAAGTACTTAATGCAATTTTGGACCAACAAGAATCAAGAAAACATTTCACCACGGATGAAAATGCATAGAAACAAGCCTTCTTACTACGATGATCACAAACATTGTTGATTTGATTTTCACTTGCATAACATTAGAAGATAACCAATCCAAATGTGGCAGCTTCCCCTGAAATAGTTTCAACCTAAATCCATTGATTGGTTTGTCCATTGTTGTGCCAAAAACATCTGCCACTCAAAAAGTTCCTTGTCCTAAATCTTGCACAATCTGATATGGGCCTTTGTATCTCAATGTAAGCTTTCTTGGATGAGGTCCAAGCTTAGAATTATACACCATCACCCAATCTCCTTCTTTAAATAACTTAAACTTCACATTCTGACTCACCCAAGCTTGTCTCCACCTTTGAATTGCCTCGGTAATATACGCACTTACCAAACAATCCTCCTCCATCTGAAGAAGATATTTGCTCTTCTGTTTAACCAATAGCTCAGGAGACATCTTTTCTACTGTGATTCGCAAACTTGGAATTACAAATTCCATAGGTACTATTGCCTCCAAACCATATACCAATTGGAATGGTGTCATTTCAGTTGTCACTTTAAATGCTGTTCTGAATGACCACAAAGCTGAGTCAAGTAACAAATCCCAATTTTTCTGATTGTCATGCACTAGCTTTTTAAGAATATGCATTAAGGTTTTATTCGTACTTTCTGCTTGACCATTTGCTTGTGGATGATATGCTATAGTCTTTTTATGCATGATTAAGTGAATTCTTGTTAACTCTAAAATCACCTCATTAAGGAAATGAGTACCTCTATCACTTACCAACTCAATCGGACACCCAAACCTGGTCATAATATTATGATAAAGAAATTTCTCCACACTTTTTGCTTTATTATCCTTCAATGCCACTACTTCCACCCATTTCGTACAATAGTCTATTGCCACAAGTATATATCTACTTCCCCACTAAGTAGTAGGTTTAATGGGCCCCACAAAATCCATGCCCCATTTTGGAAGGGATGCAATGGTAAAACTGAATGATCAGACATCCAATCTGAATTATTAGGTTGGCCCAACTTTTGGCAAATCACACATCCTTTAGCATACTCATGCGCATCCTTTAAAACAATCGGCCACCGTAACCCAGCTTGTAAAACTTTCTTCCCTGTAATATCCCCTGACAAATGACGTCCTGCTAGACCTGAATGTGTTTCTTGTAACATAGTGGGTTGTTCAAATTCTGGTACACACCTCCTTATGACCTGATCCACCACTTTTTTGTATAATGCCCCAGCTATAACCAAATATGGCCTACTTTTAAGTGCAAACTTATTCCTTTGATCGTGTAAAGTATTGTGGTAATGAACCATCAGTTAAAAGAACTAATAATTGGTCATACCATGAATCTGCTTCCACCACTTGTGCATTAAACAACTCAGCATCTGGAAATTCATCAATTACACCTGTAGGTGCTTCTCTTGAATCCAATCTACTAAAGTAATCTTCCATTGCATGGTCTTTTCCTGGAGTATGCATATTCACAAAATCAATTCCTCTAATAAAAGCATCCACCTAGCTAATCTTCCTGTTAATAAGGGTTTCTTGATTAAATAGACCAAAGTCTGATGATCCACATGAAAAACAACCTTATTGCCCAACAAATAATGTCAAAACTTGTTAAGAGCATATACCATTGCCAAATCTTCCCTTTCCATCACCGGGTAGTTCCTTTCAGCCACACACAATACTCTACTAGCATAAAACACAGGTCTATACCATCCTTTCTCTTTCTACTGCATCAAAACTACTCCTACAGCCACATTCGATGCAGCAACAAATATGTGAAATGGCAATGACCAATCAGGTGGTTGCAAAATTGGTGCTACCGACACCATCTTCTTTAACAATTGAAATGCTTTCTCTTGAGCATCGGCCCATACAAATGGAACATCCTTTTTGGTCAAGTGCATAAGTGGTAGAGAGATATTTGCTAAATACCGTAAATATCTAGCATGCCACTTAATCTGGCCAACAAACCGCATTACTTCTTTCATGTTGGTCGGTGCTTTAGTTGTGCTAAAAGCTTCAATCTTCTTAACATCAATAGCCATCTCTTCTTGCGAAATGACATGGCCCAATAAAATACCACTTCTGACTGCAATAACACTTTTAAACGGATTCAACACCATCCTAAACTTCCGACATCTATCAAAACATGATTTCAGGTGTAGGAGATGATGTACCTTCTTACCAAAGACCGAGAAATCATCTACAAACACTTGCATAAAATCTTGTAGATAAGGTTCGGTTCAAACACTTTGTGTGCCACGTAATTGAATGATGGCGGTCCATTCTTCAATCCAAAACTCATGACTCTAAACACATAAGCACCAAATTCAGTAATAAATGTTCTTTTATGTTGATCCTCCTCAGCCACACTAATCTGATTATACCCTGAAAATCCATCCAAGAAACTGTACATTTCATGCCCTACTACTGCATCCAACACTGCATCACAAAACGGCATAGGAAACGGATCTATAATCGTTGCCGCATTTAACTTTCTATAATCGACACAAATTCTGAGCTTTCCATTCTTTTTTGGGACCACAATAATCGGAGATAGCCAAGTCACCTGATTCACAGGTTTGATAAATCCGACTGCCAATAGTTTATCAATTTCTTCCTTCACCTGTTTAGCAAAGTTAGGATTCATTCTATATCTTTGTTGCGCTACGGGTACTGCATCCATCTTCAAATTAATCTGATGTTGATGCAAATCAGGGTCTATACCTTTCACTTGAGAGTAATCCAAAGCAAACACATCTACATACTCTTTTAGTAAGCAAATGAGATCCTCCCTAAACTTTCCTTCCAATGTTTTACCAATCCGCACCATCTTTGGTTCAACTTCTGTCCCTACATTAACCTCTTGAAGCTCCTACTCCTTTACCCGCATAGAACCTGCATACTTCTGATCATAGATCCGTTCAGCCAGAGTTATCACTTCTTTCTCTTGTTGTTCCAACTGCTGCACTGTACTAGAGTTTCCATACTTTGTTCGAACATCTTTTGTATTTGTGCACCTTCAACCTATTCACCCGGAACTGGCCCATCTACGTTCTGCACAATCGGATTATCCTTACTTAATACCCCTACCACATCAACTTCTAATACGGGTACTACCGTTGGACTTTCTTGCAAAAAATTTTCCTCTTCATCATCTTCTATCTTGTCCGCTAAGTTAATTATCTGAGCCATGAGTGGTTTCTCCTGTATTGACATATTTCTTCTTCCTCGCATAGGAATTGTCACTTGCTTTTTACCCTTTGTGATCATTACCACATTCAGACCCCAATCCTGCTTGACTTTAGCAATCCTAAACCAAGGTTTCCCTAACAACATTTCATATGGATATGGTGACTCGAACATCCTAATGACAACAAAATTTACCATAAATGACATTCCTGAAATGATAATCTGTTGCTGCTTCAGAATGCCATCCAGCCGAACTCGAGTTTGATCCGCCATTTTGACTTGAAAAGGTGTTGGAGCCAATGCCCCTCTTCCCATTTGTATAAAAATATGCTCAGGTAATATATTTACCCCTGATCCCCCATCCAGCAACACTTTGTCAAATCGCCTCTGGTCGTACTGTACCTGAATTACTAGCACTACAAAGTCAACATCTACTGGATCAATATTATTGGCCAAATTTGAAGGTACCAACCGAATTTCTGGCTCTAAATGCTGCCCAAGTAACCTCTTCAACAACTTTTCTCGAAACGATGGTACCAAAGATAAAAGTTGATCCAAAGACAATTGTAACGGTGAGCTAATGATAACATCAAACAAATATTTTTTCGGATCTTGCTTGCTCTGACTCCTGTTCCCCTCTGTTATTGAAGGTATCAAATCTACTTCTTGGTGTTGCTCTGTCTCACTTACAAACCTTACCTCTTTATGTTGCTCGTCCTGAACTTGCTTCAAGACCTTGTCTTTGATATGTCTTTGTTCTTGCCAATTAATAGGTCCTTTATTTTTTGACCTTGTAACTGCCAACACTTCCACTTCTTTGCCTTTCCCACATTGTTTGCAATCACACTGCCATTGGTTATCACTCTTAACGTGTATTCTCTCAGATGTACTTGGTGCATCAGTCCCCCTATCCTCTTGATCTGGCCATTCTATAAGCATGGCATTTGCGTGAGCCGCCTGCTGCCCCTATTGTTGATGCTGTCACTGTTGATTATTCTGATTGTACCTGAGAACGGGTATACCTCTCTCTTCCCTATGCTTTACCCATAAGGGACAATTCGGTCCTATCCAATGATTGGGAGCTAAACAATATCCACAAGGCATCACCCATGGCGGTCGACCCTTCTGATTCTCTTGTTGGTTATTCCCCTGCTCATTCACTTGATCTCTCCATGGAGGTCTTACTTGTTGCTCCCTCCTAAAATTACCCCACCTCTGGACGTGAATAGCCTGATTGGCCGCTACTTCATTAATATTCCTATTATCTTGCCGCGAACTTTGCCCTCTATGCTTGGGGTTGTACCAACACTGATTTGTTGTATGTCCCTCTTTGTCACAGATATCACAAAATCTCTTTTCCTTTAGAGCTACGATGGAATATCCATGTCTCTTTAACTTATTAATCCATGCCTCCTCTTTACTTTGCTTATCCTTATGCTTGCGATGCTTTTTCCCCACTACTTCTTCATCTTGGTCATCAGAGTCAGAATCCGTTGAACCTTTGTCTGACTCCGTTTCTGAATCAGATTCAGTCTCTGAACTAGAATCAGAATGTCTCTTTTTAGTCCTTTCAAACCTTCTTTCCACGCATGCAGCTGCTAACACTAATACATTAAATTCGTTCGCAATATCTACACTTGCCACTACGTGTCTGATAGCACTTTGTAGTCCTTTTAGAAAGTAACTTGCTAACATCTCATCCATAGGTATCTCGTTCCCCTGTAACCTATCCACAAGTATCCTAAATCTCCGAGCATAATCCTCATCCAGCATGGTTTTCTACCTGATCGCTCGTAAAATTCTCAAAATATCAGAAGGAGTCTTTTCCTTCCTAAATCTCTGCAAAAATGTTGTTTTTAATGCATTGTAGTAGCAAAATGAGCTATACCATATTGACTGAACCAACTCATTGTTCGTCCTTCCAAGGTAGCCCCAAATTGTTGAAGCTTAACTACATCACCATATACTGCCTGATAACCATTTGCCATCCATTTAATTTCAAACTGAGCAACATGACAATCAACATCTTCTTTAGAGCCTCCTCTAAAATACGCTGATTTGACTTTAGGATTGGGAGGTGGTTGCACCATTGGTTGTGGTTGAGGTGTATGCCTAGTTCTTTGACTGGTCCCCCTGCAAGTGGGTCAAACTGGAGCCGTCTTCTTACTCCTACAGTTGCTTCTGTTAGGAATAGCACTCCAAGTATACCGCCCACCAACCTTACCTTTGCTGCACCTGTTTCTCCCTCTTCCTCTTCAGTTTCCAGATTTGCTTCCTCCTTGGCTTCATACCAATCGTAACATTCTGAGGATGACTCCACGTTTGCTGCTCTTGCCTGCGCTCTTGTAAAATACGTTTTACCAAATTGTTTCCTTCTTTCCTTCATGCATTTCTTGCTTATTCAGCAGTACAATAGGATCACCAAATGTGCTGGGGTTTGAAGATCAACACATGACAAATTAACTTTCAAATTGAGCAACCTACTCACCCTGGTCTTTGTCAACAAAGAATCTACCTTCAAACAGGCTTTCATTCTCGTATTACTTATACTGTGTCAAAAATCCTTAACTTCATTGATCACACATTACAAAGTGAATGTAACTACATGCTACAATTCTACACATGTCTACGCAAGTACTTCCGTCAACATTCCTCACGCATCAAACAAAATATATAAGAAACATCTGCCAAAAGCTTTCAATTACAAAGATTTTATAATCGCTGTTGGTGCAGGGCAATCAACAATTGAAGTTTTAATGAAGGTTTGGAAGTCAAGGACTGAAGAAAAACTCAAGTTATGAAGCATGGAGGAAGTGCGTATTCAGAAGATGAAGATGTGTACACATATGTACATTAATTTAGAGACAACTCATATATATCTTTTGTATGGTCATAAGCTTGTACATATATGGCTATATATATAAGTAAAAAGTCAGGGCAAATATGTGAGAGTATGTGAATAGAGAAATTGATAGTTGTATGAGTCATTAGACATCTTAGAAGTGAGTAAAATCTCTCTCATCACTCACTTGTAAAATTCCTTCAGGAATGAAAGAAAATTGTGCCGGATGTTTCTGTGTATTCTCCTTCTGTGCTTGATCATTTCAAGAATCCTTTTGTAGATGTCTAATTCCATAGTAAATGAGTCTATGGTTAAAGTTTGAGCACCTAATTGTAAACAGGCTATGAGAATTATGAGTAGGAACATTCATATGTGAAGAAGTGTTCACTGTTTCCTAAAACAGGCGCAATCTCGATGGTCAATGATTTGATCATTTCTCAGTGCACAGGTTAAAGTTTTGCATAAAGAAGGAATCAAAATTTAAGTTAGAAGGTAAGCCATCTATGGCTAAAAGCATTTGTATAAAGGAGGCCTAGATTGAGAGAACCAAGTGTTAGAAGTTACAAGTGTCTAAATCGACTTTTCAGAAGAGCAGTTTTAGACATAGGCAACTTGTTGAGATCATTTCTCAAGATCTACTGAATCTTTTGGAGTGATTCAACTTGGAGAAGGTGCGCAAACTGTATATGACACCTTGTGCAAAGTTTCATCAAAAAAGTTACACAATTGATAAGTTAATGAGAGAGATACGTGTAGCAGACTTTCTGTGTAGTCATCTCCTTCATAGGTTTTTCAAAATCTTTATAATTGATCATTGATCCTGTAAAATTGGTGAAGGTTTGAGTTACTCTTGTTATAGAGGTGCTCTAACTTCAAGAGTAGCTTGTTCTTTTGGAGATTAACACTCTCCATTAGTGGTATCAGAGCAGGAAGTATCAAAATTGAAGGAAGGAGGATCTCAACTGCTGCAGCTGCAAAGAATTAAACATCTGAAAGGTTCAAAAGGTGAAAGCTTGAGAGCAAAGCTTGAGAAGGAGGTCATACGACATCAAAGAAGTGAAAAGGAACTTCATTTGAAGTAAAGGTACATCTATCGTTCATAAAGTTTGAAGAATTCAATACACAGGTGAAGAAAGGATGGGAGATTCTTTTCAAATAGAGAAGTTGGATAGAGAGAACTATCCAGCATGGTCAATGAGGATGGAAGCTCATCTTATGAGCAAAGACTTGATAGCTTATATTACAGGTGAAGAAGAAAAGCCTCAGTTCAGAGATCCGAGTGTTCCAACTAGGGAGGAATTATCATATTTGAAGAATTGGATGAAGAGAGATGCTCAAGCTAGGAGCATTATCTATATGGTAGTCAATGACTACTTGCTACCTCATATTAGAGGTCTTGAAAGTGCAAGTGATATATGGAATGCTTTGGAGGAGCATTTCCAAAACACCACAAAGTCAAGGAAGGCATCCTTGTGGGCAGAGTTTACCACTTTCAAGAGCAAGGCCTCCCAATCCATCTCAGACTATGTAACAAGGATGAAGGACATTGCAGATGCATTAGAAGCAGTTGATGAAGACATTGAGGAGGATAAATTGGTAAGGAAAATTCTCACATGATGACAAATGGAAGTCATTCATTTTGTCTACTGAATTATCACTTGATCATTTTACTCCTAACTTAAATCAGTTGCTAGGACATATGTTAACCTTTGAGCAGGATGTCAAAGGTGAAGGTGACAAGAGTACAAGTCATGCAATGTATTCAAAGGATAAGAAGAAGAATATCAAAGTGAAGCAACAAGCAAATGAAGAGGAAGGTACAACTAGCCAAGCTAACTTCCTAAGAGGAAGAGGAGGTGGCAAAGGTAGAGGAAGAGGCAGAAGTAATAAAGATGGAGTCAAAGCTTGCTAGATTTGTGGTAAGACAAATCACTTAGCTAATGAATGTTGGCATAATACTCAAAGTAATGGTGGATATAATCAAAATCTTAATTCAAGAGGAAGAGGTGGCAGGAATCAAAGAGGTAATTTTAGAGGATGACTGATTTGGAAAATAAGGTAACTAATCATGTAGTTCAAACAGGTGACAATACAAAGCACAATGTGAAGTCAGCCGGACCAGTGAAGGCCAAGGATGGTAGTACCCTCTTGAGTAAGGTCTTGTATGTTCCTACAATTCCTAAGAATCTGATAAGTGTAGGACAAATTGTTGAAAAAGGTTATGAAGTTAGGTTCACTAATGAAGGAGTGTTTGTGGAAGACCCTAGTAATGGGTATAAACAGATTGTTTCAGGGAAGAAAGAAGGAAGATTGTTTACATTGAAGATTCAAGGTAATGTTGGTCATGCCTTGTTCACTTATGGAGGACATAAGATCTCTGAGTTAGAACTTTGGCATAGGAGGCTTGGACATTTCAATGAAAGAGGTATCAAAGATATGGTTAATAATAGTTCACTGCTTGGATTGCCTAATGTTGCAGGTCAACATATGACATACATATATGAGGCATGTCAATTAGGTAAGGCTCATAAGCAATCTTATTCCAAGCATGGTTTTATGTATTCAGAGAAGCTTGAGTTGGTACACACAGATGTGTGGGAACCATCAAAGGATTTCAGTATCAATGGTTCAAGGTATTATGTGATTTATGTTGATGATGCCACCAGATGGATCATTATCTATGTGATCAAAGATAAGTCAGTGGTATTCAATACTCTCACACATTATTATGTGTATGTAGAGAGAATTAGAGGTCATAAGTTGAAGAGACTAAGGTCAGATGGAGGGGGAGAGTATTTCTCTAATGAGTTTAGTGATTACTTGTGGAATGCAGGTATAAAAAGGGAAATTACTTGCAGGTACTCTCCTCAACAAAATGGTGTAGCAGAAAGGAGAAATAGAACTCTTGTTGAGTTTGCAAGATCCATGTTGAAGGAGAAAAATTGCCCAAAGTACTTGTGGGCTGAGGCTGTAAATACAACTACTTATTTGGTCAATAGGATACCATGTAAAGTTTTGCAGGGTATGACACCATATGAGGCATGGTGGGGTAAGAGACCTACTCTAGACCATTGCAAAGTATTTGGATGTTTGGCATATGCATATGTGCCATCCCAATTAAGGCACAAATTGGAACCTAAAGCTGAAAAGTATGTATTCATTGGTTATGATGATAAGCAGATGGGATATAGGTTGTGGAGTCCATCCATAAAACAATTTCTTGTATCCAGGGCTGTTACATTTGATGAGCAAGGTACTTGATATGCAGGTACAATCAATATTAATGCAGGTGATGAAGAAGTTGTGAATCAAAAGAAAGGTAAATCAAAGGTTCAGATATTTGATGAAGAGGAGAATAATGAAGTACAGGTTGAAGTTGAAGAAGTGCCAAGATTTGATCCTGAGTGTGATGAACCAAAAACCTCAAGGAGTGGAGAACTCAGAAGGTCATCAAGACACAAATGGCAACCTACAAGGTATAGCTATGACACTTCTTTTTTGGCTACCAAAGAGGCAAAAGGTAAGGAAAATTGGGAGAAAGCTATGCAAGAAGAATATGATGCATTGATGGAGAATCAGACTTGGGATTTTGTTACTAAACCAAATAGCCAGAAGATCATTGGATGTAAATGGGTCTACAAGACAAAGAGGTATGCAGATGGAAGTGTGTCTAGATATAAAGCTAGACTTGTTGTGAAGGGTTTTGCTCATACTTATGGTATAGATTATGATGAGACCTATAGTCCTGTGGCAAAGATGACAACCATCAAGACACTCATAGCTATTGCTGCATGTAAAGGTTGGAAATTATGTCAATTAGATGTGAAGAATGCTTTTTTAAATAGTTATATTTCAGATGATGTTTTCATGGAGCAACTCCAAGGATTTAGAGATGAAAGGTATCCAGATCATGTGTGCAAGCTCAAGAGAGCCTTGTATGGTTTGAAGCAGGTCCCAAGGGCATGGAATTATAGACTTGTGAAGTACTTGAAAGAACTTGGATTCCAAGTATCTAAAGCAGATAGTAGCTTGCTTGTCAAAGCAAGTGATGATGGGTTCATATACATGTGCATATATGTTGATGATATAATTCTTACAGGTACAGATGAGAAAGGCATTCAAAGTCTAAAGAATCAAATGGAGAAAGAGTTCAAAATCAGTGACTTGGGAGACTTGTCATATTTCTTAGGTATGGAGATCTCATACACTCAACATGGAGTGTATGTAACTCAAGAAAGGTATTTGAGAAACTTGTTGATCAAGTTTAAGATGAATGATTGCAGGGTAGCACCTACTCCAATGGAGGTGAATCACAAATTGAGCAGATATGGAGGTGAAGAGTTCAAGGACATGAAACTATATCAGAGTTTGGTTGGTAGTCTGATCTATGCTACATTAACTAGGCCTGACTTGTCATATGCAGTTGAAGTATTATCTCAATTCATGCATTTCCCTAGGAAAGAACATTGGATTGTGTCAAAGAGTGTTGAGGTATATTAAGGGTTCACTCGAAGAAGGTTTGTATTATGGTTTTACATCAGATACAAATATCAAGATCTATAGTGATACAAATTGGGCAGGTAATCCTGATGATAGGAGATCAACTTATGGATACTTATGTTATGTGGGAGATAAGTTAATTTCTTGGTGTTCAAAGAAGCAACACGCAGTTGCTTTATCATCTACACAGGCTGAGTACAAAGGTATGGTTGAAGCTGCAAAGGAAGTAATATGGCTTAAGACTCTGATGAAGAGTTTTGACATCATTCAGAGTACACCCACTATTCATGGAGATAACATGAGTTCATTGTATTTAGCTTGCACCCGATGTTTCTGTGTATTCTCCTTCTGTGCTTGATCATTTCAAGGATCCTTTTGTAGATGTCTAAGTCCATAGTTAATGAGTCTATGGTTAAAGTTTGAGAGCCTAATTGTAAACAGGCTATGAGAATTATGAGTAGGAACATTCATATGTGAAGAAGTGTTCATTGTTTCCTAAAACAGGTGCAATCTTGATGGTCAATGATTTGATCATTTCTCAGTGCACATGTTAAAGTTTTGCATAAGTAAGGAGTCAAAATTTAAGTTAGAAGGTAATCCATCTATGGCTAAAAGCATTTGTATAAACGGGGTCTAGATTGAGAGAACCAAGTGTTAGAAGTTACAATTGTCTAAATCGACTTTTCAGAAGAGCAGTTTTAGACATAGGCAACTTGTTGAGATCATTTCTCAAGATCTATTGAATCTCTTGGAGTGATTCAACTTGGAGAAGGTGTGCAAACTGTAGGCAACACCTTGTGCAAAGTTTCATTAAAAACTTTACACAATTGATAAGTTAATGAGAGAGATATGTGCAACAGATTTTCTATGTAGTCATCTCCTTCACAGGTTTTTCAAAATCTTCATAATTGATCATTGATCCTCTAAAATTGGTGAAGGTTTGAGTTACTCTTGTTATAGAGGTGCTCTAACTTCAAGAGTAGCTTGTTCTTTTGGATATTAACACTCTCCATCAATCGCAAATACAAATATCTGCTTGAGAGTTTCATTCTTCGTAGAACAAGCATCACGTTGCTCCTAATTTCATGAGGCGCACTTGCTCTTGGAGTTTTCTTCCTTCATTCTTCCTTCGACCACTTCGTGTCTTCTCCACCCTTCTCAAGTGTAACGTCTTCCCCCTCTTATGACCTCCACGTGAACTTTGATATAACCGTCTGTTAAAAATTCGATACACCAAAAAATAGACATCCAACTAAGTAATGTCTAAGTTTAACAATCTTTCATAATTCAAATTAATCATTTATCCTCAAGATTTCCCTGTCTTCAACATTCTTCATCCATAGCGTCCTTCCATTCTGCCTTGGCCTTTCCCTCTTCATATGATGAAGGTTCTTCATGTGATAAATCCTTAGCAAGATGAACAAAATGCTTAGTTACTAAGCAAGTGTCATACCCATATCTGATTGGCTTCTTGCTCTCCCTTTGTGATCTTCTAATTGCGTGGTTGGATGATTTAGGTATGTCTTCCAACCTCTTCATCTTGACCTTACCCTTTGATTTCCATGATTTGAATTCTTCTAGGTTGATAATGTCCTCATCATCTGATTTGATGTCTTCAATCTGGTTTGGCTCCTCCTTGGTGAGGCTTAGAAACTCCTCTTCCAAGTCATAAGGCAACTTTAATTTCCTGCATTCACTTTCAAACCAAGAGTCATTCTCATCAAATACAACATCCCTATTGACCATAAATCCTTTGTTGGATGGATTATAGAACTTGTATCCTTTTTGGCTTAAATCATACCATATGAAGATGCACTTATCTACCTTAGGGTCTAGCTTACCTCTAATTTGAGATGGGATATGCACATATGCAACACATCCAAAGATCCTGCAATGATCAAGTGATGGCCTTCTACCATGCCATGCTTCATATGGGGTCATCCCATCAAGTGATTTGAATGGCAACTTGTTAAAAAGATAAGTGTCAATAGATACACTCTAGAACCACAAATAATTTGGTAACTTTTGCTTATTAAACATTGACCTAGCTGTTTCAACAATCAACCTATTTCTTCTCTCTGGCACCCCATTTTGCGGGGTATACCTTGTTGTAATTTCCCTTTTGATTCCTCTATCCTGTAAGAATGCATCAAATTCATTTGAGAAGTAGTCACCTCCTCCATCCGACCTTAATCTTTTTAGGATTCTTCTTGTTTGGTTTTCCACAAGTGCAAGATACTTCTTAAAGCAACTAAACACTTCATCTTTGTGCTTCATAAAGTACAAGATAGTCCATCTACCAAAATCATCAATAAAAGATACATAATACCTTGATCCAGAAATTGAAGGGTCCTTGCTTGGTCCCCACACATCTTTGTGGACAAGTTCCAAGTAGGCCTCATGCATGTAGCCTTTCTTTGAGAAGGGTAACCTGTGTGATTTTCGAAATTGACAAGCACCACATTCATAGATCATGTGTTTCTTGGATACATTAGGTATCCCAAGCACACATTGATCTCTACATATTTGCTTTAAGGTTCTCTAACCAATATGCCCTAATCTTTTATGCCAAATGTCAAGCTCTTATAATGTTTGATCCTCATAATTGTAAGGTGAAATATTCCTTGTATCCTCAAGTTCAAATGTAAAAAGTCTACCTATCTTTTCTCCTTTGGCAATTCTCTTGAATATATGTTGGGGATCCTCCACAAATTCTCCATATTTGTTGAACCTAACCTGCAAACCCTTTTCCACAATCTGTCCAACACTCATCAAATTCTTTGTGATTGTGGGTACATAAAGAACCCTACTCAACAGATTTCTATTCCCATTAGAGGTTTTAACATTTCCTACCTTGACCGTGGAGAGCTTGGTGTCGTCACCTGTTTGCACTTGGTGCTTTCCCTTGGGTTCCTCAAGGTCAGAGAGAAGGGCTACATTACTTGCCACATGGACTGAACATCCTAAATCAACATAGAAGAGATGTTCATCATTCATACCTTGCTTTGAAGTCATGTTCATAATCAAAAGGGAATCCTCTTGATCCTCTATGTAATTATTGTAATCCTTTCTTGATTTGTAGCCTCCTTGGCGGTTGTTATTGTAATCGTTGATGTAGTTGTTGTTGTAGCTTTGACTGTAGCCTTGAGTATGGTTGAATCTTCCTCTTGATTGTGTGTAGCCATCTCTTTGAAAACCTCTACCTCTCTGGTTCTTGAAGTTCCTATAGCACTCATATGTAGTGTGATTAGACAATCTACATATGTTGCATGGGGAAGAGTTGAAAGGTCTCAACCTACCTTGATTACCTCCTCTAGCCCTACCTCTTGAGTTTCTACCTCTCCCTACATAGTTAGCTTGAGAAGTTGTACCTTCATCTTCAATCTTTTTGCTTTTCCCTTTGTCTTTAGACTTGCCTTCATCTGTGTATAGTGAGAAGAGTTATTACCTCTAGATGAGTCTCCATTTTTGTTGAGATTGGCTTCATGGGTAAAAATTTGACCCATGAGTCTGGTAAGATTGAGAATCTACATGTCCATGTACAAGTCCATAGCAGTTGTGAAGCTTTCCCATTTGTCATCTACCTTGATATCGTTGATTACTTGTCTCACAATTTGCTCCTCTTCAATCTCCTCTGCTATGCTTGCCAATTGGTTAGCTACATCCTTGACTTTGGTCACATATTTTGAAACACTTTGCTTGGGTTGCTTCCTTTGAGTGGTAAACTCAATCCACAATTGATTCTTTCTAGCTCTTGTGTTGGAAGAAAAGTATGAAGACAACGTATCCCAAGTCTCTTGGGATGTCTTATAGTTCCTAATGTGTGGAAGAAGGAAGTGAGAAATAGAGTTAAGTACGTATGACCTTGCTAATGCATCTTTGGCACACCATGAGTTTAGTCTTTCAAGCTCCTCTCTTGAATTTGCTTCTGAACATGGGCATCTCCTCATCTCCTGATATGTATCCATAGAGCATCCTTCCTTGAAAGTATGCTTCATCCTCAAGCAACATTCTTGGTAGTTGTTTCTATCCAATTTATCAATAAAAGAAGGAAAACCATCTCCCATTTTACCTCAAATTGCTCTGATACCATTGTTGGGAAAGATGGATGGACACCTCAAGAAATGAGTTGGTACTGCTAATCCTTCCTTTGTACCTGCCCTCTTTCACTTCAGAGTTATGTTGTAGACCCTTTTAGCTTTCCAATGACACTAAATAAGTGCCTATGTGCTTTGGAGATGGTGCTTCAAACAATAGTATCAAAACAGATAAGTTTGCATCTAGCTAGTGAACAAAAAATTGCTATTTTGTTCTTGACACCTGCTGGATGTTTTGCTCAGTGCTTCTAATACAGTAGCAATTGGAAAAATTCCTTCTGAGGGTATCTAATTAGCTTAGAGTTCTAATGTTTCCAAGTGTAATCATATAAAATGATTGATTATACATAGAGCAATTAATTTATAAAGTAAAACATTACCCCCGACTTTTTAGGAGATGTGTAGAGAAAGAATAGTGGTTGCTTTGAGACACTTTTCTCCAAATTGGCTGAATGAAATGCCTTCAAACTTTGTCCGTTTGTAGTAAACTTAGAGCTGATTTCAAGCAGCCATAGAACATTGAAAATGATTTAGTAATGACTGAGATATGAGGATTCAAATTACACTATTCTGAGTGAAGATGGCAGAGAGATGAACAAAAATAATCAATGATAAGATGTATTATATAAAAATTTTGTACATGATACATGATCATTGGCATGAAGAATAATTCCCAATGATAATGATCTAAGTGAGCTAAGATGTAAGCTACTTAGCTGATCCAAAAGATCTTCAATAAGCTCAGCAATCGAGGTATTTGGCCATGAGACTTTTAGTCTCTTTTATAGTGATCTTTTACAAATTTGAACTTGAAATTCAAATAGAGACTTCACCTAAAAATTCTTACTCTAAATGAGGAGAGATTCTTTCAATGAAAGCTCATAACATAATATTCTCCTACCTCCACAAGTTTAGTGGATTTACATGATTCCTCTAAGTCAAATGACTTTTACAACAGTTAATGGTAAAAACCGTAATCAATGGTTCACGTGGTTCCTCAATGAGTTGCACATAACTTCTCCAATGTCTAGCCAAGTATGGTGGCTTGATATTTGCACCAACAAACATCCCTTTAGATGCATTTATCCTAAAAATACTCATCAAACTCTTTGGAGAATTATTATCCTCATCCATCAAATCAGAGTTCTTTAATGATATTACCTATATGTTTTTCCACATGTGCTAAATACTTTTGGAAGCATTCAAACACTTCATTCTTATTATTGATAAATTACATACTTTCCATGTAATGTGATCATCAAAAAAAGATACATAATACCTTGAGCTTGCTAATGGAGGTTTTTGACTTGGTCCCCACACATCAATCTGTTCTAAGTCCAAGAGATTGTTTTGGATGTAGCTTTTGTGGTTGAAAGGTTGTCTTTGTTCCTTTAAAATTTGACAAGCATCACACCTATTGATCACAAATTGCTTTTAGATGTTTGGTAACCTTAGAACACTTTGAAGCTTATGTATATCCTTCAAGGTTCTTTAATTCACATGAGCAAGTCTCTTATGCCATACTTCTAGCTCACTTAGGGTTTGAGACCCAAAGTTGAATAGAGCTATATTCTTGGTTTCTTCTACTTCAAAACTAAAGATTCTACCATGCTTCTTGCCTCTATCTATCTTCTTGAAGCCTTGATATGGATCTTCAATATAAGATCCATGTTGGGGAGCCTAACTCATAAGCCTCTTTCAACTATTTGGCCTACACTTATTAGGTTTTTTGTAATAGTGGGTACACAAAGAACCTTACCCAAAAACATTTGTGAGGTTATTTAGAGCTTTGACATTGCCAATGCTTTCCACATTGTGTTTTGTATCATCCACTATTTGTACTTCATGCTTATGCTTGGGTTTCTCCAAGTCGGATAGAAGAGCAACATTGCCCACAACATGGTTTGAACAACTAGAGCTTATATAGAAGAAATGTTCATCTTCTTTATCTTCTTTATAGCTCAAATTCATTAAGCATAATGAGTCTTTGTGTGATTGATCCTCTGAGTAGTTTTTGTACTCCCTTCTCTTATCATTTCTATTATTATTGTTGTAGTTTTGTTATCTCTACCTTTTGTGAGTTTTGTTATCTCTACCTTTTGTGTTGACAAACCCACCTCTACCTCCTCCTTTCTGTGTTCTTTCATTGAACTAGCAAGTTTGAGTGGCATGATTGGTCTTATAACAGATGGCACAAGGTTGGATCTCTTGTACTTTGTTTTTGTCCTTTCTTCTTCCTTTTCCACTTTCTCTTGCTTGCAAAGTTAGTTTGATAGATTTCTTCATCATCATCATCCTTCTTCTTTCCTTTATTCTTTTTGTTCGTCTTATATGTAGGCTCTTTTTGGCTTCTTGATTGAAGAATTTGTCCAAGATATATGCTGAAGTCAGGTGTTTGCTCATCCATGATAAGATCATAGACACTTGTAAATGATTGCCATTGCTTGTCAATCCTAACACCATTTAGGATCTACCTCATGATAGCCTCTTCTTCAATCAGTTCTCCAATGAAAGCTAATTGATTAGCAACCTTCTTTAGTTTAGTAACAAACTCTATCATTGTTTGCTTTGGTGTCTACTTCATTTGGTTAAACTCATTCCATAAGTGGCTCTTCCTATCTTTGGGGCTAGCAAAGAAGAATGTCTCAAATGCATCCCTGATTTCTTGAGATGTTTTGCATCCTCTAATGTGTGAAAAGAAATCAAAGATAGAGTTTATGATATAAGACATGGCTTGAGCATCTCTTGCACACCGAAATGTGAGCTTCTTAGTCTCTTCTTCTGTAGGTCCTCCTTTGGATCTTGGAGTGGGCATAACTTCATTATCTACTACAATTCCAGACAGATTTCTACCTTGCAAGTAAGATTCAATTTTGATTTGCCAAGCAACATAACTTTTCCTATCAAGCTCCTCAATCATTGAGGGAAAACCATCACCCATATTGATGTATCTCTGATACCATTGTCAGTGATTGATGAATTGAAGGTTTGTAGAAATCTTATGATGAAAGTGTTGATGTTTGGTCTAGCTAACCAACATGGGACCCACACTGTAAGGTGAGAATTTCCTAGCAACAAGCTGCTCTAGAAACCATAACTATTGATACCTTTAGAGGACTCTTGTAGCTTCTAATATATCAATTTATACCACTAAGGTTTGGAGCATGAATCTCAAAACTCTATGTCAAAATTAATATACTCTATGTACACTTCAACATGATAAAACCTAGCATTTATGGAACAAGGCACTCAAAGTTATACTCAAATAGTCTGGTTGGAATTGACTCATGATATTTTGCACACATTCAAATGAAGCATTAATTGTTTTATAATAAGTTATTTCATGAATTTAGAAGGACTATATTCGGAGAAATATTCATAAGTAGCCAAGGGGGTGATCTTGACTCTTCAAGAAAATGAAGATACATAGAAATAGTCATTTTGATCTCTTTATAACTCAGAATTTATAACTTTAATGAACATAGAACTTTGTGTGCATATTGAAAAAAATTGTACCTTCATGCCGCAATCAACAAATTTGATCATGAGATCATTAGACGGTGCAATCACTCAGAAAAGATGATAGATTTCAAGCAATGTAGAGTAATAGTAAACATAGAAGGATCTAACTATTGAAAAGTGTTGTAAATGTATTGCTAAGTGAGATATGATAAAATGAAAGTTTGTAGGGCTCGCGGAGCTTTGAGCTAAGTACATAAGCCACTCAAATGAGTGTGATGATCAAATCTTCTTTCCACGAATTAAACTTATTGTATATACACTTTTCACACATGATTGCTGGTTGGATTTATGTCAAAGTGATCCATACTTTTAGGAATTATTTTGTAGTTGAATTCAGATATGGTAATGGCATTTGGATCCCAATATTTTGATGATATTATCTCTAGATCACTTCTTTACTTTTGGCGAATGTAACAACATCTATTAACCTCTAAACTTAATCAATCAATACAATTATATGCAAAAGGTTTTTTTAGGAGACTCTTGAAGTTACAATGCATACGAACAAGCATTTAGGCTTGCTCCATTCACCAACAATGACCTTATTGACTAAAATATTTTGATTTTAGTACATGTTTTAAAAGATACATATGCTATAAAATTCTAAAACAATCTAGATATATTAGAATAATTGGTTAAGAACACAAGGAAGGTTGTTATTCAGTTTTAGATTCACCGAGCTTTTTTATGAAGAGATATGATACAAAATAGAAACTTTTTTCTTTGAATTCTTTACTGTTTTGACCCTAGAAGTGTCCTCCACATATATCTTGCTTTATCTCTTTAATTAGTTGAGTTTGCATTCAACATACTACCCTTCTAGATCTCTTTCATCCTTGAAAATCTTCCTTTGATGTAGAACCGAAATCTTTGCTTGGACTCTTCAATTCCTTTTACTCCTTGACTAATAATAAGTGCTTTTTTTCCATGACCAATCTGCAAATCCATCATCTCTAGTTGATAGATTTTGCTAGATTGACTCTGATATTTCTAGTTTGATATTTAACAAATGATGCTTCATATGTTTTCAAATCATCTTTCATTTCTATGGAGATCCAAATAAAGATCTAAAGTTCCTTCTCCAAAAAATGTGTATAAAGAATCATTAAAAATTTTCACATAAGTGCTACCCTAACCATTACTCTAGAGTAGTATTGCATTAAACACTTCAACTCTTGCCTCTTATTAAGGTGTTAGGGTCATTGGTGTATTATCTTATCGGTGTATTTCCTTGCCACATGTATTTGTAATCAATCAAAATATATCATCATAATTGTAAAGAGATGTTAGTGTTTCAAAGTAACTTTCAGGTAAGGAAATATGAAGCATCCACCCAGTGCCAAGAGAAATAATGAGGGTGAAGTTTCATCCGTGGTACTTTCAGGCATGGGAAAAATCAAGTTCTACATAGATTTTGGCTATTGCCTATTTTCTAAGTATTGTTCTAAATTTATATTCTATCTTGAAGTGATGTAATCTCAAACTTGAACAATAATTAATGTTTGGTGTTAAAGAGTTCTTTAGAGTCAACTCCATGAAGATATTGATTCATTACAATTATTTCAATAGTACGATTATTGTAAAATATGTGAATGATATGAATTGTGATTATGGTAATGGAATGAATCATATGATCAACATTTCATAGATTACTAGAAAGAGTAAGTGCAAGAAAAGTGTGCATGAAAAGTAAAGGAACCTCTACTCAAGATTCCTCCAACCAAGAATGCTTCATTGAGCTCTAGAATATAAAGCATTAGATAGGTGTAAGGAATTTGATTTATGAGTGCAACAACCAAGTGAGAGGTTGAGACTCATGATCCTACAAGGAACTAGTAGTGAAGTTCAAAAAATTAGAGTGATTGTAGTCTAGGAATGCTTGCTTTTTTTGTTTTGAAGAAAGTTATCCATGTTATAAATCCTTTAAGAACTCCAAATCAATTTAAGTGCACTCAAACAAGATTTTGAAAAGTACCAAATGGCAGTTTTGGTCAAGGATCAAAGAAAATATGTTTCAGAAGACCAGATTATGGTTTATGACTTAGGGGGTAGGATAACCTCATAGTTGTAAAGCCATGTTCCACCCTAACAAAGGATTTTACAAACACCTATTTCCCAACAAAGTGTTTTTCTGGGATTACAAGGATATGAGGGGCCTCAACCTTGGTAATAACCTACATAGCATCATACTCAATCTAGATGTTTATCATGTTAAACAATAGAGTTACCGAACAAATCCACACTATGCAAAACATGTTAAGGAGGAACGTTATAGATTATTAAAAGCTGGTTTTATTGTCTCTATTGGCCAGGTGAAATGGATTTTCCCCATCATTATCATACCTAAAAAGAAAAAAAAAATTATGTATCTTTGTACATTACCAAAAGCTAAATGTAGCTAGACTCTCGAATAGTATGCTCTACAAGGTTGCGGGTCTATAGGCGTTAGGCTCACAAATTCCTATGAACTTATGAAAACTGAGACAAAAATCTCTCACACATCGAACAAGTGCACATAGTGGTGGTTTGATGCACACATTAAATTATCAAACTAAGAGTATAACCCTACCAACGACATGGAAACATGTGCTTGAATGATGATAGATGTAGAAAGGATCAACAAATGCATGCAGCAGTGAGTATCCACCTCACATGAAACCTCCTATAGGTGTGTATCATGGTACTTGGTGTAGTAGCAGACACAAACCAATTGATATTTTCTAGCTTCAATACCCAAATATAATAAATAGTGGATTTATTAATATCTTTATGGGATGCATCTACTGATCATGTTTTCAACTGATTGGACCTTTTTGCTCCAAGATATGCCCAAAAACACGAGTGGTGCAAATCACCTACTTCCACCTAAAGACACCATACACTTCAAACACACGTGATTATATTGAAAAGAGATGGGGAAGGGGTAGACAACACCTCTAGACACACATTTCAGACCTTAAGCACACATACAAACTCATAAAGAAGAAGATACACATGCAAGATGAAGCAAATTTGAATTTCTAAAGTTAGTTCTCAATTATGGCAAAAAGTCTCTACAAATGAGTCACAAAATGACTTACGTACATGTGCCCTAAATTTGTTCCTTTCATGCAAAAGATTGGAACTTTCTCTTCAATATCTAAGTTCCTACTATTGTACAAGGATATTGTTACAATTTTCAATGAATATGCATCTAAAGGACTCCTCTAGTGCATTGTTTGTTTCATTTATTTAGCCTATGTCTTTTCTTCCCTTGTGTCTTTTTAGTTTGACATGTTCCCCTATGAGGCTTTAGGCAGAGTGTAATGTTACTAAGTTATTAACTTTTTCTTTGATTTTTTTTAATCTTTTTCTTTTTCTTGATCCTCCATCTACATGTCCCTCCTCGTGAACTCTTTCATCCTTAATAGGCTTTTGATGGTGATGCGTGTAAGTCTAATATACATTTTGTTCAGTGGCATTGATCATATTAGCTTCTCTTATCTTAAACTGCATCCATTGTTTTGACTTGAAACCATCATGTGGTGCTTGATGATGGTTGGAAAAAAAGTGTAGCTCATAAGCTACTAATCAGGCATTTAAGTTGGTTAACAACTTCAAAAAGCTCTCAAAATCAACTTCAAAAAGCTTCTTCAAACTTTTGTAAGTATGGGCTTGGAAAAAACATGAGCCATGAATAAAATGCCATGAGAGTTAGTCGACTCAAAGTTACTAATAGATTTAAAAATAAGTGGGCCCCTCCTTGATTAATACAAATGAAATTCAAAAGTGTATATTCCACACATTTGAGATGTTAATGTTTGCATCTTTGGTAACGATGCAGCTTGCTAAGGGAACAGGGAAACTTTGAAAGAACTCTTCCTTTAAGAAGGATTGGAGAGTTATTTTTTGGTTTTGTTGAAGATAATTGTGGCTTAAGAGGAAACCCTAGATAGATGATCTTTAAGGATTCTGATACTTCCTAAGTTTAGCCATCACTGAACTAGTCTAGTCATAGTCAATGTGAACTTCTCTTTTTGGAATATTAAAAGTTCCAACACAAGGGTCTCCATTGACCCATAAAATTTCTCCCAACACAAGCCTCAAGTTCATATATATGTTAGGAAAGTCTGTGAAGATGTCATTTTGAAAAGTATTCCAAAGATAGAAGCTATCACATGATGGAATTCATGGTAAAATTATTGTCCATTAGTTCAGTCATTATAAAATGCTTGTACTTTAAATATGCAATCATAGTGGATTGTCACAATATGTTTAAAGTACTCTAGTAACATTGAAGGATTGAACAATGATAATATTTTTTGTTTCAAACTCAAAAACAAGAATACATATCACACAAATGAAAGTTCAAGTTAGACTTTCATAGGGAAACCATATCCTAAATTTGATATTTATCCTTTAGTTTGATACTTAGGAAATGAACACAACTAAAGTAATAAAGATTTTGAATATTGTCTAAAATTCTAGAATTCCTTTCAAATATCCTTTCAACAATGCAAAAGGTTATAAGATGAATTATTTGCTCATGTTGTTGATTCCTAAGAGGGAATCTCAAGTATCGAGAGAATAAATTGCTCCCTAGTAGTGAGCATGGATTTCATCAAGTTAGTTAGATATCAAGTGGTTCCCAAGAAGTCCCAAACCATGGGTAGTGGTACTTAAAGTCCAATGGTTGATATCACCTAAAGTTGTATCAATATTGATAAGATTCTTAATTGTGGAATCTAAAAGGAATTAGTAGATGCTTGGACTTGATTTGAGGGATGGATCTCTAAAATACCATGGGTAAGCGAAGAAGTTTGCAATAGTTCAAGACATCTTAATGATAAAGACTAAGTCTTTATTCTTGTCATAAGGTCAACCACACTTGATCAATCTTGAGAATTTTTGTCCAAGAACTTGCAATTGGAACTACTTCAAAGTTTTCCCAAGTATTGACAATCAAACTCCTTTTGGGAATTTTTCACTAAAGTTCCATTTATCCAAAGGAAATTGTGAAACGAGTAAGTTGTTCGAAGTGTGAATAGAGTAAAATGTTCCAAGTATGTAGTCTTCAACCATGAAGATGGTAATTAAGTTTGTGAAAGATACAATAAAATATTCACCTATCCTTAAAAGAAATTCCAAGAAGTGATACTGGATCTCAATATGTTTAGTCATGGCATGAAACATAGGGTGTACAATGAACTCATATTATCTCCATGAATAGTGGGTGTACTCTGAATGATGTCAAAACTCTTCATGAGAGTCTTCAACCATATAACCTCTTTTGCAACTTCAACCATAGCTTTATACTCTTCTTCTGTGGATCATAAAGCAACTCTATGTCGCTTCTTAGAACACCAAGAGATTAATTTATCTCCCACATAACATAGATACCCTTAGGTTGATCTTCTATAATCAGGATTACCTACCCAATCTGTATCACTATATATCTTCATGTTTATGTCTGATGTGAAAGCATAATACAAACCTTCTTTGAGTGTACCCCTAATGTATCTTAGCACCCTTTGTCCTGCAACCCAATGTTCTTTCCTAGGATAGTGCATGAATTGAGACAACACTCCAACTGCATATGACAAATCAGGCCTAGTTAATGTAGCATAGATTAGAATACCAACCAGACTTTGATATAGCTTCATGTTTCGCTCCTCCATATCTGCTCAATTTGTGGTTCATCTCCATTGGAGTAGGTGCTACCCTGCAATCTTCCATTTTAAACTTGATTAGCAAGTTCTTCAAATACCTTTCTTGAGTCACATATACTCCATGTTGAGTATATGAAATCTCCATGCCCAAGAAATATGAAAAATCTCCCAAGTCACTAATCTTGAACTCTTTCTCCATTTGCTTCTTAAGACTTTGTATGCTCTTCTCATCTGTACCTATAAGAATTATGTCATCAGGACACACTTCCATTTGCATACCTCTTTGTCTTGTAGACCCATTTGCATCCAATGATCTTCTGACTATTTGGTTTAGGAACCAAATACTAGCTTTCTCCCTATTTTCCTTACCTTTTACCTCTTCATATGTAGAAGGGTCTTCCTCTATTTTCACCATATAAGAATAATCTTTAGTGCTCAAATATGAAGTATCATAGCTATACCTTGTAGGTTGCTATTTGTGCCTTGTTGATCTTCTGCGTTCTCCACTTCTTGAAGTTTTTGGCTCATCACATTGTGAATCAAACCTTGGCATTTCTTCAACTTCAATTATTGCTTCATTGTTCTCTTCTTCATCAAATATTTGAACCATTGATTTACCTTTCTTTTGATTCAATGCTTCTTCATCACCTGCATTAATGTTAATTGTACCTATATACCAAGTACCTTGCTCATCAAATGTAACATCCTTTGACACAAGGAGTTGCTTTGTGGAAGGACTCCACAACCTATAACCCATCTGTTTATCATCATAACCAATGAACACATACTTTTCAGCTTATGTTCCAATTTATGCCTCAATTGAGATGGAACATATGCATAAGCCAAGCATCCAAACACTTTGCAATGATCTAAGGTCGGTCTCTTACCCCACCAAGCTTCATATGGTTTCATAACCTGGAAAGCTTTACATGGTAATATATTCACCAAGTATGTGGCTGTATTTACAGCCTCAACCCACAAATAATTGGGACAATGTTTCTCCTTCATCATTGACCTTGCAATCTCAACAAGAGTTCTATTTCTCCTTTGTGCTACACCATTTTGTTGAGGAGAGTACCTGCAAGTAACTTCCCTTTTTATACCTGCATTCCATAAATAATCACTGAAGTCATTAGAGAAATACTCTCCCCCTCCATCTGAACTTAGTCTCTTCATTTTTTTCCATGTGATTCTCTCTGCATACACATGATAATGTTTACATGTATTCTTGAACCATTAATGCTAAAGTCCTTTGATGGTCCCCACACATCTGTATGTACCAATTCAAGCTTCTCTAAATACATGAAACCATGCTTATTATATGATTGCTTATGAGTCTTACCTAATTGACATGATTCACATCTGTATGTCATGCGTTGATCTGCAACATTAGGTAATCCAAGCACTGAACTATTATTGATCATATCCTAAATACCTCTTTCATTGAAATGTCCAAGTCTCTTATGCCAAAGATCTAACTCAGAGATCTTATGTCCTCCATAAGTGAATAAGGCATGATGAACATTGCCTTGAATCTTCAATGTGAATATCCTTCCTTCTTTCTTTCCTAAAACAATTTGTTTATACCCATTGCTAGGGTCTTCCACAAACACTCCATCATTTGTGAACCTTACCTCATAACCTTTCTCTACAATTTGCCCTACACTTATCAGATTCTTTGGGATTGTAGGAACATACAAAACCTTACTCAAAAGAGTGCTTCCATCCTTGGCATTTATTGATCCAATGGACTTCACATTATGCTCTGTGTTATCACCTATTTGAACTGCATGATTACTCACCTTATTCTCCAAATCAGTCATCAAAGCTATGTTGCCACTCAAGTGATTGCTACACCTTGAGTCTATGTAGAAGACTCTTTGATCTTAACTTTGTCTTTCACAAGTTGCATTCATAATTAAGGTTGAATCCTCCTTCTGATCTGAAGCATAGTTGTAGTAGGTATTATTGTAGGATTGACTTTGAAAGCCTCTACCTACATTTCTTCCAAAGTAACCTCTACTACCTCTACCTCTGAAATAACCTCTCTGATTTCTATTACCTCTTCCTCTTGAATTAAAGTTTTGATTGTATCCTCCACCATTTTGACTATTATGCCAACATTCATGAGCTAAATGATTAGTCTTACCGCAAATCCAACAAGCTTTGACACCATCTTTATTACTTTTGCCTCTTCCTCTTCCTTTGCCACCACCTCTTCCTCTTCCTTTTCCACCACCTCTTCCTCTTAGGAAGTTAGCTTGACTAGTAGTGCCTTCATCTTCATTCAATTGTTGCTTGCCTTTTTTAATCTTCTTCTTGTCCTTTGAATACATTGCTTGACCTGTACTTTTATCAACATCACCTTTGACATCTTGTTCAAAGGTTAGCATATGTCCTAGCAATTGATTCAAATCAAGGGTGAAATGATCTAGTGACAATTCAATGGATAGAATGAAAGGCTTCCACTTCTCATGTCCTCTCAAACCTATGAGAATTTGTCTTATCAACTTGTCCTCTTCAATAACTTTATCAAGTGCTCCTAATGCATCTGCAATGTCCTTCATAATTGCTACATAATCAAAAATATATTGAGAATCTTTCTTTTTTAATGTAGTGTATTCTACCCATAAAGATGCCTTCCTTGACTTTTTAGTGTTTTGGAAATGCTCCTCCAAAGCATTCAAGATGTCACTTGCACTTTCAAGTCCTCTAATGTGAGGTAGCAAGTAATCATTGACTTCCATGTAGATAATGCTCCTTGCTTGAGCATCCTTCTTCATCCATGTCTTCAAATCTAAGAGCTCTTCCCTAGTTGGAACACTATTCACCTGTGCAATAAATTCTTAAAGATTTGCAAATAATGAATGTACCTTTACTTCTAATGTAGCTCCTTTTGATCTTCTTGATAGCTTCAGACCTCGTTCTCTAACTTTCACTTCAAACTTTCACTGTTTGAATCTTCAAAAGTTGATTTCTGTATAACTACAACAATCGGGGTCCTTTCTTCAATTTTGATGACTCCTGCTTTGATACCACTAATGGAGAGTGTTAATCTCCAAAAGAACACATTAGCCTTGATGTTAGAGACCTCTATATCAAGAACAACTCAAATCTCAACCAATTTTGGAGACCAATGCCAAATTATCAAACTTTGAACTAACTATGAAGAAAGCCATTACATAGAAATGTCTACTGCACTTAATTCACTCATTGACTAATCAAATGTGTAAATTTTTCAATGAAGCTTTATACAAGGTATCTCCTAACGTTTGCACACCTTCTCCCAGTTGCATCTTTCCAAAAGATTTAGCAGATCTTGAGATTTGCTCCAAACAATTTACCTATGTCTGAAATTGTACTTCTGTATAGTCAACTTTGACACCTATAACTTCTAATGCATGATTCTCCCAAACTAGACCCCGTTTATTCAAATGCTCTTGGCACAAGTAGCTTACCTCTTAACTTAAACAATGAGTGCTTACTTGCTGAAAACATTACACTGTGGAGGGAGATCTGATCAAAATATTGACCCCTGAGATTGCACCTGTTCTTGTCTTCACTTCTTCACTTTATACATACAAATGTTCCTGCTTAAAATTCTCTCAGCCTAATTGCAGTTAAACTCTCAAAACTTGCACATAGGTCACTCAACTATAGAATTGGACTTGTAAAAAAGCATTCGTCAAGAAGATAAACACAAAAGGAGCACTGAGCAAAAGATCAAGGTGCAACTTTCTTCTATTCAACAAAAAATTACATCTAAGTGATACATCAAGTTCTTCTCACTTTCTAAAGTCTCTAATGACTTCTAAACTTGTCACTCATCATCCCTCTACATGTATCCCGACTTTTTAGTTGTATATATAGGCATATATGTACAAACGTGTAACCATTTCAAGGTATAAGTAAACTAATTACAAGTTTAAGGTACATGTATTTACAAGTCTTCATCTCCTGATCATGTACTGATCTTCAAGCCTCATCTATTGAACTTTGCTTTATTATTTTTCTTCAATTCTTGTCCAAATCACCAATTGTTCAGTGTCATGCACCAAGAGGTCTTAGGACCTTCCAATTCTGAAAGTAAAGCTACATTTCGTGGGACATGATTTGACCATCCAAAATCTTTGTAGAATACATGATCATCAGAATTAAATTCATTCATTTTTATTTTCATGAGTAAAAGTGAATCCTCTTTAGATTGACCATGTGTGTAGTTTTTGTAGTCTCTCCTTCCTTTGTATCCTCCTTGATAATTGTTGTTGTACCCATAGGAGTTGTTACATGTGCCTCTTGAAGTTCCATAGCTTCCTCTATTGTATCCTCTTCCTCTGTCATTCCTTGGATTCTTGAAGAACTGATATGTGATGTGAGTTGATAGACCACATATGGAATAGGGTGATGAGCTTTGATCTCTCCCCTTGCCTTTTCTGCCTCCTCCTCTTGAACCTTTACCTCTACTTGAAAAATTAGCTTGACAGGTACTTTCTTCATCATCAAATTTCTTAGCTTTTCCTTTATTGTCCTTGAATTTATTATTATCTATATATAGGACACATATTGATTACCTTTTTGGTTCTGAGCATTCTTCATGATCTTGTATTTATGTGTGAAAAGTCACCCCATGAGTGTGTTGAAGTCGGACACTTACATATCCATGTATAGATCCGTGGCTGTGGTGAAGGCTTCCCATTTGTCATCAGCTTTGATTCCATTGGTGACTTGCCTCACAATATGCTCTTCATCAATGATTTCTCCAATGCTCCCAAGTTGATATGCAATGTCTTTCATTTTGGTGACAAAATAGGCACACTTTGCTTGGGAATCTTCTTGAGTGTTGTAAAATTCATCCATAGCTAATTCTTCCTAACTTTGGTCTGGAGGAGAAGAATGCTTCCAAATCATTCCATGTCACTTGAGAGGTCTTAAATTTCAAAATATGAGGGAGGGAAAAATAAAAGATAGAATTGAGATTGTATGACCTTGCCAAATCATCCTTTGCACACCATGTACTCAATCTTTCCTTCTCCTCTCAAGTTCATTCGCCCTTGCTTCTAAGTATCACCATCATCTCATCTCGTGAGATATATTCATACAAATTCCTTCCTTGTAGATAATCCTCCATTCTTAGAGACCATGCTGAGTAGTTGCTTTGATCTCACTTGTCAGTAGATGAGGGGAATACATAAACCATAATGCCTAATCTTTAACTATGCTCTAATATCGTTGTGAAGAGGTGATGGGTAGTGTGCAAGGATCAGATAGTCTTGGCAAAATCTTGCTCAAGTCTAGCCTTGATAACTTCAGAGACCCTTAAAAAACTCCCTAATATTTTAATATATGCATTAATTACTCTATGTAATTTTGAGCATCATTCCCAAAACTATTTCTTAAAGGAGATGAGTTGTGAGTATAAATCGCCTTGAGAAACTTTCTATTTATGGAAGAAAGATCGCAATGTTTTTCTCAATGCTCATAGAATGGTAGCAACTATCCATAGAGCTTTTGGAAACTTTCAACTAGATTTTTAAGAAATCCATAGCAAGGTATTTCATGAATTTAGGTTAACCATACATAGAGAAATGTGCATAAGAGGTCTAGGTTGGTAAACTCAACTTCTCTGAAAGAAGATGATACACATACCCTATCACATATATTTTCTCATATCACAAAGATCTATGGATTTAATGAGTATGAAAATTTGTAGACTTATAAAATAGAGTCTAATATAAGTGATCCAAAGAATGGATTGGAAGGTCAATACTCGCATATGGAGAAATAACTCACATAACTTGAGAGAGTTACTCCATGTATTGTAGCACAAAAATAGAGATTCAAAAATCAATATGAATGAAGTACAAAATATATTTTTAATGTACATATGATACAAAGAGAGTACGGAGAACTTTTCTAGCTTTGAAATAGTACAATGCTATCTCAATATGAGTGTAATGATCAGCTCTTGTCTCTATGTTTTTGCAACTTAAAGCATAGTGTATTTATACACTTTTTGGACTTGATAAGAGTTGGGAATTCCATCTAAAAGCAATCCTAACTTGCAGGAGATTATTTGAGGTTTGAATTCAAATTTATTGGTGACTTTTGCCTCATTAAACTCAAGAGATTCTCTCCATCTTAACACGTTTAGCTTTGAGGTAAACTAAAGATTTAATCTTTGAAACCTCTAAAGCATATGCTCGAATGGATTTAAGTTTATGCATACTAATTAAAGAGAAGTTCAATGTGCACTAGTAAAGCACTTAGGCTTGCTCCATGCACAAACATATACATAGTGAAGAAAAAATTTAATGCAACAATGAACAAGTATAAGGATAGACTTGTGGCTAAAGGATGTGCTCTGAACCAAGGTATTGAGTATGGCAAAACCTTCTCTAATGTGGCAAAGATTGCTTAAGAGCATTGCAACTACCAAAAATTGGAAGATCTATCATGTGGATGTGAAGAATGCATTTCTCAATGTATGGATATCTTAAGAGGTATACATGGATCAAACCTTGGGTTTGAAGACTCACATGTTCGCAAACATGATGTAGATTAAGGAACACCTTGTATGGGATAAAGCAAGCTCCAAGATCTTGGAAACATAGGCTTGTGACCTATTTGTATGATAAAGGATTAATAGTAAGCAAAGAAGATCATTCACTCTTTATCAAGATAACACATGTAGAACCCATATACCTTTGTGTATATGTTAATATCATACTCACAAGTTACGATGTTGAAGGTATCTTGAGGATTAAGCTATAGATGAAGGAGTATTTGAAGATCAATGACTTAGTGTAGCTCTCTCACTTACTTGGACTAGAAGTGGTGTATAAACTGAACAATATGTATCTCACTTGAAACAAATATATTAAGGACATGCTAGCCAAGTTCAAAATGGAGACTTTCAAGGTTGCACATGCACCTTTAAAGATAAAATCAAGGCTCTGTGATCATGAAGCTAAGCTAATTTAAGATATAAAAAGTTATCAAAGCTTTGTGGATAGCTTGAACTATGCCACACTAACTAGGGTAGACAAATGCTATAGTGTAAGTGCGATGAGCCAATTTATGCATACTTCAAGGAAGCCACTAATGTAAGTAGCTAAAAGGATTCTCAAATATTTGAAGGGAACCATAAATGAGGTTTTACTCTTCCATATACATCTGATATAGATATGAAGCTATTCTTTGATGTGGATTGGGCACGATCAAAAGATGGTATAAGTAGTTTAGGTTATCTTACATTTGCATGTACAAAGCTTATATCATGGTCATAAAAGAAGCAACCCATTGTTGCTCTTTCATCTACTAAACTTGAACATATAGGTTTGGAAAATGCAAGTTAGGAAGCCATGTGGATCAAGACCCCATACCTAGAGTTAGGTGTGAAGACACCCACTCCTATTTTTGGGGATAATATAGTTTCCTTACATTTTGTAGCTAATCTGATTTATCATGCTAGGACCAAAGATATTGAGGTCCATTATCATTATGTTATGGAGAAGATGACAAGCAAAGATACTGAACTCTCATATGTATCAACTCAATAACAATGTTTAGACATGATGAACAAAGCCTTGGATGTTATGAAGCTAAGCATACTCCAAGCTATGATTGCCCTTGGCACATCTACAGTCTTCTCTAAGGTTCGAACACCCCTCATATGGCCACTGTGAGGAGATGGAATAACTTGGACGACTCATGCTAGAGCCTTAGCTCCCCTAAGCTCTAGTCCTTGACACGAGTAGGATCCTTGACCAAATGCAAGTAGACGAATGGTAGACCATAGAGGTCTAAATAAATCTACCACTATCTCCCCCTTCTAGAGACCATCGTCCTTAGTGATCACGAAAGGAGAGTGTTTGCAAATCAGATCTTCTGATTCCCAAGTAGCATTTGTAAGTGGGCGGCTGATCCATGATACTAGATACTCTATTCTGGAGCGATTCCATAACTACCACTTGAAAAATTTGAGAGTTAAATGGATTATGCAGATGATCGAACCTCAAAACAAAAAACTATGAGTGACATTGAGCTCATCATATGTCTCTTAAACCTCGTTGCATTCGACATTCTATACAACCATTGTTGTGAGGATTAGCCATTTGATCCTTTTGTGCATATATGATGTATGTCTAACTCATTGTCTACTATCTTTCCATGTATCCTCAATGTGCTTAGTACTTTCATGAGAGATGGGATTCAATGCAAGGATTAAACATGATTGAAATGATGGGGGATGATTCTAACACCCCAATGCAAAAATGGAAGATGGCTGCCCTCCACTAGGTCCACAAGCAGTGATATATGCTCACTGTTCTGAACTTTTCTCTACACTAGTATAGAGACTCAAAATGAAATTTCACAGAAGTTTAGTAGACTATAAGAACTAGCCAACAATCTTTAAATCGTCCCAAATGAATATTCTAGCTAGGTCAACCACCCTTTGCAAAATAGGCTACCTATTTGCAACACTTTCTGCCTATGTGTAGAGATATACCTCCTCAAAGTTGGAAATTTCTCACAACTCACACAGCCAAACAACTTGAAACTTTGGCAAAGTTTAGGGCACAATATGAAAGACCAAATGAAGCTTCTAATTAATGAAAATGATTACAATGAAAGAGCATACAATGCTCTGCAATCTAGTACAATCCGATTTGGAAAAGCCTAACTACACCTCTAGATAGAGAGGAGCAAAGTCATGAGAAAACGAGGTAAGCAAGCAAGGGGGTTGCTTGCTGGAGTTTATGACTTCACTAAACTAAGTGGGAAACTCGTGGAATGCATACAACTAAAGAAACAAAGGTGGGATGATGCTTATATAGAGTTTTACTTTTCCTACAATATAGCTAACCACCCACCAATCAGTGTAGGTGCACTTTTTGGCGGCTTATTTGATGAGATTTGAATTTGATTGAGTTTGGTGGAGCTCCTAACTTTATTCCATGAATTTGGGTCCTCTTTTTTTATTTTTCCACTTGCAAAACTCGTGGTTGAGCCGTTTTGCATGATTGAGACTTGATTTTCAACACTCCCCCTCAAGACTCAATGCCTAGGTCCTTCATTCCAATGCATGCCTTGAAGTGTTGTAGCTTTACTCCAATAGTGCTCCTCTTGTCATCTTTGGAACCTTCCTCGTTATATAGAACTTCAATCCCAAGGAAGTACCTTAAAATCCCTAAATATGAGATTTTAAACTCACATCCAAGCTTTCTCTTTATGTCCTTGATGTTGGCTTCATCATCCCCTGTAATGATCAAATCATCAACATTATTGAAAACAATTTTGCTACCATCCTTCTTCACAAAGAGTGATGGGTCTGCATGACTCCGATTGTATCCACATTTTACCAAGTAGACCACAAGTCTTTGGTTCCAAGCTCTTGGGGCTTGCTTGAGTCCATAAAGAGACTTATTTAGCTTGTATACATGATGTGCAAACCTCTCATCTTCAAATCCTTGGGGCTGGTCCATGAAGACTACCTCTTCAAGCTCTCCATTTAGGAAAGCATTCTTCACATCTAACTGGTACATCTTCCAACCTTTTGAGGCTGAAATTGCAATAAAAATTTTGATGGTGGACTTGTTAGCTACTGGACTGAATGTTTCCTCAAAGTCTATGCCATAATTTTGAGCAAAACCTTTGGCAACCAACCTTGCTTTATACCTAGAGATGCTCCCATCTGCATGCCTCTTTACCTTGTACACTCATTTGTTGCCAATGACTTTCACGTCCTTTGTTCTTGGCACCAATGACCAAGTATCATTTTCTTCAAGTGCTTTGACTTCCTCCTCCATGGCTTCAATCCATTCCCTATGCTTATTTGCTTCTTCAAAAAAGTTAGGTTCTTCACAAGCTATAACTTGACCCATGTAGGCATAGTGTCTTGCAATGAATGAATCATAAGTTAACCTTTGAACAGGGTATTTAACCCTATTGGATGACCTCACCTCACTGTTAGGTGATAGGAATCTCCTCCTCCTTGGTTTAGATGCTTTAAATCTTGGAGTTTCGAATTTTTCCATATCTTTGTCACTTGTAGATTCCATGTCTACCCATCGATGGTCTTCCGCATTTGCCTTTTCCTTTCCTTTCCTACTTCCTTCACTTGAATGAGCTTCATTCCTTCTCCTTCCATGCCAACCTGATGTAGTAGTCTCCTCTGATGCTATGCTTGAAGTGGTTGGACCACTTATCTCCATGCTTTGTCGTTGCTTTTTCAACTTCTTCCTAGATTCATCTGCATCGTCAACCTGTAACACACCTTTGCTACCATACCAAGGCAAAAAATCATCAGATATTACATCCCTAGATAGCTTATGCTCTTTGATGCAAGGGTCATAGCATCGAAAACCCTTTTGCTCTAAAGAATATGCAAGAGATATACACCTATCTGCCTTCCGGTCTAACTTGTGTCTCAATTCTTGAGCTATGTGAACATAACACACACAACCAAATACTTTGAGATATGAAAGGTTGGGTTTCTTACCACACCAAGCTTCATAAGGTGTAACTCCATGTACTCCTGAGGTTGGACACTATTCATAATGTATATGGTTGTATGGTGGATCATGTACATGAGGCATTGGCTCCGTGCCCCTCATTAATCCCCACAATCCTTTGGCCATAAGATAGTTGCTAACTCTAAATTTCCATCATTGATAATTGCCTTTCTCTAACTTCTCTACTTGTGCATTATACTCAGCCATACTGAGCTCTAAAATGCTCCTCTAGCTTCTCCTCAAGTGTTTGTATGCTTTAGAAGGTTTGGATATTACCTTTTGATAGCTTCTCCCTTGCTAACCTTCGACTAATTGAGATCTCAATCGATGTAGCCCCCTTTCGATATCTTCTTGCTTTGATGAGTCCTCCCTGTGCTTCCACGAGTTGTCTTGATCCCTTCAAGTCTTCAATATGATGCCATTGATGTCTCCAAGCCAAAATGGCTCTAATACCACTGATGGAGGATGATTTTAACACCCCAATGCAAAAATGGAAGATGGCTTCCCTCCACTAGGTCCACAAGCAGTGATATATCCTCACTATTCTGAACTTTTCTCTACACCACAATAGATCCTTAACATGCCATTTTGCAGAAAAACTATAAGAGATACCCAACAAGCTTTAATTCATCCCAAATGAATATTCCAGCTGGGAGAACCAGCCTCTGCAAAATAGGCTACCTGTTTGCAACACTCTCTGCCTATGTGCAGAGATATACCTTCACAAAGTTGGCGATTTCTCACAATTCACTCAGCCAAATAAGTTGAAACTTTGGTAAACTTCAGGGCATAATATGACAGACAAAATGAAGCTTGAAATCAATGAAAATGAGTACAATCAGAGAGCAAACAATGCTTTGCAATCGGGTACAATTAGATTTGGAAAAGCCTAACTACATCTCTAGATAGAGAGGAGCAAAATCATGAGAAAATGACATAAGCAAGCAAGGGGGCTGCTTGCTGGAGTTTATGACCATTAAACTAAGTGGGAAAGTCGTGGAATGCATACAACTCAAGAAACAAAGGCGGGATGATGCTTATATAGAGTTTTAATTTTCCAATAATCTAGCTAACCACCCACCAATTAGTGTAGGTGCACTTTTTGGTGGCTGATTTGATGAGATTTGAATTTGATTGAGTTTGTTGGAGCTTCTAACTTTATTCCACAACTTTGCTTCCTCTTTTTTGATTGGTCCACTTGCAAAACTCGTGGTTGATCCTTTTTGCATGATTGAGACATGATTTTCAACATGAAATTCATCAAGCATATGCAATCTCAATGAGATTCCTAAATGTCATAAGCTCATACGTGACTTGACTTAAACCTTTTTACTCAGCTCCATTAGATGAGAGATCATTTCAGTTCTCATTGAATGAACCTTTAAAATATATGATCCCTTCTTGGTACTTGAAGGTGTGGTACTCTCGAATCTTGCATATATTGTGATGTTTTTTAATGGTAGCCGAGTGATGTCCTTTGATACTCACTTTTGTTGAATTTGCAATTCGCTTGCTCTCAAGCATGACATACTTTGACTAGAACGCCATCAAGTAGTTCCCTTGCATTATCCATTCTCCTCCATTTGTGAATAGAGATGCATCCTTTGAATACAAGCTCTTGCATACTCATCTTCCAAGTCTCATTTTAGAGATGCATTCTTCACATGAAGTTGTTGTAGTGATCACATCTTTTGTGTAGCCATCTTTGCAACCAACATAGCATTTTTTAGGGCGCTGTGGAGTAAGTGGACGAACGAACTTCAAAAGAAAAGTGACAACGAGCTCATAATACGTCTTCTAAGACTTCATTGTGATCACCTTTCTACACAGCCATTGTCTAGAGGATTCTGTATAACGTGCTTCCCCCACCTGCATGATCTCCATTAGCCTAACGAATTGTTTTGCACTTAGTATTTGATTTCGTACGTTTTTTGGTATGATCTGTATGCATTCATTGACGTCATTGCTTTCTTTCTGCATTGAACAGATTTTGAGTGATTAATGATCCGATTGTGCAGGAACTTGTAGCTTTTGCTCTCAGGTTTCGTTTGCCGGTCCCTATAAATGCGGCGATGCTGAAGAAGGCTTTGATCACAGGCATCACCGGCCAGGATGGATCTTTCCTCACCGAGCTTCTGCTGGAGAAGGGATACGAAGTCCACGAAATCATCCGAAGGTCGTCTAGTTTCAATACGGCGAGGCTTTATGGCACCTACATTGACTCACACAGTTCAAGTGCCCGAATAAAGCTGCATTATGGTGACCTCACCGATGTAGCTTCACTCAGGAAATGGATGGATACAATCTGCCCCCATGAAGTCTACAACCTTGGTGCTCAGTCTCATGTTGGCACTGGAGCCCTTGAAGCTTTCAAAAGCTACACTAGGACAACAGAAAGAAAGGTCATACTTCTCCTTTTTACGCATCGATGATTAATCTGATTTCTGCTGCTTTATTTTGCATGCTGTTTTCTGCTACTTTCGGAAGAATGTTTCTTATTATTAAAGAACGAGACTATCAATGCACACAGAATAAGAACAGCATACGTAGCAATGAGATGACATGCAGATGTAGCGTGAATTAGCACCTTGGATTTCAGCAAGAATATAAATGATATATACAAATTCTGGTTGGCATATTAGCTTCTGCATAGTTGAGCATTTGAACGATACGTTTGCTTTTCAACCACTTACATGTACGTCGCACTTAATGTACGTTCTAATGTTCTAACTTTAATTACATTCTAACATTCGCAGGTTCGTTACTATCAAGCTGGATCTGCTGAAATGTATGGAGCTAGCCCACCTCCACAGGATGAGAACAACGACTTTCACCCGATGAGTCCTTATGGAGTGTCAAAAGTTGCAGCTCATTGGTACACAAAAGAAAAGTGACAACTAGCTCATAATACGTCCTCTTAGACTTCATTGTGATCACCTTCCTACACAGCCATTGTCCAGAGGATTCTATATAACGTGCTTTCTTTCTGCATTGAACAGATTTTGAGTGATCTTAATGATCTGATTGTGCAGGAACTTGCAGCTTGTGCTCTCAGGTTTCGTTAGCCGGGCTCTATAAACGCGGCGATGCCGAAGAAGGCTTTGATCACAGGCATCACCGGTCAGGATGGATCTTACCTCACCGAGCTTCTGCTGGAGAAGGGATAGCAAGTCCACGAAATCATCCGGAGATCGTCTAGTTTCAATACGGAGAGGCTTTATGGCACCTACATTGACTCACACAGTTCAGGTGCCCGAATAAAGCTGCATTATGGTGACCTCACCGATGCAGCTTCACTCAGGAAATGCATGGATACAATCTTCCCCAATGAAGTCTACAACCTTGGTGCTCAGTCTCATGTTGGCGTGTCTTTTGAGAATCCAGAATACACTGCTGATGTTGTTGCCACTGGAGCCCTTCGCCTCCTTGAAGCTGTCAAAAGCTACAATAGGAGAGCAGCAAGAAAGGTAATACTTCTCGGTTTTAGTATCGATGACTAATCTGATTTCTGCTGCTTTATTTCGCATGCTATTTTTCGCTACTTTTGGAAGAATGGATGAATCGATTTCTGCTGGTTTCTTATTATTCTTATCAATGCACAGAGAATAAGAACAGCATACTTAGCAATGAGATACATGAATTAGCACCTTGGATTTCAGCAAGAATATAAAAGATATATACAAATTCTGGTTGGCATATAAAAGATACGTTTGCTTTTCAACCACTTACATGTACGTCGCACTTAATGTACGTTTTAACATTCTAACTTAAAGTACGCTCTAACATTCGTAGGTTCGTTACTATCAAGCTAGATCTATTGAAATGTATGGATCTAGCCCACCTCCACAGGATGAGAACACCGAATTTCACCCGATGAGTCCTTATGGAGTGTCAAAAGTTGCAGCTCATTGGTACACTGTCCATTATCGAGAGGCACATGGACTTTTTGCATGCAATGGCATTTTGTTCAACCATGAGTCACCTCGACAAGCAGAGAACTTTTTGACAAGGAAGATCACCAGGGCTGTTGGACGAATCAAACTGGGGCTTCAGGAGAAGCTTGTCCTTGGAAACCTAAAAGAGTCACGTGAGTGGGGATTTGCAGGCGACTATGTGCAGGCAATGTGGCTTATGTTACAGCAAGATGAGCTTGATGACTATGTGGTTGCAACAGAGGAAACTCATACTGTGGAGGAGCTCTTGGAGGCCGCATTTGGCCAAGTAAAGCTTAACTGGAAAAACCACGTGGAGATTGATGAAAGCCAACTCCGACCTTCAGAAGTGGATAACTTACGGGCCTGTGCCAACAAGGAAAAACAGAAACTCGGCTGGACACCCAAAGTGAGCTTCAAGGAGTTGGTAGCCATGATGATCTAGAGGAGGCAAAGAGAGAACCCTGATTAATAGCCCTGATTTCCTTCCAGAACTATAATTTGCTCCATGCAATTGGTGTCCTTGTTGAACAAAGTTGTTGATTCTGATTGTGATGTAGAAAAGAGAAAGACTGAACAAACTATTGTGATTCCATATTCTTTCTAGAGTCATGAACTATTGTGATAACAAACTATTGTGTTTTTCGAATCCATTCGATTTTTCCAATCATAATGGAATTCAGGAATAGGGTAAACTTTAAACACGTTTGTATTTGTAGTTATTGTCTTTCTGATCCCTTATGAAGAACAACGAAAGAATGAAAGCAATCAAAAACCTTGCAGTCTATGAACTTTATCATCATCCTTGCAGTCAAAAACCTTGCAGTCTATGAACTTTATCATCATCCTTCTGGAAAAAGAACGAAAACAAAAGCAATGATGATGGCGATGGTGATGATGATAATGATGGTGATGATGATAACGACTGAAGTCTAATAATTACAAGACTGAAGTGAATAGAAAAGAAAGTAATTCATAAAAAGAGAATCTCTTAAACTAAGAAAAAGATTTTATTTCAAATCATGTCACATTAAATCAGTTGAAGACTAGAATTAATCAAAGAAGCTATTTCTTCCAAATAATGGGAAGGAATAGTTTCGTTGATGACGATGATATAACTCACATAATATTAGATGCATTGCTAGTTGAGACCTTCTTTATTTTTATAGACCTTCAAAGTAAACGCCATGTGTATATAAATCCATGTACATTTCTATGTATATATATGTGTATATTAATCTGCATGTACATTTCTATGTAGTATACAGCTATATCTATTTGTATATATATTTATGTGTATAACAGAATTATCGATCCATCATAACATTCATACACACGCCAAAACTATAGTCTAAGCAAAAGCAACTCATGAAAAATATAACCATAACAATAAACCTGCCTAACCATGACTTTGTGTACTCTTGGTGAAAAAAAATCACGAATTTCTGTGTACTCTTGGAGAAAAAAGTCACGACTTTCTGAAACTAAGAAGAGGAGAGATTCATGACTTTGTGAAAGATTGGTAAGAACTTTTGAGTAAGGAAAAAAAGAGAAGAAAAGTGTGACTTTTTTGGCCAAGGTCAGTAAAAATTCACTAAGAAGAGGAGAGATTTGCGACATTCTGGAAGATTGGTAAGAATTTTTTACCAAGGAAAAAAAAGAGAAGAAAATTGTGACTTTTTGGCAAGAATAAGGGAGGAAATCGCTAATTTTTGGATTGAAATTGGGTAAAATATTGGGACTTTTTGGTAGGGTAACAATTGAGAAAATCGTGAGTTTTTTGCATCTAGATTTTGAGAAACATCCGTGACTTTTTGCACAATTTGGTTCAAAACTAAGTCACTTGTGAGTGAGAGAGTGAGAGTGAGCAGAGGCAATTGCAAATTTTTGAGCACTTGCACTCCAAGAAAAACACAACCTATTTGGAAACCCTATCATTCCTTAAAGCAAGAGGTAAATTTTATCAAATATTTTTCACTCATTTGAAGTTTGAAAAGTTGGTAAAATTGCCCTTTTCCATTAAGCAAAAAATCGTGAATTTCTGTACATTCATTCTCTTCATAGTTTCAAAGTGTTTTGACTTTGTTGAGTGAAGGAAAATAAAAAGGGGGAAAAAGAACCTCTATAAAAAACATAAGAAAAAACTTCGTAACAGGAAAGATAGAGAAAATCACGACTTTTTGAGTTGACTTAGGGAGGTAAGAATTGCAATTTTCTAGCAAAAAAATCAAATAAATAAATTTTTGGATAAAATATATAATAAATAATATAGCTTGTAGAAAATCGTGTTTGGACTTATCAAAAATTGAAAAACATCATAGCCTTTTTAGAAAAACATTATAAAGAATGATGATTTCTTGATAATCAAAAACGAAATTGTATCTTAGAAAGAAAATTTCAAATTCTTAAGTATATTAAAAATATTTTTTGCTTTGATACACTTAGAAAATCATGAATGTTTTACAAATAAGGGGGAGATGATCGTGAATTTTTGACAAAGAAGGGGGATAAAATTGCAAATTTTTGACAAAGAAGGGAGAGAAAATCACGGTTTTCGGCAAAGAAGGGGGAAAATATTGCGAATTTTTGGCAAAGAAGGGGGATAATATCACAAGTTTTTGTCAAAGAAGGGAGGTGTAAATCATGAGTTTTTGACAGAAGGGGAAGAAAATCACGAATTTTTGGCAAAGAAGGGGGACAAAATCACGCATTTTTGACAAAGAAGGGGGAGAAAATGGTGCTTTTTTGGTAACAAAACACAATTTCTTATTAAACTCAAATGATTATTTTTTAGAAAAGACACTACAAATTAAGGGAAATACATTGAAGAAGATTTTTTCACTAAAAGAGTGGAAATTCCAAAAAATTATGATTCTTTTAAAATTTCCAAAATCTGAAGAAAATCGCATTTTTGAGAAAATCATAAAGTGAGCAAACAGTTCAAAAGGTTTGGGATTAACATATCCATGGTGTAAACAACAATTTACATTGACCTTGCCATGCAATTAAGAGGGGGAAAAGTAGTACCTAAAACAGACCCTAATTTGGACCACACTCACATTTCAAGGAGCATGGCATCTCAAGAACCTAATACTAGATTAGAGGAAGATGAAGGAAGTGAAGGGGATTATAGGAACAATATATGAATTCACAAATAGATTTGGAACTTACATATACAAAGATGGAATCCAAAGATATGTGGTCAGACGTAGGTCAGACTCATTATTTAACATGACTCCTATAACACAATTCGTGAATGAAAAATACATAGAAAGGAATGGGACCACTTACATAATTACAATAGACATTGAGAACATAAATGACCAAGGGGAATTACCGAACAAGTTACCTATGATAGAAGAAGAGGAAGAAGAAACCCTAACTTCTAAGGTCGGTCTATTTGTACTCACCAAGAACAGGTAATCAAAATTACTTGTGACCAAATGAATATTTTAGTCTATATGAATCCATACACACGGGATGTCTATTGGGCAACACATCCAGACCCAGAAGCTGCTCCATCACACATGAACATTAGGGTTCTGAAAACTTATCATGAATCTAGGGAGTCCCCTAACTTTGTGAATGAGGAAGGGAAGAGATTTTCTAGACTTGTAGAAGAACTAGAACGTTCCTACAATTACCAAAATAAACCAATATTTCCAAGAAAAATTTCATTACACAAACATATAGAGGAAGAACAAGCAAATCCAAATATTTTTGAGTGTGAAACACAAAGACACAATAGATTCAATCATAACAATGAACAAAATAAGAAATGAGGAAAGAGAGATTAATTATACAATCCAGAAATACCTCCAATTAGGGTTAACAAGAATCAAAATCGAGAACCAAGGAACTTACGAAATGATAGGCAAAATGGAGCCAATTTCAATATACCACGTCCAAACAATAGGGAAAGATATATGGGGCAACATAGAATACTAAAACAAACCCAAGTAGTGAAAAGCATGAGAAATCAATATGATGGATCCACTATCCTTATGATCATGTACTAGAGCTCAAACAAGTGCTTAAGGTTGAGGAGGTTGAATACTACTTAACTCAATACCAAGCTTTTGGGTTGATATTAAGAAAATCAGCTCTCATGTGGTTTCAGCCACTAGTAATGGAAAATTTTGATAACATAGATGTCTTATATCAAGAATTTATAGGAGAATTCTCAAGCCGAGGGATCAAACATGAACCTTCAACTTTGGTACAAACCTTTAAACAAAACCCAAATGAGTCTGTAAGGCTAGCTACAAGGAGGTTCAAACATTAACCTGATAGGTGCACTCCACAAGAGAGACCATCTAGTATGCAAAAAAGAAAGTCCTTATTCACTAATGGACTAATAAATGCACAACTAAGAACTATGGTATATTGTAGGAGATGTGGAATTTGGATGAGTACATCAAGGAAGCTATAGACATAGATGACCATAGACGTTAGGACTTGATAGTCAGTGAGGTGTCCATATCATCAATAAGCAAAACAACACATATAGAGGAATCAGCCCAAGCAATTGCAAAACATTTAGGAATATGCTTACAACAAGTAAATCAACAAAGGAACCAAAATCGTAGATGATAAAACTATGGAGGGGAGCATCATCAAACCATTTTTTATCAAAAAAATAGACAATAGTTCCAAGGAGAGAGAAGAGTCGTAATTTTTCCAACCAAATAGGAATTGGAAAAATCAAGGAGGACAAAACTATCAAATAAAAAGGGAGATAAAGAATATAACCACCAAACAACTTCGAAATATAAGATAAAAAAAATCTACAAACACTTCAACCTTCCCTTGGTAAATGTTGATATATTTAGGTAGTGATGTGTGTGAACACTCTAGGACCGTCAGGGCACTTTTTTCCCTCTTTAGGAGGTTTTTTTCCCCCGACTTGTATATACGCCTATTGCCCTAATGGGCTACTTATCTTTGTACATTCTCTAGTAATACATTCAGTATTGTGTGTTGTGCTCCAAGCTTCTTCTTCTTCCTTGTGCTGTTCATGTGCTTCCGTAGACGTCTAACTCCAATAATTGGTATCAGAGCAGGTCGTTGCTTCATCTAGGGTGCCGTCGACACTCCTCCATTTACAGTCCCAGATTCGCACGAAATTTGGTGAGCATACTCAAGGTGTTTCAGAGATCAAAACCGCTTTGCTTTGTGGTGCCGAAATCACGATTTGAGCTCGTTTCGGCCTCCGGGCAGATTATCGCAGCGCTTGTGTAAGCTATTTTGTCTTTTTGTACCAAAGGTATATATCAGTTTCTGTTCGCCAGTATAAGCGTCTCGAAGTCTGCTACAGGTCTAGCACAATTCGTCTAGGCAGTTCTATTCAACTTTTTGAGATACAGTCAATTTTCTGCATCAAGGTATTTTAGTCACCGACCATGGCTAAAAGCAGTGATGTATTCCGTATGTAGTTTGTTGAGGATAAGTTGGATGGTACCAATTACCCATTATGGGCTTATATGATGCGACATGTGTTGGTTGCAAAAGGACTGTGGAACATTGTGCAGGGTGTCGAAAAACGTCCTATCACACCTGTAACTGTTACAATTGTAGGTACTGAAGCTGATGCAGAAGGTGTCAAAGACCATGATATTTTGCATATTCCTGTTCGTGCTATAGTTTTTGTTGCACCTACTATAGAGAAGATTTGCTGGGATGGTAGAGATGCCCAGGCACATGCATTGATAGCTTTGTCTGTCAAATATGCCATTATTCCTCACATTCACTCTTGTAGAACAGGTAAGGATGCTTGGGATACACTAACCACATTGTACCAAGCTAGCAATGAGGCTCGTGTTGCTTACCTACGAAAACAGTTGGAGAGTGAGCACATGAATGAAGGTGATTCTATAGGCAGTTTCCTAACCAAGATCAAAGATTTGAAGGAACAGTTGATTTCTGTTGATGAGGTTATACCAGATAGCTCACTTGTGCAAACCGTTCTGAATGGCCTTCCTGATTCATATAAAAGTTTTGCTTCTACTCTTCGGTTGATGATGAAAGGCAATCCAAATGCCTTATCATTTGAGGAGTTAGTCTCTGTTCTGTTGCAAGAAGATCAGTCTAGGAAGAACAAGTCCATTATGCAAGTTGCAGATCAAGCTTTCCTGGCTAGTCAGAAGGGCAAAGGAAAATGGAGCTCTTCAACTAGTAAGTAGAAATCTGCTAATTCTGCATATTCGAAGAAGCAAGATAAAGATGAGAAGAAATCAGAAAAGTAGAAATTGTTTTGTAAGTACTGTAAGGGGAATGATCATATCATAAAGAGCTATCCAAAACTGGCTGCTAAAGAGGCAAAGAAGAAAGAGGCTGGAATGATTGTTGCAGAGGCCTCTACACCAAAAACAGAGTCTGCTAATCTTCTGCAAGAAGAAGAATGGGCGTTTACTACTGTCTATAGTTTTGACTCATCTTCTCATGAGCAGTGCATGTCTGCAGTAGACTCAGATGTTTGCCAGTATTTTGACAGTGGGGCAACCAAACATATTACCTCATAGTGCAGTTTCTTCTCTTCACTCGAGCCTGGCCCTATAGGGAATACTGTTACATGCACCAACAACTCCTCTTATCCTGGTATGGGAGTTGGTAAGATCATTTTGACTACTGCTAATGGTAGTTCTTTCACTTTGTTAGATGCTTTATTTGTGCCAAGGATCAAGAAGAACCTGTTATCAATTTCTGCATTAGCCAAGATTGGCTTGGTTGTGAAATTTGTTGATGACAGGTGTACATTTCATGATCTATCAAATGATGATGTGATTATTGCTTCTGGGAGTTTATGTCATGGGCTATATAAGCTCATAGGCTACGAAAGATCTGTAAATGATTTGGCATGTGCAGTAAATGATTCTCAGGCTTTGTCAGATGCAAAGCTTTGGCATGCACGCTTTGGTCATCTGAATTTTGCTAGTTTGCTACGCGTGCAGAAATCTGAAATGGTGTCCTCTTTGCCCAAACTTGAGGCGCCTGGAAAAGATGTTTGTGAAGGCTGTATATTTGGGCAAAATGCAGCGTTCCTCATTTCCAAAAGATGGTTCAGTTTGGGCTACTCAGAAATTGCAGCTTGTACATAGTAATGTTTGTGGTCCTATGCAGACACCTTCTTTTGGAAATTATCTTTACTTCGTGACTTTCATTGATGATTTTTCCAGGCATGCATGGGTATATCCATTGAAGGCAAAGTTCAAAGTGTTCATATGCTTCAAACAATTTTTGGTTTTGGCTGAAAATCTATCAGCATGTAAAATGGGCACCCTCCATTCAGATCGAGCAGGGGAATATATGTCTTCTGATTTTAATGCATTTCTGGCTAAACGTGGGATAAAACACCAGTGTACAGTGCCGTATACACCTCAACAGAATGGAGTTGTTGAACGAAAGAACATGTCACTCATGGAGATGGCGAGATGTATGGTCAAAAGTCATGCTTTACCACATAGTTTCTGGCTTGAGGCTGTCATGTGTGCAGCATATGTACTGAATAGGTGTCCCACTAAACCGTTGCACTCTATCACTCCATATGAGGCTTGGCATGATTGCAAGCCATCTGTTGCTCATCTACGTGTTTTTTGTTGTTTGGCATATGCATTAGTGCCTGAACAACATCGTAGAGAATTGGATGATAAAGCAGTAAAATGTTTTTTTGTTGGGTACATTTCTCAAATTAAAGGCTATCGTCTGTATCATCCACAGACTAAACGCATTCTGGTTAGTCGTGATTTTGTTTCTGTGGAAGATGCTATTCAGCCATTGCTTTCGTGTACTAAGGAGACATCTGTTAGCTCCAATGACATGTATGATACTTCGCTGCCTCTTTTTACAGGTGGACAGTCTAGTGCTGGTCCTAATGAGGCTTTGTAGGTTTCATGTGATGATGCAGATTTACATGATGCACTAGTTGATGAGAGAGCTGATATTGAGTAGGCAAAAACTATGCCAAAATGGCTGGTGCAGACTTTGCGTGATAGCAAATTAGATGCACCTCTGTCATATCGTACTCGATCAGGCTCTCATAGTGCCTGTTTTGCATCAGATTGCTATGCTATGGCTGCATCTAGTCTCTGTGATGAGAATGAGCCTGTTTTGTTTGATGAAGCACAAAATTCAAAAAATTGGATGGCTGCTATGCAATCTGAATATGATGCTATAATGAAGAATGGTACATGGTCTTTATGTGACTTGCCTCCAGGCAAGAAGGCCATTGGCACTAAGTGGGTATACAAGGTGAAGCATAAACTTGATGGTACAGTTGACAGGTATAAGGCTAGGCTTGTTGCAAAGGGTTATGCACAAGAAAGAGGCATTGATTTTGATGAGACCTTTGCACATACATGTCGTATGGCTATTGTTTGGAGCATTTGTGCACTTGCAACTCATCATGGTTGAAATGTACATCAGTTGGATATTAAAACAACATTTTTGAATGGTGACTTGCATGAAGAAGTGTATGTTTTTCAGCCCCATGCTCGTCGAGATTTTCTCTCCTCTCTCACTCATGAAGGCCTACAGGAAACACATTCAGTGAATGTAGGCAGAATTCCCTAAGAAGTCCAAGATGCATCAGGGATGTCAAGGGGAGTTCACATGCAAACTTTGGAAGAAATCGAGCAAATCTAGGATAGTAGTCAAAGTTGGTCAAACTTTGTAAATTAGGACAAAAATTTCAATATGTCCAAATCACATGAAAATTAATACGCTTGTAAAGCCTATCAAAGGCAGTGTATATCCTGAATTTCAAATGTAAATGGATTTTCTAGCACATTGATATGCCATGTGCATTTTGTAAAAAATGTAATTTTCTCACTTAGACCCCACAAACTCTTATATAGGAATTTTTGTTAGCCATATGGTTTGGCATGTATAAAGACCATATTTCGCTACATATTTGTACAAAGTTTCAAGGCTATCAGAGCTTCCTAAACACATTGATGCCACCTTGCAAGCTTCCAAATGTAGTCAAACTTGTATAAGGGAGATTCAGATAAATTTTGTTTTTGTATATTCCTAAAGGAGATCTTTGGAAACATAGTCCTACAAAGTTTCATCTTCATCAAAGCCTTTTTGGAGGGTAAAAGAGCACAAAGTCCAGTTTTCAAGGTCACCACAGTTTTCTAGTTTAAGCAAATTGAAGGATTGAAGGGTTGCCACATGGTGAAAGCTGATTGAGCAATGTTGTATGATCAAGATGAGCTCATATTTAAGGGTGGAGATGACCTTATGCTTAAAGCAAGGAGAATCCATGAGTTTTTTTTATCAAAGAAGACTTTTTTGACAGTTAAAGATCAATAATGCAACTTTTCTCTAAAAATAGTGGCATATCTTATATGAATGGATGTTAGCACTGATCCGACGATCTAGATCATCCCCAGATCCAATGGTGGAGAATGAAGGTGCCTAAATTTCACTCCTTTACACTAGATTTGATAGAAAGAATAATTCCAAGCCATTGATTTGATTAATCAAACGGTTGTAATCAAAAGTAGTGATCCTAGAGTTGATTTCTCTAGATCCAAGGGCCCAAATTCATTCAAAGAACTATATAAACCCCCCCTCCAAACTCCTAGAGCATCATTGTTAGGCATCCCTAGGGCTCTTGCTAGCTTAAGGTTTCGTTGAGACGATCACCCTCAGTTGAGCGAGTGAGGATCCAAGGTGGGCTAGTATGAGTATAGTACCTAGTTTCAAATTTAAGTTAGAACTCCAATCTAGGATAGGCTCTTGAAACTAGCATCTCTATCTTGACTCAGCTTCAATGGAGCGTGTGAGTGAGTTAGAGCTCGTTTTAATGAGTCTTAGACTTCTTTAGTTAGATGTTACGAGCCTAGACATACATAGGGTCAATGAAGTGGAACTCATCTTCTTACGTGTGACATTCGGTTGAACTGTCATGGTTTGAGGGTCGGAACCACCTTTGATCAGTAGACTACTTAGCTTGACGTATCACGAAGATCTTATACATGTATCTTAATTCAAATCCTTTTAATTCATGTCACTTGTCACTTGTCTCTTGTCTCTTGTCTCTCAGTCTCTTAAGTATTTTTACATGTCTTCTATTTCTTCTATGTGTGAGAAGGCTCTACAGCATTGCGTTGAACCAGTGAGGATGTTTCATTGAACTTCTGATTAAAATCTATCATCATAATTCACTTGCATGCATGTAATCCATACATACCCATACATATTGATTAGTTTCTGAAAGTGTATAAGAAGCTCCAATATTGGACCATTCTTCCTTTCGAAACTGATTTATGTGTAAGGATTCCATCTATTCTCCTCATGCATACATATCATCCAAAGAAGACTATGCATATGGATTAGAATTAGGAAGTGTTTAAGAAGCTCCTTCAATGGACCATTCTTCCATCCAAATTTGATTCCTGTGTATGGTTCTCTTTCATTCTTATCATTCATGTTCATAAATCTAACTTGCACTCCTACATTCCCATTCCCATAATCATTTCAACATCTCGCTCTTCTCCATACTCAACATTAATTTCACTTTTCACATCCTTAAACCTTCCAAGATTCAGTAGCTTCATACACCGTGTGTGTGACATGACCGGACCCGATCCACCCGGATTGCGATCACCTCCACATTTGAACCCGACGTGAAACGCAACGTGGCATTTGCTTCTAAACTTTTTGGGAGGTTGTGATCCATATCCTTTGTTTCATCTTTTTCATCCTCATCATATCATCATTATCATTCTTGATTGTTGCACTAGATTTCTCACAATATCGTGCACATCTTCGTCGTGAAGTAAATGCATTTGTGAGAGATCTAGAACATCGTGCATCACTCGCTTATTCACATAAGATGGAGGAAGGATTCAAATCCCTTATTGTTAACAAACAAGGCCAAAGAATAGTCTCTTCTATGTTGAGAGAGAAGGGAAAATTCAATGGCATCAACATTACAAGCTACTTAGATTTGTTTGAAGAGCAAGCTATGATTTTTGGTCTTCCTAAAGATCTTTTGATATCATTCTTTGAATGAATTGTTGATAGCTCTATCATAAACCCTATCACTCAATATGATACTCTTCCTTGGAGTGATTTTAGAAAGGAGATGCTCAAAGAATTCTATCTTGAAGATTATAGCCAACATAATCAGGTTGGATTCTTACGATAGGTTAATTCCCCAAAGCCTAGTAGCTCTATTACTCACTTACAAAATGAGTATATTAGATGCTATGAACAACTTCCTGATGAGGATAAGATAACTTTGGAACCTGATATTGTGATCAATTTTCTTAAGCTTCTTTATCCTGAAACTCATAGTAAGGGGAACGGCAATTAGAAGAGCCGGATAAGTGCTATGGTCTTACTGACAATTGGCAAAAAGTGCATAAATTAGTAGAGGTTGTAGCCCATAGACATCAAAGACAATCCATGCTTTATGAGAAAACTAGTCTTCCTCAAGCTAGCTTTCCACAGACTAAGAGCAAGTAAGAGAAAAATCCCATGTTGTGCTTTTTGACTCTACTTCTATTCCTCAAATGATGGAGCAAAAAAAAAAATCCTTATTCACTAAAGGACTAATAAATGCACAACTAAGAACTATGGTATATTGTAGGAGATGTGGAATTTGGATGAGTACATCAAGGAAGCTATAGACAAAGATGACCATAGAGGTTAGGACTTGATAGTCAGTGAGGTGTCCATGTCATCAATAAGCAAAAGAACACATATAGAGGAATCAGCCCAAGCAATTGCAAAACATTTAGGAATATGCTTACAACGAGTAAACCAACAAAGGAACCAAAATTGTGGATGAAAAAACTATGGAGGGGAGCATCATCAAACCATTTTTTATCAAAAAAATAGACAATAGTTCCAAGGAGAGAGAAGAGTAGTTCAATTTTTCCAACCAAATAGGAATTGGGACAATCAAGGAGGACAAAACTATCAAATAAAAAGGGAGATAAAGAATATAACCACCAAACAACTTCAAAATATAAGATAAAACAAATCTAGAAACACCTCAACCTTCCCTTGGTAAATGTTGATATATTTAGGTAGTGATGTGTGTGAACACTCTAGGACTGTCGGGGCACTTTTTTCCCTCTTTAGGAGGTTTTTTTCCCCTGGCTTGTATATACGCCTATTGCCCTAATGGGCTACTTATCTTTGTACATTCTCTAGTAATACATTCAATATTGTGTGTTGTGCTCCAAGCTTCTTCTTCTTCCTTGTGTTGTTCACGTGCTTTTGTAGACGTCGAACTCCAACTATTGGTATCAGAGCAAGTTGTTGCTTCATCTAGGATAACGTTGACACTCCTCCGTTTACAGTCTCAAATTTGCACGAAATTTGGTGAGCATACTCAGGGTGTTTCAGAGATCAAAGCAGCTTTGCTCTGTGGTGCCGAAATCGCAATCTGAGCTCGTTTCGGCCTCCGAGCGCATTATCGTAGCGCTTGTGCAGGCTATTTCATCTTTTTGTGCCAAAGGTATATATCAGTTTCTATTTGCCAGTATAAGCGTCTCAAAGTCTGCTACAGGTCTAGTAGAATTTGTCTGGGAAGTTCTCTTCAACTTTTTGAGATATAGTCAATTTTTTGCATCAAGGTATTTTAGTCACCGACCATGGCTAAAAGGAGTGATGTATTCCGTATGTTGGTTGTTGAGGATAAGTTGGATGGTACCTAACTACTCGTTATGGGTTTATATGATGCGACATGTATTGGTTGCAAAAGGACTGTGGAACATTGTGCAAGGTGTCAGAAAACGTCCTATCACACCTACAACTATTACAACTCTAGGTACTGAAGCTGATGCAAAAGGTGTGGAAGATGATGATATTCTGCATATTCTTGTTCGTGCTGCGGTTTTTGTTACAACTACTGTAGAGCAGATTTGTTCAGATGGTAGAGATGCCCAGGCACATGCATTGATAGCTTTGTCTAAGAAACATGCCATTATTCCTCACATTCACTCTTGCAGAATAGCTAAGGATGCTTGGGATACACTTACCACATTGTACCAAGCTAGGAATGAGGATCGTGTTGCTTATCTCAGAAAACAGTTGGAGAGTGAGCACATGAATGAAGGTGATTCTATAGACAGTTTCCTAACAAAGATCAAAGACTTGAAGGAACAGTTGATTTCTACTGATGAGGTTATACCAGATAGCTCACTTGTGCAGACCGTTGTGAATGGTCTTCCTGATTCATATCAGAGTTTTGCTTCTATTCTTTGGTTGATGATGAAAGGCAATCCAAATGCCTTAACATTTGAGGAGTTAGTCTCTGTTCTATTGCAAGAAGATCAGTCCAAGCAGAACATGTCCATTATGCAAGTTGCAGATCAAGCTTTCCTGGCTAGTCAGAAGGGCAAAGGAAAATGGAGCTCTTCAACTAGTAAGCAGAAATCTGCTAATTCTACATATTCGAAGAAGGAAGATAAAGATGAGAAGAAATCAGAAAAGCAAAAATTGTTTTGTAAGTATTGTAAAGGGAATGATCATATCATAAAGAACTGTCCAAAATTGGCTGCTAAAGAGTCAAAGAAGAAAGAGGCTAGAATGCTTGTTGCAGAGGCCTCTACACCAAAAACAGAGTCTGCTAATCTTCTGCAGGAAGAAGAATGGGTGTTTACTACTGTCTGTAGTTTTGACCCACCTTCTCATGAGCAATGCATGTCTGGAGTAAACTCAGATGTTTGGTATTTTGACTGTGGGGAAACCAAACATATTACCTTGCAGCGTAGTTTCTTCTCTTCACTCGAGCCTTCCCCTACAAGGAATATTGTTACATGCACCAACAACTCCTCTTATCCTGTTATGGGAGTTGGTGAGATCATTTTGACTACTACTGATGGTAGTTCTTTCACTTTGTCAGATGCTTTATTTATGCCACGGATCAAGAAGAACCTGTTATCAGTTTTTGCATTAGCCAAGATTCGCTTGGTTGTGAAATTTGTTGATGACAGGTGTACAGTTCATGATCTGTCAAATGGTGATGTGATTATTGCTTCTGGCATTTTATGTCGTGGGCTATATAAGCTCATAGACTATGAAAGATTTTTAAATGGTTTGCCATGTGCAATAAATGATTCTTAGGCTATGTCAGATGCAAAGCTTTGGCATGCACGCTTTGGTCATCTGGATTTTGCTAGTTTGCTACGCGTGCAGAAATCTGAAATGGTGTCCTCTTTACCCAAACTTGAGGCACCTGGAAAACATGTTTGTGAAGGCTGTATTCTAGGCAAAATGCAGCGTTCCTCATTTCCAAAAGATGGTTCAGTTTGGGCTACTCAGAAATTGCAGCTTGTGCATAGAGATGTCTGTGGTACTATGCAGACGCCTTCTTTTGAAAATTATCTTTACTTCGTCACTTTCATTGATGATTTTTCCAAGCATGCATGGGTATATCCATTGAAGGCAAAGTTCGAAGTGTTCATGTGCTTCAAATAATTTTTGGTTTTGGCTGAAAATCTGGCAGCATGTAAAATGGGCACCCTCCATTCAGATCGAGGGGGGGAATATATGTCTTCTGATTTTAATGCATTTCTGGCTGAACGTGGGATAAAACACCAGTGTACAGTGCCGTATACACCTCAACAGAATGGAGTTGCTGAACGAAAGAACAGGTCACTCATGGAGATGGCAAGGTGTATGGTCAAAACTCAAGCTTTACCACATAGTTTCTGGCTTGAGGTTGTCATGTGTGCAGCATATGTATTGAATAGGTGTCCCACTAAAGCGTTGTGGTCTATCACTCCATATAAGGCTTAGCATGATCGCAAGCCATCTGTTGCGCATCTGCGTGTTTTTGGTTGTTTGGCATATGCATTAGTGCCTGAACAACATCCCAGAAAATTGGATGACAAAGCAGTAAAATGTATTTTTGTTGGGTGTTCTGAAAGTAAAGGCTATCGTCTGTATCATCTACAGACTAAATGCATTCTCGTTAGCCGTGATGTTGTTTTTGTGGAAGATGCTATTCAGCCATTGCTTTCATTTACTAAGGATACATTTGTTAGCTCCAAAGACATGTATGATACTTTGCTGCCTCTTTGTATAGGTGGACAGTCTAGTGCTGGTCCTAATGAGGTAACTTCTCAGCCTTTGCAGGTTTCATGTGATGATGCAGATTTACATGATGCACTAGTTGATGAGAGAGCTGAAATTGAGCAGGCAAAAACTATGCAAAAATGGTTGGTGTAGACTTTGTGTGACAACAAATTAGATGCACCTCTGTCATATCGTACTCGATCAGTCTCTCATAGTGCCTGTTTTGCATCAGATTGCTATGCTATGGTTGCATCTAGTCTTTGTGATGAGAATGAGCCTATTTCGTTTGATGAAGCACAAAATTCAGAAAATTGGATGGCTGCTATGCAATTTGAATATGATGCTATAATGAAGAATGGTACGTGCTCTTTATGTGACTTGCCTCCAGGCAAGAATGCCATTGGCACTAAGTGGGTATACAAGGTGAAGCGTAAACCTGATGGTACAGTTGACAGGTATAAGGCTAGGCTTGTTGCAAAGGGTTATGCACAGGAAAGAGGCATTGATTTTGATGAGACCTTTGCACCTACATGTCGTATCACTACTGTTTGGGGCATTTGTGCACTTGCAGCTCATCATGGTTGGAATGTACATCAGTTGGACATTAAAACAGCATTTTTGAATGGTGTCTTGCATGAAGAAGTGTATGTTTTTCAGCCTTGTGGTCGTCGTGATTTTCTCTCCTCTCTCACTCATGAAGGCCTACAGGAAACACATTCGGTGAAGGTAGCCAGAACTCCCTAAGAATTCCAAGATGCATCAAGGATTTCAACGGGAGTTCACATGCAAACTTTGGAAGAAATCGAGAAAATCTAGGGTAGCGGTCAAAGCTGGTCAAACTTTGAAAATTAGGGTAAAAATTTCAATATCTCCAAATGATATGAAAATTCATATACTTGTAAAGCCTATCAAAGGTAGTGTATATCCTAAATTTCACTTGTAAATGGATTTTCTAGCACATTGATATGCCATGTGCATTTTGTAAGAAATGTAATTTTTCCACTTAGACCCTACAAAATCTTGTATAGGAATTTTTGTTAGCCGTATGGTTTGGCATGTACAAAGACCATATGTGGCTACATATTTGTACAAAGTTTCAAGGCTATCACAGTTTCCTAGACACCTTAATGCCACCTTGCAGGCTTCCAAATGTAGTCAAACTTGTATAAGGGAGATTCAGATAAAAGTTTTTTCTGCATATTCTTGAAGAAGATCTTTGGAAACATAGTCCTACAAAGTTTCATCTTGTCAGAGAGCACAAATTCCAGTTTTCAAGGTTACCACAGTTTTGGAGTTTAAGCAAATTGAAGGGTTGAAGGGTTGCCACATGGTGAAAGCTGATTGAGCCATGTTGTACGATCAAGATGAGCTCATATTCAAGGGTGGAGATGAACTTATGCTTAAAGCAAGAAGAATCCACGAGTTTTTTTCATCAAAGAAGACTTTTTTGACATTTAAAGATCAATAATGTAACTTTTCTCTAAAAATAGTGGCATATCTTATCCAAATTGATGTCATCACTGATCCGACAATCTAGATCATCCCTAGATCCAATGGTGGAGAATGAAGGTGCCTAAATTTCACTCCTTTATACTAGATTTGATAGAAAGAACAATTCCAAGCCATTGATTTAATTAATCAAATGGTTGTAATTGAAAGTAGTGATCCTAGAGTTGAGAGTTGATTTCTCTAGATCCAAGGGCCCAAATTCATTCAAAATATTATACAAAGCCCCCTCCAAACTCCTAGAGCATCATTGTTAGGCATCCATAGGGCTCTTGCTAGCTTAAGGTTTCCTTGAGACAATCACCCTCGGTTGAGCAAGTGAGGATCCAAGGTGGGCTAGTATGAGTATAATACCTAGTTTCAAATTTAAGTTAGAACTCCAATCTAGGATAGGCTCTTGAAACTAGCATCTCTATCTTGGCTCACCCTCGGTGGAGCATGTGAGTGAGTTAGAGCTGGTTTTAATGATTCTTAGACTTCTTTAGTTAGACGTTACAACCTAGAAATACATAGGGTCAATGAAGTGGAACTCATCTTCTTACGTGTGACATTCGGTTGAACTGTGATGGTTTGAGGGTTGGAACCACCTTTGATCAGTAGACTGCTTAGCTTGACATATCACAAGGATCTTATACATGCATCTTAATTCAAATCCTCTTAATTCATGTCACTTGTCACGTGTCTCTTCTCTCTTATCTCTCAGTCTCTTAAGTATTTTTACATGTATCCTATTTTCTTCTATGTGTGAGAAGGCTCCGCACTATTGCGTTGAACCAGTGAGGATGTTTCATTGAGCTTGTGATTAAAATCTATCATCATAATTCACTTGCATGCATATACTCCATACATATCCATACATATTGTTCAGTTTCTGAAAGTGTATAAGAAGCTCCAATATTGGACCATTCTTCCTTTCGAAACTGATTTATGTGTAAGGATTCCATCTATTCTCCTCATGCATACATATCATCCAAAGAAGACTATGCATATGGATTAGAATTAGGAAGTGTTTAAGAAGCTCCTTCAATGGACCATTCTTCCTTCCAAATTTGATTCGTGTGTATGGTTCTCTTTCATTCTTATCATTCATGTTCATAAATCTTACTTGCACTCCTACATTCCCATTCCCATAATCATTTCAGCATCTCGCTCTTCTCCATACTCAACATTAATTTCACTTTCACATCCTTAAACCTTCCAACATTCATTAGCTTCATACACCCTGTGTGTGCCACGACCGGACCCAATCCACCCGGATTGCGATCACCTCCACATTTGAACCCGATGTGAAATGCAACATGGCATTTGCTTTTGCTCTTGTTGGGAGGTTGTGATCCATATCCTTTGTTTCGTATTTTTCATCCTCATCATATCATCATTATCATTCTTGATTGTTGCAGTGGATTGTTCACAATATCGTGCACATCTTCGTCGTGAAGTAAATGCATTTGTGAGAGATCTAGAACAACGTGCATCACTCGCTTATTCACATAAGATGGAGGAAGGATTCAAATCCCTTATTGTTAAGAAACAAGGCCAAAGAATAGTCTCTTCTATGTTGAGAGGGAAGGGAAAATTCAATGGCATGAACATTACAAGCTACTTAGATTTTAAGAGCAAGCTATGATTTTTGGTCTTCTTGAAGATCTTTTGATATCATTCGTTGAACGAATTGTTGATAGCTCTATCCTAAACCATGTCACTCAATATGATACTCTTCCTTGGAGTGATTTTAGAAAGGAGATGCTCAAAGAATTCTATCTTGAAGATTATAGCCAACATAATCGGGATGGATTCTTACGATGGGTCAATTCCCCAAAGCCTAGTAGCTCTATTACTCACTTACAAAATGATTATATTAGATGCTATGAACAACTTCCTGATGAGGATAAGATAACTTTGGAACCTGATCTTGTGATCAATTTTCTTAAGCTTCTTCATCCTGAAACTCGTAGGGAAGTTGGACGGCAATTACAAGAGCCGGATAAGCGCTATGGTCTTACTGACAATTGGCAAAAGTGTGTAAAGTAGTAGAGGTTGTAGCCCATAGACATCAAAGACAATCCATGCTTTATGAGCAAACTAGTCCTCCTCAAGCTAGCTTTCCACAAACTAAGGAGCAAGTAAGAGAAAAATCACATGCTGTGCTTTTTGACTCCAGTCTTATTCCTGAAATGATGGAGCCTACCCAAGGTTTTAAAGTAGAGCCAAATAAAAGTGTAGTTGAACAATCTCAAGTGGAAATTCTCACTAAGCAAATGGAAAGTCTTATTGCTACACAATCCAATTTGGACAAGACTATAGATGCGTTACAATCTAATTACACCAAAACTTTCCAAAATCAAATGAACCCATGTCTTTTGAAGAGCCTAATCAACATGTTATAGCTACCAATCAAAATCCATAAGTAGCTCCTACTCAAGCATATCAAGTTCCTCCTATGCATAATCCTTTAATGCAAAATCCTCATCCTCATGTGCAAAATCCTCAAATGCATCAAAACATGTAGGCTCAAGCTTCTCAAATAGCTTTTGAAAATCTTCAAAATCAAAATTCTCATAATCATCAACCATATACTATGGAAGCTCCTCTTGCACCTCAAGTACCACATGTTGCACCCCAAGCTCCTCAAATAAATCAATTGCCTTATCAAAATCCTATTTATCCTGTTCAAGCAATACCTTATCAACAAAATCCTCAATTTCAAAATTTCCCACCACAAGTTAATCAAAATCCTCAAAATCAAAATCCTTTTGTGGGTGGCCCTTGTAGGTGTCCTTGGTGTGATTCGTTAGAGCACTTTTTGAGAGATTGTGAACTATTGAAGGCTGCTAAGGAGCAACGAATAGTAATAGACATAGACAAGAAAATATGTGACTATCGATCTAGGCTACCTTTTCAAGGAAATTATGGTAAGGGAGGAATGAAAAACACTATGAAAATATAACCATAATGGACGTAGGAACTAGAGGAGTGAAACTAGAAGCTCTTGATGAACAACAAGTAGAATCAAGTAAACCCACAAAAGAAGTTGAGTTTTCCATAGAGGCTTTAGTAAGAGCACGAGATGAGATTAGGAGAATAACGGCTTCGGTGTCACCGATAGAAGATCAATCTCTTATTTCTCACATATCCAATGTAGAAGAAAAACAAAAAAGAGATGAAGCTCAGCCTAGTGAAAGAAGAGTGACTCGAAAACAAACCTCAGAGGGAATAGAAACAATCATAGAGAAAGGAGAAACATCATAATCCAAAGATAAAAAACAAGAATCACAACCCAATGAACAAAAACAAGAGGACAAACAAAAAGGGAAGAAGACAAAGCAAAGAAAAACATAACCAAATCCTTTAGATAAACAAGAACAATCAAAACAAACTGAAGACCAAACATGAGAACATGAACAAAAACATGATCCTGAGCAAAAACAAAAGAAACCAAAGAGAAAACCTAAAGCCATCTTGATTTCAGAAATTGAGAGAAAAATAGATCCTATGGAGATTTTAGATGACATTTTGCTTAAGAGTCAAGTGACTATGTCTTTAGAGCAAGTTTTCTCTATTGCAAAGACTATTTTTATAGATAACTTTATTGGCCTTACTAAAAGGAAGAGGTTTCCGCTTAATCTAGATACTGAGATGCAAGATTCTCTAGATCAAGATTAAGCTATGAATGAAGCCTTAAACTTTGATGAATTTGATGAAGAGGACATTGATGATGATGAAGTAAATGTTAATAAAAATTTCTTAGGACCTATTCAACCTAACCATGAAAATCATGACAAGTTTTCTCTATTGCAAAGCCTAACTTTATCGGCCTTATTAAAAGGAAGAGGTTTCCGCTAAATCTAGATACTGAGATGCAAGATTCTCTAGATCAAGATTAAGCTATGAATGAAGCCTTAAACTTTGATGAATCTGATGAAGAGGACATTGATGATGATGAAGTAAATGTTAATAAAAATTTCTTAGGAGCTATTCAACCTAACCATGAAAATCATGACAACAATCTTGAAAGTCACTTTAAAAGAAAATTTTGGTCTAGAGGTACATCAGAGATGCATGTGAAAATAGGAAATGATAAGAACACTATCACTATAAATGCATTAGTAGATTCCGGCTCCAAAATCAATGTGATTTCAAGAGAAGTCTATGATAAGTTTCGATGGCCCATAGATAAAGATTGTGGATGGCATATGAGAACTACAGATAATGGTGTAGGTACCCTGTATGGAGCTTGTGCTAGGGTGCCCATATCCTTAGGAGGAATCATAGAAGAGTTTCACTTTTTTATTCAAGATAATTGCTCCTATGAAGTTCTCTTAGGTCAACCCTTTATTTGTGAGAGTTGTATGGAAACTAAAGCCATGGATGATGGGTCTACCTATGCTAGATTTAAGTCTAAGGATGGAATGCAATCACTTCAAGTCATGACAGTAGGAGTGAATCATCCTAGGAATCGATTGCCAATTAGAAAGAAACCTCTTGTTACTCAAGGTCATGAGCATGCTTGTAGTGATTGTGCACCTCGATTCATGTTTGGAGCTACATATGATCAAAATTTTAGATAGAATCCATTGTTGAGCGGGACAACAGTGGATATTTGTTTGACATCTCGCATCCAACCAACATGTACAATAGTTTGTCACTTTGTTTTCCATATTCTAGATTAGATTTTCTTCATAAGAGTCAATTGTCCAAGTCTTTTATCCAAAAAACCCAAAAAATTTATAAAAAACAACAAAATCATGGAACATGATGAGAACATTGAGCATGTGATTGAAACATCTCATTGTTTCTCTACTCTTGAGGGGTTAGAGTTATGTCTTCAACAAAATTCTAATTCCCATATTATTCTTCTCTCTTCCCTTGATGAGTATGCTCTTATCTAGGAATATGCTCTCAATGTTGACAAGTGCTCAAAATTTAACCAAATACACGACGTGTTAGTTCAAACAAAGTACAAAACTGTAGACAAAAAAATCAAACCCATAGCTCAACCATTATCCCAAGGAAGTAATGAAAAAATTATTGATGTGAAAAATGATCCAATTCTTGGGGATAAGAAAAACATAGGACATACATTCACGGATGAGACAATCAAACAGGTGAAAATTGGTAGAGATGATGACTTTCTTTTGCCAGCAGAGAGAGATAAATTTGAGAGAGTCATATGTAGCCATGGAAAAGCCTTTACTATGTATCCTCATGAGATTGGTTGTGTAGATCCTAAGCTAGTTGTACCCATGATAATCTTTACTATTCCACATATTCCATGGAATCTTTGCCCTATACTAGTTCCAAAGGCTCACGTACCTGAGCTAATGAAACTACTTAAGGAGAAGATAAACATGAGAATTTTAGAGTCATCTTTTTCACCTTACTCAAATAGATGGTTCAATGTGCCTAAAAAGAATGGGAAACTATGTTTTATTCAAGATCTCCAACCTGTCAATAAAGTCACCATAAGGAATGTAGGAACAGGACCCATTGTAGACGAGTTTGCTGAATCATTTTCAGGACATTCTATCTATTCAATGGGTGATTTATATTCTAGATATGACCAATTCCAATTAGCAATTAACAGTTGTGACATAACCACAATGAAAACTCCTTTAGGCTTAGTGCGAATGTGTACTTTACCTCAAGGAGCGACCAATTCTGTGGCTCATATGATGAGTGCTATGAATATGGTCTTACATGAAGTATCCCTCATATAACTATGCCATTCATTGATGATATTCCAATTAAAGGGAGTGAGGAATGTGTAAAGGACATTACTTTAGACTCATCTAGATGTCGTAAATATGTTCTTGACCATATCTCTGATTATGAAAGAATATGTCAACGATTTGAAGAGGTAGGTCTCACATTTTCGATAGAGAAATCTGTTTTTGGTGTCAACGAGGTTCTTATTGTTGGAAATTTATGTGGCCATTATGGTCAAAAGCCATACCCACAAAAAGTTGATGCCATTAGCAAGATTTTTGAAACATGTAACAACATGAGTGAGGTACATAGATTTCTTGGTGCTTGCATCTTTTATGTTATTTGGATCCCACACTTTGCTCATTTTGTTGATTGTCTGTATGAATTGTTGAGGAAGAAACGAAAATTTATTTGGACTGACAAAAACACACTCAAGCTATGCGTAAATTGAAGAAATTATTGCTTGAAGCTCCCATCCTTAAGCGTGTAGACTATTCTGCTAACAAACCTATTATATTGACTGTTGATACTAGTCCTATTGGTATAGGTTGGGTCATAAGTCAAGATGATAGTGAAGAGAATAGATATGCAATTAGGTTTGGTGCCAAAATTTTACATGAAACACAACGAAAATATCCACAGATCAAACGGGAACTATGGGGTATGGTAACAGCTTTGAAAACAGACAAAGAATATTTCATTGGTGCAAATGTCAAAGTTGAGACTGATTGTTTGCCTCTCATTGGAATGATAGCCAATTGTTCATCTCCTGATATAGCCATGCTTAGATGGATCTCATATATTAAATTCATAAATCCTGAGTTAGTTCATATTTCAGGTAAGTCAAATTCAGTTGCTCATATGTTATCGAGAGCTAGATTTGATGATCTTGAAAGTGATCTAATAAAGGATGTGAACTTAATTGACTATGTTCCACATATATAAGAGTATGACCAATTTCATGAGGCTAAGTACGAAAATGAATGGAGAGACATAGGAAAGTATTTGAGTACACTACAACCATTACCTAGTTGGACTACGAATAGATTCCGTAACATTAGGAAACGAGCTTATAACTTTTTCCTATGTAATGGTTATCTTTGGAGAAATGCTAAGGATAAGGTTAAGAATCCACAAGGAGTCCTAGGAAAATGAGGTCTTCAATTGCAAGTAATGAAGGAAATGCATGAGACATTATGGGCAGGTCATAAAGGATTTTTTGGAACATATGAAAAAATTTGAAGTACCTATTATTGGCCTAGGATGTATGTTGACATTAGTAGCTATGTTTCTACATGTTCTACTTTTCAACTTCATTAATCAGTCAAACATAGAGATCTGTTGCATCCTACTTATCCACCTTGTATTCACTATAAGTGGGTAGTAGATCTTGTAACTATGCCTAAAGGTATTGACAAAATGTGTTACATTGTACTTGCAAGAGAAGACTTAACTAATCATGTAGAGGGACGTGCACTACGATCTAAGACCACTTACAATGTTTGCAAATTCTTGCTTGAATATATCATAAGTCGCTTTGGGTACATAGAGAAAGTAGTTGCCGATCGTGGAGAGTTAAATGCAAGAGAAGCCAAAGAGTTCTTTGAACATCATGGTATTCGTTTGTCTCTCACTACTATATATAATCCAGAGGCCAATGGTAAAATAGAGAGAGGGCATCCACCTATTATGAAAGCCATATCTAAAGCATGTAACGGTAACATCAAACAATGGCCTAGATTCTTACCTTTTGCACTTTGGGCAGATAGAATGACATGCACATGTACTACTGGGTATATGCCTACTGAACTCATGTACTATCAAAAACCATTGTTTCCAATTCAGTCTCATATTTCCGCATGGTCAAATTTGCCTTGGTCTGAAAACATGTCTACTGATGATTTTTTGAGTTTGCGCATTAAACAGTTAGAACAAGGTAAATTAAGACTTGATGATCCCGTTGAGAAATTAAGAGAATCTAGAATGAAGAGCAAGCATTATTTTGATAAAACTCATCGATTGTGTCTTAAGCCAATTGAAGTAGGAGATTGGGTGCTCATTTATGATAGTACATTTGAGTCTCAATATGATGCATGCAAAAAGCTCACTCAACAGTGGTTTGGGCCATACATTGTATCAAAGTCAACAACAATGGTACGTATGCTCTTTGTGAATTAAATTGTGTTGCACCAAAAACTTTGATTGCAGGTAAAAGGATAAAGCTATTCAAGAAACGTGATAATGATGAGTAAATTTTGGATGAGGCCATTGAAGAAGATGACAAGAATGAGGCCGATTCATAAACAGGAGTATCCATGTTAAAAAAAAGAAATATATATATATATATATATATATATATATATATATATAAACATCATTAATTTTTCAAGTTCATGTTGCTTTGTGTTTTTTCAAGTTCATTTTACTTTTTTTCCATTCTTGTTTCATGCATGTTTGTTTTCAGTCTTTGCATTGCATTGCATATCCACATCACTTGAGTCAAAAAAAAAAAAGGCAAATGATGATTTCTCTACTTGTGTAAAATTGTATCTTAAGTAGTAATTTATTTACTAAGAAATTGATTATAATCTAGGATTGTGGAATGATAGGGCATGTAGATTTGGAGGTTTATTTTGATGACATGAATTTCATATATAAACATGCATATGTATCCTATATTGAAAGCATAATTGTTGAAATCCTGGCTCCTGCTACTGCATGTTTCTACATCCTTAGTCCATCTCACAGCACTTGTATCGGAGTTTAAAAGACTGTTCTCTGTCAACAAAAATGGTTGTACCTTGTATCAGAGTTTAAACGACTGTTCTCCGTCATCAAAAATGGTTGTACCTTGTATCGGGGTTTAATTTTTCCCCGTCATCAAAAAAAAATGCTACCAGGAAGTTTACACTTTCTTCCACCCCAAAAAGTGATTGTAACCATAAATTTGCCGAATCATCATCATCATCATCATCAAAAAAAAAAAAAGCAAGCCAAAGGAAGATAAAGAGGCATAATAGAATAAATCACGGGCTATATAGGCAGATTTATGCATTAGTGGAGTTTAGTTAGATTTCCTTGCATGTTATTAGAGAAAGAGCATATTCATATTTATGTAGGAAAGAAGTTGATCTAAAATAAGCTAAAGATGAAAGATGTCTCTTGATAATCCTAAATCTTTGTTTATAGTCGTATTTAAGGTAGATTGATTTATGAAAAAGGTACAAATTTTTCTTCAAGATGAGAGAAACTCATCCTCAAAACAACTCAATACATCCACTTCCACTTCATATTGATGCTTGTTTGTTTTCTTTCTTGTTGTCATTGTTGCTTGTTCATTTGTATATATGTTGCCTATTTGTTCATGCATATTCATGTTGCATGTTTCAATTCTTTCTTTCATGCAAATTTTTCTTCATGTCAAGTTGCCTACTCATTCATGCATATGATCAATTTTTCCTTCCATGTTTCTTATGTTGCCTATAAAAGAATTTATGCCTGGAACATTTTGTTTTTCACAGATGCTAGAGTGGCGCTTCCGGAGGAATCGCAGGTTTAGTGGGGGTGAATTTCATCGAGATTTTCTCTCCTCTCTCACTCATGAAGGCCTACAGGAAACACTTTCAGTGAAGGTAGCCAGAATTCCTTGAGAAGTCCAAGATGCATCAAGGATGTCAAAGGGAGTTCACATGCAAACTTTGGAAGAAAATGAGCAAATCTAGGGTAGCGGTCAAAGCTGGTCAAACTTTGGAAATTAGGGCAAAAATTTCAACATCTCCAAATCACATGAAAATTTCATATACTTGTAAAGCCTATCAAAGGCAGTGTATAGCATGAATTTCACATGTAAATGGATTTTCTAGCACATTCATATGCCATGTGCATTTTGTAAATAATGTAATTTTTCCACTTAGAACCTACAAAATCTTGTATAGGAAATTTTGTTAGCCATATGGTTTGGCATGTATAAAGACCATATGTGGCTACATATTTGTACAAAGTTTCAAGGCTATCAGAGTTTCCTAGACACCTTATTTCCACCTTGCAAGCTTCCAAATGTAGTCAAACTTGTATAAGGGAGATTCAGATAAAAGTTTTTTTTGCATACTCCTGACGGAGATCTTTGGAAACATAGTCCTACAAAGTTTCATCTTCATCAAAGCCTTTTTGGATGGTCAAAGAGCGGAAAGTCTAGTTTTCAAGGTCACCATAGTTTTCTAGTTTAAGCAAATTGAAGGGTTGAAGGGCTGCCACATGGTGAAAGCTGATTGAGCCATGTTGTACGATCAAGATGAGCTCATATTCAAGGGTGGAGATGAACTTATGCTTAAAGCAAGGAGAATCCACGAGTTTTTTTCATCAAAGAAGACTTTTTTGACAGTTAAAGATCAATAATGCAACTTTTCTCTAAAAATAGTGGCATATCTTATCCGAATTGATGTCAACACTGATCCGACGATCCAGATCATCCCTAGATCCAATGGTGGAGAATGAAGGCGCCTAAATTTCACTCCTTTACACTAGATTTGATAGAAAAAATAATTCCAAGCTATTGATTAGATTAATCAAACGGTTCTAATCGAAAGTAGTGATCCTAGAGTTGAGAGTTGATTTCTCTAGATCCAAGGGCCCAAATTCATTCAAAAAACTATATAAACCCCCCTCCAAACTCCTAGAGCATCATTGTTAGGCATCCATAGGGCTCTTGCTAGCTTAAGGTTTCCTTGACACGATCACCCTCGGTTGAGTGAGTGAGGATCCAAGGTGGGCTAGTATGAGTATAGTACCTAGTTTCAAATTCAAGTTAGAAATCCAATCTAGGATAGGCTCTTGAAACCAGTATCTCTATCTTGACTCACCCTCGGTGGAGCGTGTGAGTGAGTTAGAGCTGGTTTTAATGAGTCTTAGACTTCTTTAGTTAGACATTACGCGCCTAGACACATAGGGTCAATGAAGTGGAACTCATCTTCTTACGTGTGACATTCGGTTGAACTTGTTGGAGATAGACGTCTGCTGAAGCACGCGAACAGCACAAGGAAGAAGAAGAAGCTTGGAGCACAAACATACAATACTGAATGTATTACTAGAGAATGTACAAAGATAAGTAGCCCATTAGGGCAATAGGTGTATATACAAGCCGGGGGAAAAAAACCTCCTAAAGAGGGAAAAAAGTGCCCCAACGGTCCTAGAGTGTTCACACACATCACTACCTAAATATATCAACAAATCCCCCCTGGGAGTGATGTGATGAACAAGGAGCTGGCACTCATGTATAAGGAAGTGCCAAGCTATGTGGAAATCACTCCACAAAAGGAAGTAAGCCCAAAGCTTTGCGGAAAGCTTCAAACTTCTCCCTAGGCAGAGACTTCGTGAAAAGGTCTGCAATGTTCTCCTGTGTGGGCACATATGCCAAGCTGATCTCCCCAGCAGAGAACCTCTCCCTCACATAGTGATAATGCACCTCAATGTGCTTAGTGCGAGCATGGAACACAGGGTTCCTCGCAACTGCCAATGCACTCTGACTGTCAGTGAAGATGGTGGTGGCAGAAGACTGGCCAACACCCAAATCAGCCATAAGGCGTCTGAGCCACACACACTCAATAGTCGTTGTGAAAGTTGCCCTATACTCAGCCTCACAACTGGAAGTGGCCACAGTAGGCTGCTTCTTGCTCAACCAAGATATACATGAGCTACCAAGCATAAAGCAAAAACCACTGGTGGACACACGAGTGTCATGGCAACCAGCCCAATCTGAGTCAAAAAAAGCATGCAAATCTGGCGGTAGTGATCCCCCCTTGGGATAAAACAACCCAAGTAGCCGAGTACCACTCAAGTAGCGAAAGATGCGCTTAACCGCTTTCCAATGCATGACGTTTGGGCAATGCATAAACCTGCTCATCTGTGAGACAGAAAACTGAATATCTGGCCGAGTAATGCATAAGTAAATCAAGCATCCAACAGCCTGCTGATAGAGTACAGCATCAAATGCATCTCCAGCATCATGAAGACTCAATCGTAAACCTGTCTCCATAGGAGTGGCAATAGGCTTACAGTCTTCAAGGCCAAAATGTTGCAATAATGTGTCAATATATTTCGTTTGACACAAAGCCATTCCACCATCAACTTGCATAAACTGAATGCCCAAATAGTGATGCAAATGCCCCAAATCAGACATCTCAAATGAGGCATGCAAATCAGCCTTAAAATCAGCAATATGTGTCTCAATAGGACCAGTGAGCAGCATGTCATCAACATAGACAACAATGATCAGAAGCACATCATTAGCACGTTTAACATATAAGGTGCTTTCAGTTGGACTGTTCTCAAAACCATGTGCAATCAGATAGGCATGTATCTTCTCATACCAAGCACGTGGTGCTTGCTTTAAACCATATAATGCCTTCTTTAACCTGCAAACCTGGTTTTCATGCCCTTTCTGCACAAAGCCACGGGGCTGAAAAACATACACTTCTTCATGCAAGTCACCATTCAGAAATGTTGTTTTAATGTCCAACTGATGTACATTCCAACCATGATGGGCTGCAAGTGCACAAATGCTCCGAACAGTAGTCATACGACATGTAGGTGCAAAGGTCTCATCAAAATCAATGCCTCTTTCCTGTGCATAACCCTTTGCAACAAGCCTAGCCTTATACCTGTCAAATGTACCATCAGGTTTACGCTTCAGCTTGTATACCCACTTAGTGCCAATGGCCTTCTTGCCAGGAGGCAAGTCACATAAAGACCATGTACCATTCTTCATTATAGCATCATATTCAGATTGCATAGCAGCCATCCAATTTTTTGAATTTTGTGCTTCATCAAAAGAAACAGGCTCATTCTCATCACAGAGACTAGATGCAGCCATAGCATAGCAATCTGATGCAAAGGAGGCACTATGAGAGCCTGAACGCGTATGATATGACAAAGGTGCATCTAATTTGCTGTCACGCAAAGTCTTCACCAGCCATTTTGGCATAGTTTTTGCCTGCTCAATATCAGCTCTCTCATCAACAAGTGCATCATGTAAATCTGCATCAGAAATGGAATGATCTGCATCATCATATGAAACCTGCAAAGGCTGAGAAGTTACCTCATTAGGACCAGCACTAGCCTGTCCACCTATAAAAAGAGGCATCAAAGTATCATACATGTCTTTGGAGCTAACAGATGTCTCCTTAGTACATGAAAGCAATGGCTGAATAGCATCTTCCACAAAGACAACATCACGGCTAACCAGAATGCGTTTAGTCTGTGGATGATACAGACGATAGCCTTTACTTTCAGAACTGTACCGAACAAAAATACATTTTACCGCTTTATCATCCAATTTTCTGCGATGTTGTTCAGGCACTAATGCGTATGCCAAACAACCAAAAACACGCAGATGAGCAACAGATGGCTTGCGGTCATGCCAAGCCTCATATGGAGTAATAGACTGCAACGCTTTAGTGGGACACCTGTTCAGTACATATGCTGCACACATGACAGCCTCAAGCCAGAAACTATGTGGTAAAGCCTGACTTTTGACCATGCACCTCGCCATCTCCATGAGTGAACTGTTCTTTCGTTCAGCAACTCCATTCTATTGAGGTGTATACGGCACTGTACATTGGTGTTTTATCCCACGTTCAGCCAGAAATGCATTAAAATCTGAAGACATATATTCCCCCCCTCGATCAGAACGGAGGGTGCCCATTTTACATGCTGACAGATTTTCAGCCAAAACCAAAAACTGTTTGAAGCACATGAACACTTCGGACTTTGCTTTGAGTGGATATACCCATGCATGCCTGGAAAAATCATCAATGAAAGTCACGAAGTAAAGGTAATTTCCAAAAGAGGGTGTCTGCATAGGACCACAGACATCACTATGTACAAGCTGCAATTTCTGCATAGCACGAACTGAACCATCTTTTGGAAAGGAAGAACGCTGCATTTTGCCCAAAATACAGCCTTCACAAACATGTTTTCCTGGTGCCTCAAGTTTGGGCAAAGAGGACACCATTTCAGATTTCTACAAGCGTAACAAACTAGCAAAATTCAGATGACCAAAGCGTGCATGCCAAAGCTTTGCATCTGACATAGCCTGAGAATCATGAACTGCACATGCCGAATCATTCACAGATCTTTCATAGTCTATGAGCTTATACAGCCCACGACATAAAATGCCAGAAGCAATAATCACATCGCCATTTGAGAGATCATGGACTGTACACCTGTCATCAACGAATTTCACAACCAAGCCAATCTTGGCTAATGCAGAAACTGATAACAGGTTCTTTTTGATCCCTGGCACAAATAAAGCATCTGACAAAGTGAAAGAACTACCATCAGCAGTAGTCAGAATGATCTTACCAACTCCCATAACAGGATAAGAGGAGTTATTGGCGCATGTGACAGTATTCCCTGTAGGGGCAAGCTCGAGTGAAGAGAAGAAACTGCGCTGCGAGGTAATATGTTTGGTCGCTCCATTGTCAAAGTACCAAACATCTGAGTCTACTGCAGACATGCACTGATCATGAGAAGATGGGTCAAAGCTGCAGACAGTAGTAAATGCCCATTCTTCTTCCTGCACAAGATTTGCAGACTCTGTTTTTGGTGTAGAGGCCTCTGCAACAACCATTCCAGCCTCTTTCTTCTTTGCCTCTTTAGCAGCCAGTTTTGGACAGTTCTTTATAATATGATCATTTCCTTTACAGTACTTGCAGAATGATTTCTGCTTTTCTGATTTCTTCTCATCTTTATCCTGGTTCTTCGATTGTGCAGCATTTGCAGATTTCTACTTACTACTAGAAGAACTCCATTTTCCTTTGCCCTTCTGACTAGCCAGGAAAGCTTGATCTGCAACACGCATAATGGACCTTTTCTGCCTGGATTGATCTTCCTGCAACAGAACAGAGACTAATTCCTCAAATGACAAGGCATTCAGATTGCCTTTCATCATCAACCGAAGAGTAGAGGCAAAACTCTGATATGAATGAGGAAGACCATTCAAAACGGTCTGCACAAGTGAGCTATCTGGTATAACCTCATCAGCAAAAATCAATTGTTCCTTTAGGTCTTTGATCTTTGTAAGAAAACTTTCCATAGAATCACCTTCATTCATGTGCTCACTCTCCAACTGTTTTCGGAGGTAAGCAACACGAGCCTCATTCCTAGCCTGGTACAAAGTGGTAAGTGTATCCCAAGCATCCTTTGCTGTTCTACAAGAGCGAATGTGAGGAATAATGGCACGTTTGACAGACAAAGCTATCAATGCATGTGCGTGGGCATCTCTGCCATCCCAACGAATCTGCTCTGTAGTAGGTGCAACAAAAACAGCAGCACTAATAGGAATCTCCGGAATATCGTCTTTGACACCATCTTCATCAGCTCCAACACCTGTATTTGCAGTACCTGTCGTTATAGGTGCAACAGGACGTCTTTCAACACCCTGCACAATGTTCCACAATCCTTTTGCAACCAGTACATGTCGCATCATATAAGCCCATAATGGGTAGTTGGTACAATCCAACTTATCCTCAACAGCCAACATACGGAATACATCACTGCTTTCAGCCATGGCCGGTGACTAAAATACCTTGATGTAGAAAATTGACTGTATCTCAAAAAGTTGAACAGAACTGCCGAGACGAGTTTTGCTAGACCTATAGCAGACTTCGAGACGCTTAAACTGGCGAACAGAAACTGGTATATACCTTTGGCACAAAAGGACGAAATAGCCTGCACAAGCACTGTGATAGTGCGTTCGGAGGCTGAAACGAGCTCAGATTGCGATTTGGGCACCACATAGCGAAGCTGTTTTGATCTCGGAAACAGCCTGACTATGCTCACCAAATTTCGTGCGAATCTGAGACTGCAAACGGAGGAGTGTCGACGGCACCCTAGAAGAATCGACGACCCGCGCTGATACCAATTGTTGGAGATAGATGTCTGCTGAAGCACGTGAACAGCACAAGGAAGAAGAAGAAGCTTGGAGCACAAACACACAATACTGAATGTATTACTAGAGAATGTACAAAGATAAGTAGCCCATTAGGGCAATAGGCGTATATACAAGCCGGGGGAAAAAAACCTCCTAAAGAGGGAAAAAAGTGCCCCGGCGGTCCTAGAGTGTTCACACACATCACTACCTAGATATATCAACAGAACTGTCATGGTTTGAGGGTCGGAACCACCTTTGGTCAGTAGACTGTTTAGCTTGACGTATCACGACGATCTTATACATGTATCTTAATTCAAATCCTTTTAATTCATGTCACTTGTCACTTGTCTCTTGTCTCTTGTCTCTCAGTCTCTTAAGTATTTTTACATGTCTTCCATTTTCTTCTATGTGTGAGAAGGCTCTGCAATATTGTGTTGAACCAGTGAGGATGTTTCATTGAGCTTGTGATTAAAATCTATCATCATAATTTACTTGCATGCATATAATCCATGCATACCCATACATATTGATTAGTTTCTAAAAGTGTATAAGAAGCTCCAATATTGGACCATTCTTCCTTTCAAAACTGATCTATGTGTAAGGATTCCATGTATTCTCATCATGCATACATATCATCCAAAGAAGACTATGCATATGGATTAGAATTAGGAAGTGTTTAAGAAGCTCCTTCAATGGACCATTCTTCCTTCCAAATTTTATTCGTGTGTATGGTTCTCTTTCATTCTTATCATTCATGTTCATAAATCTAACTTGCACTCCTACATTCCCATTCCCATAATCATTTCAACATTTCTCTCTTCTCCATACTCAACATTAATTTCACTTTCACGTCCTTAAACCTTCCAACATTCATTAGCTTCATACACCCTGTGTGTGCCACGATCGGACCCGATCCACCGAGATTGCGATCACCTCCACACCGTGGCTTTGTGCAAAAAGGGCATGAAAACTAGGTGTGCAGGTTTAAGAAGGCATTATATGGTTTAAAGCAAGCACCACGTGCTTGGTATGAGAAGATACATTCCTATCTCATTGCACATGGTTTTGAGAACAGTCCAACTGAAAGCACCTTACATATTAAGTGTACTAATGATGTGCTTATGATCATTGTTGTCTATGTTGATGACATGTTGCTCAGTGGTCCTATTGAGAAGCATGTTGTTGATTTTAAGGCTGATTTGCATGCCTCATTTGAGATGTCTGATTTGGGTCATTTGCATCACTATTTGGGCATTCACTTTATGCAAGTTGATGGTGGAATGGCTTTGTGTCAAACGAAATATATTGACACATTATTGCAGTGTTTTGGCTTTGAAGACTGTAAGCCTATTGCCACTCCTATGGAGACAGGTTTATGATTGAGTCTTCATGATGTTGGAGATGCATTTGATGTTGTTCTCTATCAGCAGGCTGTTGGATGCTTGATTTACTTATGCATTACTCGGCCAGATATTCAGTTTGTTGTCTCACAGATGAGCAGGTTTATGCATTGATCAGGAGTCAAGCATTGGCAGGTGGTTAAGCGCATCTTTCGCTACTTGAGTGGTACTCGGCTACTTGCATTGTTTTATCTCAAGGGGGGATCACTATTGCCAGATTTCCATGCTTTTTCTGACTCTGATTGGGCTAGTTGCTATGACACGCATGTGTCCACTAGTGGCTTTTGCTTCATGTTTGGTAGCTCATGTATATCTTGATTTAGCAAGAAGCAGCCTACTATGGCCACTTCAAGTTGTGAGGCTGAGTATAGGGTAGCTTTCACAGTGACTGTTGAGTGTGTGTGGCTCAGACACCTTATGGCTGATTTGGGTGTTGGTCAGAGTTCTACCACCACCATCTTCACTGACAGTCAGAGTGCATTGGCAGTTGCGAGGAACCCTGTGTTCCATGCTTGCACTAAGCACATTGAGGTGCATTATCACTATGTCAGGCAGAGGTTCTGTGTTGGGGAGATCAGCTTGGCATATGTGCCCACGCAGGAGAACATTGCAGACCTTTTCACGAAGGCTCTACCTAGGGAGAAGTTTGAAGCTTTCCGCAAAGCTTTGGGCTTACTTCCTTTTGTGGAGTGATTTCCACATAGCTTGGCACTTCCGTATACATGAGTGCCAGCTCCTTGTTCACCGCATCACTGCGAGGGGGGGTTTGTTGATATATTTAGGTAGTGATGTGTGTGAACACTCTAGGACTCCCGGGACACTTTTTTCCCTCTTTAGGAGGTTTTTTTTCCCCGGCTTGTATATGCGCCTATTGCCCTAATGGGATACTTATCTTTGTACATTCTCTACTAATACATTCAGTATGGTGTGTTGTGCTCCAAGTTTCTTCTTCTTCCTTGTGTTGTTCGCGTGCTTCCGCAGACGTCTAACTCCAACAGTAAACAACCTCCATTACCCACAAATGTAGTACGAGTGAAGTATATACCTCTAGAAGAAAACACAAAAAGAGCAATAACACAAACTACATCCATATATTATGATGAGTCAAAAGATAGATGCTCAATGTCTTACAATGAAGAAATCAGTAAAAGTAGTGGAATCAAGCAGTCAAATAGGTGAAAGAACAATAGAAAGTGGAACTGATTTAGAAGGAGAGGTTCAAGTTCAAGTAATCACTAGACCACAGACAATGAGAAAGGAAGAAAATCAAAAGAAACATCTACAATAGAAGAGAAACAAGATTTAAAAAAAAACACTTGAAAAAAGAGAAAAGAAAGAGCGAAGGCAAAAGGACAAAAACTTGGTCAAGAACAAAAAAACAAGTGAATGATAAAGAAAAGGAAAAAGAGGAAGGATCTATATTTGCAGAATCTTTAACTAAACAAATGAAAACATTATTAAAGCAATATCAAGGAAGAGTGAAGGATATATCACTATAGAAACAAGAAGAAGAATATCCTCTACATCAAGAAGAAAAGAAAAAGAGTTTGGAATATGTGAATAGTTGATTGAAACTACTCAAAAAATATTAGAAAAAGATCAAGGATTGAGAGAGACAAGGATTATAGATGAGAATATCAAAAAATGCATGGATCAAGTAATATGGGAAGAGTTAAGAGAACAAAAAGCTAAAGAGTATCATGCTAAGAGAAGGAAAAGCCAATAGTAGAAGTGGAGGAGAGAATAATGCAGGAAGCAAGAGATGATAAGAGTCTCAGCCATGGAAAGATGAAAATTCATAAGCAAATGCCAAAAGGGAAGAATGAAGAAATACACGAGATGGAAATTACTTACAAGATTGCTTGGCAAGATCTAGTGAGTCAAAACCCTAATTTGAGCAAATGGTGTATGAAAACACAAGAGAAGAATGAATAATGTGACTTAGAGATAAGAAAAGAAAAGAACAAGCAGATTCCATTTTATCCTTTTGATAATGGGATTGGAGTGGAAATCATTACTAAGGAAATATGGGTGAAGTGGGGAAAACCTAAATCAAAGCCAACCAAGTTAAAACTCAAGTGCAGATGAACACATGGGACACCCAATGGGATTATTAGATCAGATAAACTTGAAGACTTGTGGAATATTTTTCAAGCATACTTTAGCTATAGTGGAATTCCTAGAATTAAAGACTTATGATATCATACTATCAAAACCATTTCTTATACAACTCAAAGTAGTTAAAGATTGGGAAAGTAATCACTTGTATCTTCAACATGATGAGAACATAAACAAAGCAAATTTGGAAACAAGCACATATCATGACATTTCACCAAGGGATTGGAGAAAAGTACACTCGAAAAACTTCTTTAGCATCAAGCTCAATTGGAGATCTCGATTTTGATGAGTCTGCTCAAACTTGGCTTTGTAAACCTAAAAAGGGAGGAATGTACATAATAACAAAGGAAGAATGTAAACTTGAGAGAACAATAGAGGATCCAAGTTATATTTCCATGTACTTTGATGAAAAAGACTTTGAACATTATGGGTGGGAATAGTAGTACTATCAATAATAGAATTAGCATCAAGTGAACAAACATCAGTAAAATTGTGTGACTCAAAGGGTTATGATCTAGTTCGTTTTAACATGATACAAGCCTCACTGGAAAAGCAGAGGGAATAAAAACAAACAAAAAATCTGAAATCTAAATCATTCCAAAAAGAAAATAGAGAAGAAAAAGAGAACAATCAACTAGATTTTCTAGCCCATTGCAAAAGATATCAAGTTGAAGAAACAAAAGTAACTTTTTCAAAAACCTCAAAGAGAGCACAAAGAAGATCAATTTTATGACAACAAAGAAAACATAAAACATGTATTAGTCACTATCGATGAAGGAGAGGAAAGAAAAAAAGTGATGGCTAATGACATCCATGAAGATGACCAAAAAGGATTAGTTGCATTAGTCAAGGAGTATAGGGACGCCTTCACATGGAGTTATAAGGATCTTAAAGGACTAAACCCAAACATCTGTTTCATAGAATTCCATAGCTCCTAATTCAAAAACTTCAAAGCAAAGACACTACACTTATAATGATGTATATGCTGCTAAGATCAAGAAAGAGATAGATAAATGGTTGTCTATAGGATTTATCTATGAAATTCGCTACAGAGAGTGGATATCTCCAATAGTAGTAGGACCAAAGAAAAATGGGAAGCTTAGATTTTATATAAACCTTAAAAAACTTAATATTTCTACTATCAGGGATAATTACCCTCTATCTATTAGTGACCATTTATTAGAGAGATTAGATGGGAAACAGGTGTATAGTTTCCTTGATCTTTTCTCTAGATACAATCAAGTGGCTATAGTCCCTAAGGATGAACACAAGATAGCTTTTGCAATAGAATGGGGGTTTATGCAATTAGAGTTATGTCATTTGGTCTAAGAAATGCACCTGATACTTTCCAAAGGTTAATGTGTCATGTGTTTAAGGAATTCTTAAGGGAAACTATGGAGGTGTATGTGGATGAAATATGTACCTTTTCTTCAATTAGATGAAATCATCTAGGGGAACTTAGAGAAATTTTTCAAAAATGTAAAATCCATAGAGTCTATCTAAACCATGAGAAGTGTATTTTTTTGTAAGACATGGGAGAATATAAGGACATATTGTCTGAAAAAAAGGTATTTCTATTGATGAGGAGAAAACAAAAGTAATAGCTGAAATGCCAAGACCACCAATATTAAAAGAGCTACAAGCCTTTATGGGAAATTGTGGGAACTATAGGATGTTTTTTATTAATTATGCCATTATTGCTAAACCATCATATAAATTAGTCACCAAATTTCAATGGAAAAATGAATTTGAGGAAGCTTTCAACAAATTAAAGATTTGGTTAAGTTCAACACCAATTTTGAAACAACCAAATTGGAAAAATATATTTCATGTCAATGTAGATGCTTCTAATTTTTCATTATGGTGCATCCTAATGCAAAATTAGGATGATTCTAATTTTGCATTAGGATTCTTCTAATTTTGCATTAGGATGCATCCTAGCTCAGCTAGTCAAGGATACCAAAATGGATTTTACAATTGGATATGCTAGTAGAAAACTTAACCAAGCTAAAAGGGACTATACAACCACATAAAGAGAAGGTTTAGGCATGGTGTATGCAATCAAAAAATTCAGGCATTACCTCTTTGCAAACAAGTTAAAATTCTTTGTAGACCATCAAGCTTTACTATATTTGGTCAAAAAACCTTGCAATATAGGAAGAATAGTTAGATAGTTTTTTCTTCTAATGGAATTGGATTTTGAAGTGGTGGTAAAAAAAGGGAAAACCCACATTAGAGTTGTCCATCTATCTAGGTTATGTAACAGAGGGAAGCCAATGGGAGCGGATGATGATTTACTAGAAACTTATCTCTTCAAGATAGAAGTAATTCCTAAATGGGGAGAGGAAATAGTGCCATTTTTTAGCTTTGGACCTCAATTTAGAAAACAAAATGTTGTTGATATATTCAGTTAGTGATGTGTGTGAACACTCTAGGACCGCCAGGGCACTTTTTTCCCTCTTTAGGAGGTTTTTTCCCCTCGGCTTGTATATATGCCTATTGCCCTAATGGGCTACTTATCTTTGTACATTCTCTAGTAATACATTCAGTATTGTGTGTTGAGCTCCAAGCTTCTTCTTCTTCCTTGTGCTGTTCGCTTGCTTCCACAGACGTCTAACTCCAATTTGGTATCACAGCAGGTCGCCGCTTCATCTAGGGCATCGTCGACACTCCTCCGGTTGCAATCTCAGAATGGCACGAATTTTGGTGAGCATACTCAGCATGCTTTCAAGATCAAAACAACTTTGTTGAGTTGTGCCGAAATCGTGATCTAAGCTCGTTTCGGCCTCCGAACGCACTACCGCAGCGCTTGGGTGGGATATTTCATCTTTTTGTGCCAAAGCTTTACACTAGTTTGGGTTCACGAGTATAAGCGTCCCGAAGTCTGCTAGAGGTCTAACAGAATTTGTCTGGGCAGTTATGTTCGACTTTTTGAGATACAATCAATTTTCTGCATCAAGGTATTTTAGTCACCAGTCATGGCTGAAAGCAGTGATGTATTCCGGATGTTGGGTGTTGACGATAATTTGGATGGTACCAACTACCCATTATGGGCTTATATGATGCTACATGCATTGGTTGCAAAGGGATTGTGGAGCATTGTGCAGGGTGTTGAAAAACGTCCTATCACACCTGTAACTGTTACAACTGCAAGTATTGAAGTTACATGATGCACTTGTTGATGAGAGAGATGATATTGAGCAGGCAAAAACTATGCCAAAATGGCTGGTGCAGACTTTGTGTGATAGCAAATTAGATGCACCTTTGTCATATCGTACTTGTTTAGGCTCTCATAGAGCCTTTTTTGCATCAGATTGCTATGCTATGGTTGCATCTAGTCTTTGTGATGAGAATGAGCCTGTTTCATTTGACGAAGCACAAAATTCAAAAAATCGGATGGCTGCTATGCAATCTGAATATAATGCTATAATGAAGAATGGTACTTGGTCTTTATGTGACTTGCCTCTTGGCAAGAAGGCCATTGGGACTAAGTGGGTATACAAGCTGAGGCATAAGCCTGATGGTATAGTTGATAGATATAAGGCTAGGCTTGTTGCAAAGGGTTATGCACAGGAAAGAGGCATTCATTTTGATGAGACCTTCGCACCTACTTGCCGAATGACTACCGTTTGTAGCATCTGTGCACTTGTAGCCCATCATGGTTGGAATGTACATCAGCTAGAAATTAAAACAAAATTTGTGAATGGTGACTTGCATGAAGAAGTGTGTGTTTTTCAGCCCCATGGCTTTGTGCAAAAAGGGCATGAAAACCAGGTGTGCAGGTTAAAGAAGGCATTATATGGTTTAAAGCAAGCATCACGTGCTTGTTCTGAGAAGATACATGCCCATTTGATTGCACATGGTTTTGAGAACAGTCCAACGGAAAGCACCTTATATTAAGCGTGCTAATGATATGCTTCTGAGCATAGTCCTATTGAGAAGCATATTGCTGATTTTAAGGCTGATCTGCATGCCTCATTTGAGATGTCTGATTTAGGGCATTTGCATCATTATTGATGGAGAGTGTAAATCTCCAAAAGAACAAGCTATCCTTGATGTTAGACCACCTCTATATCAAGAATAACTTCAAAATCCACTTAATTTTAAAAGACAATCACCAAACTATCAAGAAATTGATCAACTGTGAAAAATCACTTCTCAGAAAACGTCTGCTGCACATTAATCACTCATTGACTAATCATTCATATAATTTTTTTGATAAAACTTTGTAGAATGTGTTGCCTAGAGGTTGCGCATCTTCTCCAAGTTAAAAAACTTCAAATGCTTGAGTAGATTGTGAGAAATAACTCAAACAATTTACCTATGTCTGAAATTGTTTCTCTGTAATGACGACTTTGACACCTATAACTTCTAAGACATGGTTCTCCCAAACTAGAACCCGTTTAAGCAAATGCTTTTAGCGATAGATGGCTTACCTTCCAACTTATTGATTCCTCATTTGTGTAAAATTTTACATTGTACACTGAGCACTGACCATTTCTTTGACCATCGAATCTGCGCCTGTTTCAGAAGACACTTAAAACTTTTTCACATATGAATTTTCCCACACAGAATTCTCTCAGCGTGTTTGCAATTGGACTCTCAAACTTTAACCATAGATAGATTAACTATGGACTTAGATGTGTACAAAAGGATTTCTCATAAGATTAAGCATAGAAGGAGAATTAGAGAAAAGATCGACACGCCATTCTCTGAAAAACTTTCTCTTATCTTAACTCTTCATACATCTGATGGATGATACACATAATGTTCATCTCATTCTCTCCTATTCTTCTATCATTTTCATCTATTGTGTTCTCTATATCTTCTATATCTGTGAGCACGTATCTATATATATATATATATATGTACGAGTCTAACTCGCCATTTTTTTCAAATACATTGAAATATTTACAAGGGTAATGTACAAAAGAACTTTATTTCTGAATCTCCTCTTTCCCTTGAAAGTGATCTTTCAATCTTTCATTCATCTTTCAACTTCTGGACTTTATGTAATCACTAATTGTTGATTTTTGTGCTCCAACAGGTCCCCCTCAATCATCAATTGTGATTACCTGCATCTTCTGTATTTCTGCCATATCTTTAAACCTCTGCAACTTTGGTCCATCCAAACTTTTTGTCATCATATCTGCAAGTTGATCTTTTGTAGGAGTATGCATGACTTCAATTTCTTTATCAATAACCTTCTCTCTCAAAAAATGATACTGAATTTCAATATGTTTAGTTCTAGCATGAAACACAAGATTTGTTGCCAAGTATAAAGAACTCATATTGTCTCCACAAATGATAGGAGTACTCTGAATAACATCAAAACTCTTCATAAGTGTCTTTAGCCATATTACTTCCTTTGCAGCTTCCACCATACCTTTGTATTCTGCTTCTATAGATGATAAAGCAATTGTATGTTGCTTCTTAGAACACCATGAGATTAGCTTATCTCCCACATAACACAAATATCCATGTGTTGATCTTCTATCATCAGAATTACCTGCCCAATTTGCATCACTGTATATCTTGACCCTTGTATCTGAAGTAAAAGCATAATACAAACCTTCTTTAAGTGTGCCCTTGATGTACCTAAGTACTCTTTGTCCTGCAATCCAATGTTCCTTTCTAGTACAATGCATGAATTGAGATAGAACTCCAACTGCATATGATAAGTCAGGTCTTGTTAATTTAGCATAAATCAAGCTACCCACCAAACTCTGATAGAGCTTCATATCTTTGAATTCCTCTCCTCCATATTTAGTCAATCTATGATTCACTTCCATTGGAGTTGGTGCTATCCTGCAATCTTCCATTTTAAATTTGGTTAGCAAATTTTTCAGATACCTTTCTTGAGTTACATATACTCCATGTTGAGTATATGAAATCTCCATTGCCAAGAAGAATGACAAATTTCCCAAATCATTGATTTTGAACTCTTTCTCCATCTGTTTCTTAATCATGTGTATGCCTTTGTCATCTGTTCCTGTAAGTATTATGTCATCAACATAAATACAAACATAAATAAATCCATCTTCACTTGCTTTGACTAGCAAGCTACTATCTGCCTTGGATGCTTGAAATCCAAGTTCCTTCAAGAACTTTACAAGCCTATAATTCCATGCCCTTGGGACCTGCTTCAATCCATACAAAGCTCTCTTGAGCTTACACACATAATTTGGATACACTTGATCTTTGAAACCATCTGGTTGCTCCATGTAAACTTCATCTGAAATGTAACCATTCAAAAAAGCATTTTTAACATCTAATTGAGATAATTTCCAACCTTTGCAAGCAGCAATTGCTATGAGTGTCCTGATAGTTATCATCTTTGCCACAGGACTATAAGTCTCATCATAGTCCACTCCATATGTCTGTGCATATCCCTTCACAACAAGTCTGGCTTTGTACCTAGACACACTTCCATCTGCACATCTTTTTGTTTTGTAAACCCACTTACATCCAATGATTTTCTGACTATTAGGTTTAGGAACCAGATCCCATGTCTGATTTTCCATCAATGCATCATACTCCTCTTGCATAGCTTCTTCCCAATTCTTCTTCCCTTTGGCTTCATCATATGTAGATGGATCTTCATCTGCTTTACCATGTAAGCATAATCCTTAGTAGTCAAAAATGAAGTATCATAGCTATACCTTGTAGGTTGCCATTTGTGCCTTGTAGACCTCCTGAGTTCTCCACTTCTTGAGGTTTCTGGTTCATCACACTCTGGATCAAACCTTGGCACTTCTTCACTTTCAACCTGTATTTCATTTTTCTCTTCTTCATCAAATATCTGAACCTTTGTTTTACCTTTCTTCTGATTCATAATTTCTTCAACTTCTGCATACACATTAGATGTACCTGCATACCAAGTACTTTGCTCATCAAATGTAACATCCTTGGACACAAGGAATTGTTTTGTGGATGGACTCCACAACCTATAACCCATCTGCTTATCATCATAACCAATGAATACATACTTCTCTGCTTTAGGCTCCAATTTATGCCTCAATTGAGATGGCACATATGCATATGCCAGGCATCCAAATATTTTGCAATGATCCAAGGTGGGTCTCTTACCCCACCAAGCTTCATATGGTGTCATACCATGCAAAGCTTTACAAGGAAATCTATTAACCAAATATGTGGCTGTGTTTACAGCCTCAGCCCAGAAATAATTAGGACATTTTTTCTCCTTCATCATAGATCTTGCAAACTCAACAAGAGTTCTATTTCTTCTTTCTGCTACCCCATTTTGTTGAGGAGAGTACCTACAAGTAACTTCTCTCTTTATACCTGCATTCCACAAGTAATCACTGAACTCATTAGAGAAATACTCTCCCCCTCCATCTGACCTTAACCTCTTCAATTTTTTACCTGTAATTCTTTCTGCATGTGCATGATAGTGTTTAAATGTATTAAACACTTCTGATTTGTCTTTGATCACATAGATTGTGATCCACCTGATAGCATCATCAACATATATGACATAATATCTTGAACCATTTATACTAAATTCCTTTGAAGGACCCCACACATCTGTATGTACCAATTCAAGTCTTTCTGAATACATAAAACCATGCTTATTGTATGATTGCTTATGAGCCTTACCTAACTGACATGCTTCACATCTGTATGTCATGTGTTGACCTGCAATGTTAGGCAATCCAAGTATTGAACCATTGTTTATCATTTCTTTGATACCTCTCTCATTAAAATGTCCAAGTCTTTTGTGCCAAAGATCCAATTCTGACACCTTTTGCTCTCCATATGCAAACATAGCATATCCAATATTTCCTTGTACCTTTAATGTGAAGAGCCTTCCTTCCTTCTTCCGTGTAACAATCTGTTTATACCCTTGACTAGGGTCTTCAACATAAACTCCATCATTAGTGAACCTTACCTCATATCCTTTTTCCACAATTTGTCCTACACTTATCAGATTTTTAGGAATTGTAGGAACATACAGAACCTTACTCAAGAGAGTACTTCCATCTTTGGCTTTGACTGAACCAATTGACTTTACTTTGTGCTTTGTATTATCACCTGTTTGGACTGTATGGTTAATTGCATTATGATCTAGATCAGTCATCAAAGCAATGTTTCCACTTAGATGATTGCTACATCCTGAGTCAATATAAAATACTCTCATGTCTTCATGTGAGGCTTCACATGTTGCATTCATAATAAGAGTCGAATCTTCTTTCTGATCTGATGCATAATTGTAGTAGGTGTTATTATAGGATTGATTTTGGAAGCTTCTTCCTCCACCTCTTCCAAAAGAATTCCTACCACCTCTACCTCTGAAGTTTCCTCTCTCATATCTGCCACCTCTTCCTCTTTGGTTAAAATTCTGATTAAAATTACCATTGCTTTGATTATTGTGCCAACAATCATGAGATGGATGATTGGTCTTACCACATATCCAACAAGCTCTGACATTATCTTTGTTATTTCTGCCTCTTCATCTACTTCTGCCACTTCCTCTTCCTCTTAGGATGTTTGCTTGGCTTGGACTACCTTCATCTTCAACTGATTATTGCTTTCATTTGCTAGCTTTCTTCTTGTCTTTAGAATACATTGCATGACTTGCACTCTTATCAACATCTCCTTTGATATCATTCTCAAAAGTTAGCATATGTCCTAACAATTCATTCAAATCAGGAGTGAAATGATCTAATGAAAGTTCTATAGACAAAATAAAAGGCTTCCACTTCTCATCTCCTCTTAGCCCTGTGAGAATTTGTCTTACCAACTTATCTTCTTCAATATCTTCATCAACTGCACCTAAAGAATCAGCAATGTCTTTCATCTTTGTCACATAATCAGATATTGATTATGAAGCCTTCTTCTTGAATGTAGTAAATTTGGCCCATAATGAAGCTTTCCTTGATTTGGTTGTATTCTGAAAATGCTCTTCCAAAGCATTCCAAATGTCACTTTCACTTTCAAGTCCTCTAATATGAGGAAGCAAATAATCATTCACAACCATGTAGATTATGCTCCTTGCTTGAGCATCCTTCTTCATCCAAATCTTTATATCTGCAAGCTCCTCCCTAGTTGGAACACTAGGATCTCTGAACTCTAGCTTTTCTTCCTCTCCTGTGATGTATCCCATCAGATCTTTGCTCACAAGATGAGCTTCCATTCTCATAGACCAAGCTGGATATTTCTCTCTATCCAACTTTTCAATTTGGAGACTATCTCCCATCCTTGCTTCACCTGTAGTCTCAAATCTTTAATCCTTATAAGGAATGAATGTACCTTGGCTTCGAATGTTGCTCCTTCTGATCCTTTTGATAACCTTTATGTGTCTTCCTTCAGTCTTCCTTTCACACTTTATTCTTTTAATCCTTCAAAATGTGAAATTTGTATGTCCGCAGCAATCGGAGTCTTCATTTCCTCAATTTTGATATTTCCTTCTCTGATACCACCAATGGAGAGTGTAAATCTCCAAAAGAACAAGCTATCCTTGATGTTAGACCACCTCTATCTCAAGAATAACTTCAAAATCCACTTAATTTTAAAAGACAATCACCAAACTATCAAGAAATTGATCAACTGTGAAAAATCACTTCTCAGAAAAAGTCTACTGCACATTAATCACTCATTGATTGATCATTCATATAAAGTTTTTGATAAACCTTTGTAGAATGTGTCGCCTAGAGGTTGCGCATCTTCTCCAAGTTAAAACACTTCAAATGCTTGAGTAGATTGTGAGAAATAACTCAAACAATTTACCTATGTCTGAAACTGTTTCTCTTTAATGACGACTTTGACACCTGTAACTTCTAAGACATGGTTCTCCCAAATTAGAACACGTTTAAGCAAATGCTTTTAGCCATAGATGGCTTACCTTCCAACTTAAATTTTGACTCCTCATTTGTCTAAAACTTTACACTGTACACTGAGCACTGGCCATTTCTTTGACCATCGAATCTGCACCTGTTTCAGAAGACACTCAGAACTTTTTCACATATGAATGTTCCTACACAGAATTCTCTCAGCCTGTTTGCAATTGGACTCTCAAACTTTAACCATAGATAGATTAACTATGGACTTAGATGTGTACAAAAGGATTTCTCATAAGATTAAGCAGAGAAGGAGAATTAGAGAAAAGATCGACGCGCCATTCTCTGAAAAACTTTCTCTTATCTTAACTCTTCATACATCTGATGGATGATACACATAATGTTCATCTCATTCTCTCCTTTTCTTCTATTCTTTTCATCTATTGTCTTCTCTATATCTTCTATATCTCTGAGCACGTATCTATATATATATATATATATACGAGTCTAACTCGTCATTTTTTTCAAATACATTGAAATATTTACAAGGGTAATGCACAAAAGAACTTTATTTATGAATCTCCTCTTTCCCTTGAAACTGATCTTCAATCTATCATTCATCTTTCCACTTCTGGACTTTATGTAATCACTAATTGTTGATTGTTGTGCTCCAACAATTATTTGGGCATTCAGTTTATGCACGTTGATGGCGGAATGGCTTTGTGTCAAACGCAATATATTGACACATTATTGCAGTGTTTTGGCCTTGAAGACTGTAAACCTATTGCCACTCCTATGGAAACAGGTTTACAAGTGAGTCTTCATGATGCTGGAGATGCATTTGATGTTGTTCTCTAGTAACAGGATGTTGGATGCTTGATTTACTTATGCATTACTCGGCCAAATATTCAGTTTGCTATCTCACAGATGAGCAGGTTTATGCATTGCCGAGGAGTGAAGCATTGGCAGGCGGTTAAGGGCATCTTTCGCTACTTGAGTGGTACTTGGGTAGTTGGCTTGTTTTATCCCAAGGGGGGTCACTACTGCCAAATTTGCATGCTTTTTCTAACTTTGATTAGGTTGGTTGCTATGACACTCTTGTGTCCACTAGTGGCTTTTGCTTCATGCTTGGTAGCTCATGTATATCTTGGTTGAGCAAGAAGCAGCCTATTGTGGCCACTTCTAGTTGTGAAGCTGAGTATACGGTAGCTTTCACAACGACTATTGAGTGTATGTGGCTTAGACGCCTTATGGCTGATTTGGGTGTTGGTTAGCCTTCTACCACCATCATCTTCATTGATAGCCAGAGTGCATTGGCCGTTGCGAGGAACCCTGTGTTCCATGCTCACACTAAGCACATTGAGGTGCATTATCATTATGTCAGGGAGAGGTTCTCTGCTGGGGAGATCAGCTTGGCATATATGGCCATGCAAGAGAACATTGTAGACCTTTTCACGAAGGCTCTACCTAGGGAGAAGTTTGAAGCTTTCTGCAAAGCTTTAGGCTTACTTCCTTTTGTGGAGTGATTTCCACGTAGCTTGGCACTTCCTTATACATGGGTGCCAACTACTTGTTCACCGCATCACTCCTAAATTTGTTGATATATTTAGGTAGTGATGTGTATGAACACGCTAGGATCATCGGGGCACTATTTTCCCTCTTTAGGAGGTTTTTCCCCCGGCTTGTATATATGCCTATTGCCATAATGGGCTACTTATCTTTGTACATTCTCTAGTAATACATTCAGTATTGTGTGTTGTGCTCCAAGCTTCTTCTTCTTCCTTATGCTGTTCGCTTGCTTTCGCAAACGTCAAACTCCAACAAATGTGACAAAGGAGATAACTCAAAGTAAAAGCTATGTACTACTCTCTGGATATATGTATTATCTTCATTAATTGTGAGGTATGTTGAGTTGCATAATGGAAGAAGAACACAAAAAGCTACTTAGGAATGCACATCATTCTCAAGGTCTAATCCATGCATCCAAAGCTCAAACCCTGATAAATTTGCATAGATTAGGGGTATATTGGCTAGATCAAAAGAAAGATCTACATTATTCTGTTGAAAATTGTGATGGTTGCCAAGAACAAAAAATAGTAGAGCATACTACATTGTTCATAATACAAAAGAACCATGTGTGGAGTAAATAAATTATACAAAATCTAAAAAGGAACAAGGAAGAGCAAAAGAAAAATTTTCATGTTCAATTAATAAGTTTAGATGTAAATATTATTCTCTAGTAGGGGACCAATTGTATAACAAAGGGAAAGGATGGATACTTAAGGATCTACATTTCTGAGGATCAATATGTAAAAGTTCTAGAACTAGCACATGCAAGAGCCGCATCAAGACATTTTTCAGTAGAAAGAACAACACAAGTAGTCATATATGCAGGACTATGGTGTCCAACTCTGCATCAAGATGCTAATTTATTTGTGCAAAGAGGTGATATATGCCAAATGAACAAGAATCAAATTAAAAGAGATGACATGCCTCTTAGACCTATAATGAGTTTTAGAGCATTCTCAAAATGGGGGATAGATTTCACTAGACCTATTTGACCTCATTCTAAAAGCACTCATGCACAACACATCATTGTAGCTAATGACTACTTAACCAAGTGGGCAGAAGCTAGATTCAAATTGGAAATTGAAATATTGAGTGATAGGGGAACTCACTTTGTGAATGAAATTATAAAGCATTTGTTAGAAGAATTCTTGGTAATTCATAGACTATCGGCCCCCATATCACCCACAAGCTAATGTTCTATCTGAAAGCACCAACAAAATTCTTTCTAGTATATTGCAAAAGATAGTAAACAATGAAAGATCATATTGGGACAAACAAACACATCTTGCTCTTTGATCATATAGAGTGGCTTATAAAACGAGCATAGGAACAACACCATTTAATATGGTGTATGGCCAAAATGCTATCCTACCTATGGAATTCCTTATATGCACACTAAAAGTAGCTCAAACCCTAGGATGGAATGGACATGAACTTGTGGATAGGGTTGCAGATTTAGAAAATTTGGGAGCTACTAGAATAAAAGCAATCAACTCTTTATATGCAAATAAAAGAAGATATAAGGCTTATTTTGACATGCATATTAAAGATAAAGGATTGAAGGAGGGTGAAATAGTATTGGCATTCACAATAAAGGAAACGGGAAAGAAATTATGCACTCATGGACCATATATATTGCATAAATCAGTTCAAGTGGTGCAGTGCAACTAGTTACCGTAGATGGAATAGCCATGCCTAATTATATTAGTGGATGCAAGGTAAAGAAATAAATAGAACCACTTATTAAGCAAAAATGGCACAAGCTACACATTGGAACCCAAAGACGAGAAGAGTTAGAAAAAAATAAAACGACAATTGGAAGCCAAAAAAAAGAATCTAGAAAATCAAGCAAAAGATGGAACAATAATATCTTTTTGCTTTGTATGATTTTTATTTTTATTTTTATTTTTGTTATCTTTTCCTAGTTTGTTTCCTATTTTCCATGATATAAATATGTGAGTTTTTTATTGATTTTTTGTTAATTCATTTGTTTCTTTCAATAATACTTGTGTTGACGTGGAGAATCATGAGAAAAAACCAAAGAGAAAACAAATGCACACCAACTTACTGATTCAGTGAGATACATTCTTTTAGCACTAGAAAGGATAAATTTACATACATGTATGAGCATTAGACTTTTACAACAAATACAACATCAACAATCACCCTAAATTCTCAATATCAAAGAGAATTAAGAGGGGAAGAAAGCAGAAACAAACTGATCTCAGATAGAAGAAATAATTCAGATTATATAAATATATATATATATATTTTGGAAAAAGACACAAACACACACAAAGGCTTACAATCTTTATACAAAAAAAAAATGCTTTATAAAACAACAAAATATCATGAAAAATGTTTTGCTAAGAATTCTTAAAGGTAATAAATTCAAAGTTTGAATTGTAGGAATTAAACCTTCATTGAGTGTTGATAATTAATTTATTGTTTTTGTATAGATAAAAATTCAATAACATAATCTAGTTTTTTCTTTTGAAGTGATGTTTTGATGGGAGTCTTGTTTTTTTTTTTTAAGGAGGGAGAAGGGATGAATGAAATATTCATGAAATCAGATCAAAAATAAGTTTGAATGATGAACAAACGGCCTGAGAAATGCTCAAGGGATGAATATCTCTCCTAACAGGGGACATTGGTTCCTTGATGTAGTTGAAACATCAGAGAAAACCAAACAACACTTGGCAAGTGTTTCAAAGTATGTGTACCTGCTTAATCAACTAGCTTCAAGTTCATAGTGGTGACGCAGGATATCTTCTAGCTCAAGTAAAATGAAGATATAATGGAAATCTTGGAGGAGGCAGGAATAAAAGGACATTTAGAATTACCCACTATAATGATTGATGTCCCAAGGTGGATTGAAGTGATGGAGTCCATTGACAAACACACATGGAATGAAAAGGATCAAAGGGAATATCTCAAGTGTTAGGTAACAGATTTTGAAGGAAGAAAAAGAGGATTCCATATAGCTCAGGCTTTAGTAAGAAAGCACTCCATATTGAAAAAGGCATCAACTATAACCCCAATGAAATTAGAAAGGGAATGGACATCTATAAGGATATCAAAAAATTCATAGATTTTGAGACAAAAGCATTGAATATGGCACTGAGGCTATTCCATCAACACTTTTATTCCATTCAAATGATAAGGTATACTCAAACCCACAAGGTAGTAATATTAGCCTTTATGAAGAGAGGTCCATCAAGAAAAATGGACATGACTGAACACATAATCAAATATCTATGAAGCTTTGGCTCATTGGAAAGATAAGAAATTCTTGGGATGTGCACAAATGCTGACCAAGATCATTTACACTGCAGTGGAAGAGTAGGATGAGCTGAATAGATGCTTAGTTTTAAGCAATTGGAATCTTATATTGTAGCTCAAGGATCTAAGTCTCCAAAATTGGCAAGAGAGAAAAGAAAAGAAGCTGAGATTTCTCCTCAGTCCACCACCTAAGAAAATGCACGAAAATCAATGCCAAACATAATAGAGGTAGTGGGGGGAAACAAGATCCGCTATCTTAGAGAGGTATATGACATATATGAATCAAAACTTGTCAGGTTCTTATTACAAAAAATAAAGAAACACATTCAAACACTATCCAATTTTGATATCTTGGATGTGCCCTTACCATATCTACATGATTCCATTAAACAATATTGAACTGGCAATTCGGGCATGAAGCCAGATTACTTTCTAGAGTATTTAAATAGCCATTTTATTTCGTCAAAAGAATTATTTCATAAAGTAAACCTCCAATGAAGGAGGAAATTTTTGGCAGAGCCCAAAGAATGTCGGCATGTATGGATAGAGGCTCCTATTATCCTTCAATTAAATCTATCAAATTGTCCATGTGCTCAAAGACGTGACCGGCCCACATATTGGGAGCAGAGAAGAGGCAGACAAATGTTGCGAACATTTGTTTTATGTAGGGTACAAGTTTCAAATTATGTAAATACCTTTGGGAAGACTTCAAATACTTCAAGAAGGCTCATATTATTCATAAAATGTAGCAAAAATACCACGTGAGTTCTAGAACATGGTGAGTCAAATTAGTGAGTCACAAGGGAGCTTCAGTGGTGTCCTAGTGGAAGGTCGATGTGGCTAGTTCTCAAAGTCCATCAATACTTTGCTTATTTGAGCACTTGAGTCATGTAATACCTCCATCCAAGTGTCTACCACGAATTTAGATGTATTAGGAAGGTTTTAGATTAGTTTCCCATGCTATAAAAAGAGGAGAAAAGTCGTGATCTTGTGGGATGTCCAAGAGAGTCATATGTGTATCTCTACACTGCTGTAGTTTTGTATGCAGAGATTGCAGAGCTTCTATCTCCCTCATCATATATCCAAATTACATGTTTGATAGCTCATTGGAAAGCTCTTACTGTCTACTTTCCGTCTGTAAATTTTCATAATCATTGGATTTGTGAGCTGAGAGCACTACTCTCTGCATGTAGTGTGTGTTCTCTGTTTTTTATCCCTGCTGAAGGTCTCCATTAAACCTCAAACTTGCAGAGGTCATATCTCCTTGTGTATGTATCCAAATCATGTGTTATTTGGCTTGTTAGAAAGCTCTTTAAGTCTACTTGTATTCTGGAAAGTTTCAAAGTCATTAGAGTTGTGAGTTAAGAGCAGTAGTCTCTGCAAGTGATGTGTGTCCTCAGGTTCATCTCTGTTTCAAGGTCTCCATTAAAGCTGCATATTGCAGAGGTCATAGCTCATTGTGTATTTATCCATTTGAGGTGTTCTATATCTTGTTGGAAAGCTCTTAGATTCTAGTTTGTGTGTGTGAAACAGTTTTGGAAAATTCCAAGTGAGTAAAGAGCAATTTGCTCTGCAAGAAAATTGGTCTGTGCATACAAGTTTGTGAAAAAGTCAACTAGGTCCTGTTGGGTTTCACCTACTTCTAGCTGTACTTTGGAGATCAATAAACTCCAACATTGGTATCAGAGCAAGTACTTGGAGGCTTGGAGAAGGTTATCATACCTTGACAAAGAATTTGAAGCTATCAAAGAAGCAGTTCATCATCAACACTACACAAAGGTAGAAGAAGATTGCAAGGAGGCATCTGAAGCAACATCCAAGCAAAGAAAGGTGCACATACCTCATTTACAAGGTAAATATTATATTTCTTCTCATCACACACATTGGAAAGGAGGCTTAAAGGAGGAAGCTTAGCATTTGTATTATGGGAGATCAACATGCACAAATAGAGAAGCTTGATAAGACCAATTATCAGGCATGGAAGTTTAGAATCACAGCATACTTGCAAGGTAGAGGCTTGTATGGTTTGATTGACGGCACAGATATCAAACCCACATTACCAGAGGACCCAAATCAGCAACAATTGAGGGAGTTTAGACTTTGGAATGAGAGAGACAAAAGGGTTATATTCATTTTATCACAAAATATTCAAGATTCAATGGTAGGACACATACAAGATCTAGACACAAGTAGAGATGTTTGGCTTGCATTGGAAAGGTTGTATGCTACAGGTACAAGAGCAAGGAAGATTCAACTCAAAAATGAGTTCAATAACATAAAGAAAGATACAAGGACATCGGTCAATGATTACATATTGAAAGTTAAAGAGATTGCAGATCAACTAGGATCAATTCAAGCTCATGTGGAGGACGACGACTTGGTTGCACATACTCTCAACGGACTCAAAGATGATGAGAGATGGAAACCCTTCATTACTTCAGTTTATGTCAGAGGAGAATTACCAGATTTTGATCAACTTATTGCCCTCATGGTCACGGAGGAGATGAATCTAAATGGTTCTACTTCAAATCAAAAAGGATCTCAAGGACAAGCTCTTTATGAAGGATCATCAAGAGGTGGAAACAGAGGTGGAAGAGGTTCAAATAGAGGTCGAGGAAGAAGGAGCGATGATCAAAGGACTTCAAGTGGCTTCTTCAACACAAGAGGAAGAGGAAGATCAAGCGCTATAGGTATGAGAGGCTACTACAACTACAACCAAAGACAAAGGAGTGAAGATAATAAGAACAATTGCTATATATGTGGAAGGTATGGACACTATGCCAAAGATTGTTATCAAAATGAAAATAATCAAGGTGGTAATCGAAGAGGAGGCTATTCAAGAAGAGGTAAACAACAAGGAAATTATGCAGTTGAAGGTAAAAGTGATGATTATGATTCTCTTCTTATGATGAATGTAGAAACTAAGATGAATTGCAATAGCGATGTATGGTATGTAGATAGTGGTTGTTCTAATCACATGTCTCATGATGCTTCATGGTTTTCTAATATGCATAATCCGTCATGTAAAGGTCATGTTGAAACAGGAGATGATACAACACATAAGATTATGCAGGTTGGAGATGTTGTTATGCAGGATAAGAGCAAGACAAATTGCTTGAAGGATGTACTTTATGTGCCAACGATCACTAAGAATTTGATGTCGGTTGGTCAAATGGTAGAAAAAGGTCTACAAGTGAGATTTAATCATGCAGGTTGCTTCATTGAGGATCCAAAGCAAAGGAGGTTAATTGCTACAGGTCAAAAACAAGGTAGATTGTTTACATTCAAGGTAAACCCAAATCATACAAACTATTTCTCTTATGGTATGCATTAGCAGAGCTTGATCTATGGCACAAAAGGATTGGACACATGAATGTACACAGGTTAAAGGAGCTATCAAAGAAGAGGATTGTTGAAGGATTACCTGATCTTACTAAGCAACATATGGTGCATCTTTGTGAAGCATGTCAAATGGGTAAGCAGAGTAGACAACCTTTCAAGCATTCAAGCTATGTAAGTGATGGTTTGCTAGATCTCATACACACAGATGTGTGGGGACCTACTAAAGAGGCATCCTTGGTTGGTAATAAGTACTATGTATCATTCATTGATGATCATAGTAGAATGACATTTGTGTATTTCATTAAACATAAGAGTGAGGTTTTTGATTGTTTCAAGAAGTTCAAATCATATGTCGAAAAGCAAACAGGAAGGTATGTTAAGAAGCTAAGATCTGATGGAGGGGGAGAGTATTTCTCTCAAGCTTTTACTGATTTTTTGTATGATGAAGGTATCAAAAGAGAAGTTACATGCGGGTATACTCCACAACAAAATGGAGTCGCAGAAAGAAGAAACAGAATCATAGCAGAAGCATCTAGAAGCATGCTTAATGATATGTGTTTGCCTAATTATTTTTGGGCTGAAGTTGTTAGCACAAGTGTTTACATTATGAATAGAGTTCCGACTGCTGGAGTTCATCATTTGACACCATATGAGGTATGGCATGGAAGGAAACCAAGTGTAAGTCATTTAAAAGTATTTGGTTAAGTATGTTATGTACATGTACCTAGTGAGGTGAGATCTAAACTTGATGCAAAATCAGAAAAATGTATATTTATTGGTTATGCAGATACTCAAAGAGGATATAGATGCTATAATCCTCATACCAATAAGGTTGTTGTGTCAAGAGATGTAAACTTTGATGAATTACTTTCATGGTATGCAGATAAGAATTGTTTGCAGGTCATGGATGAAAATGAAGAAGGTGTGGTTGAAGGAGATGAATGCATAGTTCAGCCATCAAGAAGTTTAAATGATGAAAGGAGTGGTTTAGATGAAGAAAGAGGATCACCTTTCAATGGAAGATTAAGGCAAGATTCACCTCCAAGTGTTAAAAGTAAAGGTAAACTCAAACTTGTTGAAGTTAATGATGAAGGAGAGGAAATTAGTGATGTATGTGAGTATGGAGAATCATCAAAGATTCCTAATAAGAAAGGAAGAGCATCTACATTGGAGGTAAGAAGAACTTTAAGAGTAAGTAAGCAACCTCAAAGGTATACTTATGAATCTTTCATGAATACTCATTATGCTTTTATGACAAAAGTTGAGCAGGAAAATGAACCCACATGTTATGATGAGGCCAAAGGAGATGAAAAGTGGGAGAAAGCAATGAGAGAAGAAATGGAAGCACTACAGGATAACAAGACTTGGAATTTAGTTCCAAGTACACCAAAACAAAAGGTAATTGGTTGCAAGTGGGTTTTTAAGATTAAAAGAAATAGTGATGGTAGTGTGTCTAGATATAAGGCTAGACTTGTAGCAAAAGGATATAATCAAACTCAAGGTGTGGACTATGAGGAAACATTTAGTCCAGTAGCAAATATGGCAACGGTGAGAACTTTGTTGGTTTTAGCTGCAAGTAAAAGGTGGAATATATATCAACTCGATATAAAGAATGCCTTTCTTAATGGTGAGTTAAATGAAGAAGTGTATATGTCACAACCAGATGGTTATGTGGATGCAAAATATCCTAATCATGTATGCAGGTTAAAGAAGGCATTGTATGGTCTTAAGCAGGCACCAAGGGCATGGAATGCAAGGTTGGTAAAGTATCTTATGCTACAAGGATACACAGCGAGTCATGCTGATCCTTCACTTTATGTAAAACATGTAGATGGCATGTGTGTCTATGTATGCATTTATGTGGATGACTTGTTGATTACAGGGAATGATGCAAAAGCAATTGATGAGAAAAAAGGTAATTTGGGAAAGGAATTTAAAATTTCAGATCTTGGTTTGCTCAGATACTTTCTTGGGATTGAAATTGTGTATAGCGATGAAGGTATGTGGTTGATACAAAGAAAGTATATATGTGATATGCTGAAAAGGTTTGGTATGCAGGAATGTAAATTTGTTTCTACTCCAATGGAATGTAATGTAAAGCTGAGTGCAAAGGAAGGTGATGAGTTGCATGATATGAATGTATATAGATCCATGGTAGGATCTTTGATTTATGCAACAAAAACTAGATCTGATATATGTTATGCAGTGGGAGTATTGTCACAGTTTATGCATGAACCTAGAGTACCTCATATGCATGCAGCGAAAAGAGTGCTTAAGTATTTGAAAGGTACCATGAACGAAGGATTATTTTATAGTCATGATGCTGATCTAACTCTTAAAGTCTTTAGTGATGCAGATTGGGCTGGAAGCAAAGATGACAGAAGATCCACAAGTGGATATGTGGTAATAGCAGGAAACAAGACATTAACATGGAGTTCAAAGAAACAGCCTACAGTTGCTTTATCTTCTACAGAAGCTGAGTATAGAGGTTTAGCATTGGCTACTACTGAGGTTATGTGGTTTAAAAAGTTGTTTCATGACTTGAATGTGTAGGTTGATGTACCACTAATATATGGGGATAACTTGAGCAGCATTCATATGACCTCAAATCCTATTTTTCATGCTAGAACAAAGCATATAGAGGTTCACTATCATTATGTTCGAGAGAAGGCCATGAACAATGAAGTGCAGGTTTCTTTTGTTGGAACAAAGGATCAAGTTGCAGATATCTTCACCAAATCCTTGGATGGACCAAAGCTTCAAAGATTCAACTATATTCTTGGCATGAAGGAAATACCCTTTGAAACTTGAGGGGGAGAATGTTGCGAACATTTGTTTTATGTAGGGTACAAGTTTCAAATTATGTAAATACCTTTGGGAAGTCTTCAAATACTTCAAGAAGGCTCATATTATTCATAAAATATAGCAAAAATACCACGTGAGTTCTAGAACATGGTGAGTCAAATTAGTGAGTCACAAGGGAGCTTCAGTGGTGTCCTAGTGGAAGGTCGATGTGGCTAGTTCTCAAAGTCCATCAATACTTTGCTTATTTGAGCACTTGAGTCATGTAATACCTCCATCCAAGTGTCTACCACGAATTTAGATGTATTAAAAAAGTTTTAGATTAGTTTCCCATGCTATAAAAAGATGAGAAAAGTCGTGATCTTGTGGGATGTCCAAGAGAGTCATATGTGTATCTCTACACTGCTGTAGTTTTGTATGCAGAGATTGCAGAGCTTGTATCTCCCTCATCATATATCCAAATTACATGTATGATAGCTCATTGGAAATCTCTTACTGTCTACTTTCTTCCTGTAAATTTTCATAATCATTGGATTTGTGAGCTGAGAGCAATACTCTCTGCATGTAGTGTGTGTTCTCTGTTTTTTATCCCTGCTGAAGGTCTCCATTAAACCTCAAACGTGCAGATGTCATATCTCCTTGTGTATGTATCCAAATCATGTGTTCTTTGGCTTGTTAGAAAGCTCTTTAAGTCTACTTGTATTCTGGAAAGTTTCAAAGTCATTGGAGATGTGAGTTAAGAGCAGTAGTCTCTGCAAGTGATGTGTGTCCTCAGGTTCATCTCTGTTTCAAGGTCTCCATTAAAGCTGCATATTGCAGAGGTCATAGCTCATTGTGTATTTATCCATTTGAGGTGTTATATATCTTGTTGGAAAGCTCTTAGAGTCCAGTTTATGTGTGTGAAATAGTTTTGGAAAATTCCAAGTGAGTAAAGAGCAATTTTCTCTGCAAGAAAATTGGTCTGTGCATACAAGTTTGTGAAAAAGTCAACTAGGTCCTGTTGGGTTTCACCTACTTCTAGTTGTACTTTGGAGATCAATAAACTCCAACAACAAATAGCAAAGACCTAGCTAAATTTTGCCAAGTTAGCAGGTCCTCCGCAAGATGGTTGGCCAACCAAATCTTATATGATCAATATAATTGACACATTCATTTCAAATATGCAATAGATGCAAGATTTTGCAATCACTATAAAGATAAGAATATTAAATATAATAAAAGCATGTTTGCACAGCTTCTGAAAGTTCAGCATCAAAACCCTGAGATTTTTAGGCTTCCATTCTGGCATTGAAACAATCCTATTTGATTTAAGTGAGATACCAAAGACACTCTATGTAATGGCATATTTTTTTTGAGTAATTTTCACGCAAAGTGTATATTTACAAACATTTGAAGATGCATTTTCAATCAGCTTCTTTGAAACAAACTCGAAGTTTTTTGGTAGATTTTCTCTAGGTTTTGAGGCAAGAATAGAAGCTTATGAAAGCATTTTTTGGAATATCAAAGTAGAAATATAGTGGATGCTCCAGACGCAGCTCTCCATTGGAGAAAATTAATGATAGAACTTGTAAATGATATTAATTCTAAAGAAAGGCAAAAATACATAAAGCTCCAAGAAATACATAGTACAAAGTAGGATTCTCAAGAAACTGAGAGGCAAAGGTCTATACATAGAAGTTTTGATGAGGACATGAGAAGATTTAGGAAGGGGAGAATGTTCAAAGGATAAAATAAAAGTTATAGAAGAGTCTTCCTTGAGTTATAGAAGAGTTCATTTTGTAAAACTCACAAAGAGTCTTCCTTGAGTTATAGAAGAGTTCACTAGGACTATTCACGAGTATTAGAATACTTTGATAGACAAAGAAAGGGAGAAAAATCGTGATGTTTTGGTACCAATTATATAAGGAGGAAACCATGAAGAGAAGAGATTTAGAGTTGATTTTGTAATCACTTCTTTTGAGAAGTAGAGCTCTCCTTTGGCTCTCCATCTTCTTCTTCATTGTCATTCTCTTGTAATATGTCTTGTATGATGTATTTGGTGTTGTTTGGTTGATCATTCAGTTGTGGATGTTGTTGGAACTTGTTTGAGAGATCTATTTTGAGTAGTATCTACTCTAACTTAGAGTATTAATGGATTGAATAAATTCGTCTGATTTTGAATTGAGTGCCTCATTACATGCCTTTACAATAAGTACTTTCTATATCATATTTTCTACAAAAAACGCATGAAATAGATGTTTGAAACACTCAATTGGGTGTTTTATTCATGGAGATATGATCATTTGAAGTTTTTTAGTCATAACTGTGCAACTACTAGTGTTTTTAGAAAATCTTGTTTTGTGTTATAACTTCATATTTTTTTGTCAAACTCTTAGAGGATCTCATCGCAATTTTAATCTTATCATCTATGAATGATTGATTTGTGGTTTGTGAAGCATTAGTCTTTAAGCAACAATTAGGTAAGCTTGCTCTTGGATTGACAATTTCAAAGAACCTTCCTTTTACTTTTGATGTGTCATCAAGTCCCTAAAAGCTACAATGTGAGACATATGTGCTACAAGCTGGAAAGGAAACAATAGATAGGTAAATTGATCAATCAATCAATAGATAGATAGATAGATAGACAGATAGATAGATAGATAGATAGATAGATAGATAGACATACAGACAGATAGATAGATAGATAGATAGATAGATAGATAGATAGATAGATAGATAGATAGATAGATAGATAGATAGATAGATAGATAGATAGATAGATAGATAGATAGATAGATAGATAGATAGATAGATAGATAGATAGATAGATAGATAGATAGATAGATAGATAGATAGATAGATAGATAGATAGATAGATAGATAGATAGATAGATAGATAGATAGATAGATAGATAGATAGATAGATAGATAGGTAGCTAGCTAGGTAGATAGATAGATAGATAGATAGATAGATAGATAGATAGATAGATAGATAGATAGATAGATAGATAGATAGATAGATAGACAGACAGATAGATAGATAGATAGATAGATAGATAGATAGATAGATAGATAGATAGATAGATAGATAGATAGATAGAATAGATAGATAGATAGATAGATAGATAGATAATAGATAGACAATAGATAGACAAATACATAGATAGATAGATGGACAAAGAGATAGATAGATAGATAGGTAAATAGATAGATAGATAGATAGATAGATAGATAGATAGATAGATAGATAGATAGATAGATAGATAGATAGATAGATAGATAGATAGATAGATAGATAGATAGATAGATAGATAGATAGATAGATAGATAGATTGATAGATAGATTGATAGGTAGCACATGGGGCAGCCATGGTGCTAACTTGGAGCATGTTGAGGAGTGGCTATGGAGTTCTTCTTGAAGGAGAAGAGTGTGCTCACACTCTTGTTCATGGAGAGGACTTGGTCATTAGCAGCTTGGTGGTGAGGATCGACCATTCACATGATGTATTTGAAGATTGTCTTCTACTTGAAGATTTCGGGTTACTTCAAAGACATTGGATGGTGGTTAAAATAAGATTTGCATCTTATGTTAAGTATTCAAGTACATATTCTCTTTATGCACACAGGTACTACTTGAAGATTATGGAGGCAGTAACATCCATATCAGGAGGAGTCCTATTTGGCATAGGTACAAGAGAATCAGTACATGTATGTGTTGAGAGCAGTATGGGCACCCAAGGACTTCACGTTAGCAGAAGAACTTCTGAAAGACTTCTTATTAGTGTCGTGTTGTTGGTTACTAATAAGAGGCTTTGCCCGTGTGGTTGGCTTGAGTGCAACTGGGTGTTCGCCTTTCCGCACCCACACTTGTTTCACTTGCTGAGATTTTTTGCTGCGCAGGTACTTTTGATCTCCGACATAGGTAGTACTTTTCTTCTTCTGCCTTTGATCCACCTTTGGTTGCTGCCTCTCTCTGGCCTTTGGAAAAGAAGGGAGTTCAGTTGCATCCCTGACTCCTTTGTTGCAACCATCATTCCTCTGCAATACATAGTTTTGGACAAGAACAGCATGGTCATCTTCATGTGTACTCCTGGAAGGACCAGGAGTGTGTGCCTTTCCTAGTTCCTTGAGTGCTCCATTATCTAACTCTACTGTAATTCGACTATGATTGACCCATACCTGAAGAAGTCCACTTCTTAGGTTTAAGTTGACTGCTTGGTCATAGATCCAGTCTTGACCCAAGACAAGGGGTTCAGTGAGGTCCTCATCTTGACACACTAGTACTTTAACTGTCATTGCCTCATCATGAATATAGAGGGGAAGTTCCACCTCGCCCATGCAAGGGGTTTCCACGCCTCCCAATCCTATGAGATATGCTTCCACAGGATTGATAGTTAATTGCAACTCTTGACAGTGAGACAATTTAACAGCACTAGTGGCTGCACCTGAGTCAATCAAGGCTCTTACAGTCCTTGCACTCTTTCCTTGCCCTATATCTAAGGTTATGAAAGGACGTCGATCAGTTATCCTATGTGAGCTAACACCTGAAACTTCACACATAGCCACGTCATATCCTTGATCTGCATATGCATCTTGCCTAGGGTGCTCTCTACCTTGTCTTCTTAATTTCATTCTCCGTATGCGCTCTAGGGCTTCTGCTTGAGCTTCTTCTCGAATTCGTTTTTCCTCCTCTTTACGTTGCTTAGCAGTATTGAGTCGACTTAGCATTTCCTCCGTGAGGGGTTCCTGATACAACTTGACTCTGCATCCGCTAATATAGTTTGGGAGAACATCACCCTCTAAAGTGGCTAGTTGTACTGCTCCACTCGTGGAGATCCTATTGATGATCATAGGTCCGTAGCCTCTCTTTTCTAGCTTCCTTGCGTGTTGTTTCAATGTGTAGACTAAAACTAGATCTCCTGCTTTCAAGCCCTTATCCTTCACATGGGCATCAAAGTATGCCTTCTGTCTCTTCTTAGCTGCATATATCCCTGCAGCTGCTCTCAGTCTTGTTTCTCCTAATCGTTCAAGGTCAAAAAGTCTAGAGGAGAGTTCATGACCCGTCCATTCGTGCTCTTGTGCTACTTTCAATGTAGGTATTAAGAAGTCCAAAGGTAGCACGGCGTTTTGGCCAAACACCATGTGAAAGGGGGTGGCTTGGAGTACCGTCTTGTAGGCGACTCGGTATGCCCAAACAGCATGGTGTAGTTGTTTGTCCCAATCACAGCGTTTAGTGTTCACTAATTTTGTCAGTACATTGCATAAGATCTTGTTGGTGCTTTCGGCTTGTCCATTAGCTTGAGGGTGATAAGGGGCAGACTTCTTATGAACTACCAAGAATTCTTGGAGTAGATTTTCAATCACTTCGTTCAAGAAGTGAGTGCCTCTATCACTTACTAGCTCTATAGGTAGCCCATATCTTGTGAATACATTCTCAAACAAGAATTTAGCAGTTGTCTGAGCGTCATTCTTTGTCGTAGCTTTTACTTCCACCCACTTGGTGAGATAATCCGTGGCCACAATGATATATTCAGCATGTGAAACCTTAGCTGGGGGATTAATAGGGCCTACAAAGTCTATTCCCCACTTAGAGAACGCACGTCCACCCATCATAGGTTTCCGTGGCATCTCATCTTTGCGTATAGGATATTGAGTTCGCTGACAGACATCACACCGTTTCACATAGGTATGTGCATCCATGTGAAGGGTCGGCCACCAGAAGCCCGCAAATAGTATTGCCTTGATCACCCGATCTAGTCCAAAGTGTCCTCCTGCTACACCTTGGTGAGCAGTTTCCAAGATCTTGAGATATTCACTTTCATGGACACAAAGTCTCAGGTAACCATCTTTACCACGTTTGTATAGATTATCACCAATGAGTGAGTAATCCTGGGCTTCTTATTCTAAACTCCTTTTCCTAGCCAGAGTCATGTCTGGAGGGAATGTTTTCATCCTCAGGAAGGATACTAGTGGTTCACTCCAATCTGGCACTATGGACACTTGATAAAGAGTGGCATGTTCCACCGGTGGTTTAGTGCGATAGATTGGGCATTCTTTGCACAACTTTTGGACATCCGCTTCCATAGTTGGCCAATGCACTCCGAGTCTCCTTAGTGTCTGTAGGGTTCGTTGTTTTGCGTAGTGTTGCTCTAATGCACCTACATGTGCTAATTGCAACCACTTCGCATACTCGTCCTCTTCTACACAACAAGCCAAGATCCCTTGATCTGTGTGCTTGTACATACTTCCAACCATGATGTGGTACTTTTGGGCTTTTACTACCTCTCTATTCTGTGTGGCTATTACTGGGTGGTTAGGTCCATATGTTAACACTGGTACCAATGGCTTAGCCCACTGCGGCACCACTTCCAAATTAAACAAGTAAGCATCAGGAAGGTCATCTGACACTCCTTGTGGGGCTTCTCCAGATGTGAGCCTAGAGAGATGATCTGCTCTCAAATGAGTCCTCCCTTTCCTTACCACAACCTCAAAATCATTTTCCATTAGTAAGAGAAACCATCTTACTAATCTTCCTGTATTGCATGGCTTGTTCACGAGATATAACAATGCTTGGTGGTCACTAAAAAATTTAAACTTGTTTGCAAGCAAATAGTGTCTAAATTTCTTAACTGCATATACCATGCCTAAGCCTTCTCTCTCAGTAGTGGTGTAATTTCGTTCAACTGCATTCAATTGTCTACTAGCATAGGCAATTGGAAGATCCATATTACCTTCACCCGTAGGTTGTGCGAGTACACACCCAATAGCATAATTGGATGCATCCACGTGAACATGGAATGGCTTGTTCCAATCTGGTGTGGTCAAGATTGGTGCTGAACATAATCTTCGTTTCAGCTCATTGAAGGAATTCTCACATTCCTCAATCCACTCAAAGTTTGTCAGAAGTCCCTACATGGGCTTTGCAATGACAGCATACATGTGAATGAACCGACGGTAGTAACCACAATGTCCCATGAAAGCTTGTACTTCCTTGACATTCCTTGGCCTAGGTAGCTCTGCTATGGCTCTCACTTTCTCTTCGTCAGTAGATATGCCATTCTTTGACACTATGTGCCCTAGAATCTTGCCTTGCCTGACCATGAAAACACATTTTTCGGGGTTTAGGCAGACTTGATATTCTCTACATTTGTCAAAGATTTGTCTGAGTTCAGGGATATGGGTTTGTCTAATGTTGGAATGAGCACAAAGATCATCAACATAGACTTCTAAGTTCTTCCTCAGGAACTCCTTAAATACATGGCACATTAGTCTCTGAAAGGTAGCTGGTGCATTGGTAAGCCCGAATGGCATTACACGAAAGGCAAATATACCCCACTCTGTGGCAAAAGCTGTCTTATGCTGATCTTCTAGAGCTATGGCTACTTGATTGTAGCCCGAAAATCCATCGAGGAAGCTGTACACTTCCTTGCCTGCTACTCTTTCTAAGAGATGCTCTGTGACAGGAAGCGGATAGTTATCTCGAATTGTGGCTGCATTAACCTTCTTTAAGTTAATGCATACACGTAATTTACCATTCTTTTTGGGCACCACTACGATGGGGGATACCCACTCAGTGTGCTCAATTTCATAGATAAATCCAGCTTCAACCAGTCTATCTATCTCCTCTTTAATCTTGGCAGCGTAATTATCGTTATATGTATAGGGCTTTTGCTTAGAGGGTTTAGCATCTGAGGTCATGGGGATAGTGTGTGAGCATATGTCAGGGTCAACACCTTTCAAATCCTTGTAACTCCAAGCGAATACGTCTCTGTATTCTCTTAGCAAGGCTATTAGCGCATGCTCTTCTTCCTCTGTTAGGTCATGGCCTATGTACGTGCATCTCTCCTCTCCTTTTTCTAGGGCCACTACTATTTTCTTGGTGGTTTCTTTGTTATCATAGGCCTCTCCTAATTGTGCCTCTCTTTTAGGCATTCTTATCATGACTCTCTTGTCGTCTATCTCATACTTCTTAAAATTTTCTGGGACCTCAAACAAAGATTCTTCCTCTTCTGGTGAGACTTCTCTCTTCTTTCGTTTCTTTCCTTCTTCCTTTGGGGTCACATGTGTTGCTAATCTTACATCATTTGTAAGCTCTCCATGCCTCTGGGGTTGAAATTCTACTTCATGGAAGTATTCTTCATCTGATGCAAAAGGTGGGTCCATAATGATTGACTCTAGATTGGAGTCACTTGCATCCTCAAATGCATCAGGGCTAGGTTCGCATTCTTCTAGAACTGCCTCTCCCATGATTGGCTCTATGGAGAAGACTGAAATGTCATAGCCATCCTCATCACAGTGAGGTGTCCATTGTTCCTCATTGATGGCTACATCCATGGTTGCTAGAATTTCTGCCCAGCCATGGGGTTCAAATTCTTCGTCTGGGAAAACTATAGGTGCATAGGCTGGGTCTTGGGTTGATCTATGGGTTTCTTTTGCACCTATCTCCCTGGCTTTTTCTCTCTTCTCTTCTTCTACAGCTACCTTACACATCCATAAGTGAGTGTCTTCATGCATCCATGAGGATCCTGATCCTAGGGAATGCACAGATTCTGTATCATCTTTGGCTCTATGGATGGGGTTCCATTGGATGGGAGGGACGTCTCTATGAGAGTAATCTTTGAGATTCACTTTGGTCGTAACACCTAAGTGTTGCAAATACAAGGAGTTGGTTCCCCAGTCCTGTACCACTTGCAACTGTCGCATAAATGGTCTTCCCAAAATCATCTCATAGGCATGGTTCTTGCTAAAATCACATATGGCAAAGGTGTGCTCGAACTCGACACCACAGGTGGTGAGAGTTATTCCTTCTAGCAATCCTAAGGGTCTCTCAATATTACCATCGGCCATCTGCAATTTCATTCTCGTTGGCCTGAGTGTTGGCTTGCCCCAACGCTTCCATAGGGAAGTGGTGGCAATTGCAACTCCTGCACCTGAGTCCAAAATTGCCTTGGTGGTGTACTCCTGGTAGGTAATGGGAAGATAGGTGTTACCTTCTTCACCTTCACACATATCTCCTATCTTATCCAAGGGTATCTCTGGTACTGTCCTAGGTGATCCTACCTGGGAACGAGGTTTTGCTATCTCTGGTACTTGTTTGGCGACATGTTTCCATAATTCAGGTCTAACCTTGAGTAGCTCTTCCAAAGTGAGATTGCACTGCACTTTAGTGTTTTTCACTACCTCTGTGTTCCTAGGTAAGACTGAGTCCTCATTTCGTACCATGACCGTGGGTGCTCTCATACAAGTAGACTTAGCTTCCCATGGGCCTGTGAAGTGGGGTAATTCTTGTAGAGAGTTAGACTCAAAGTCTAGTCTGTCCTGAGAGTGGGTGCTCTCCTGCTCCTCATAAATGGATGGGATGTCTTGTGGGAATTGGTCGCGTGCATCATCCACAAGTTCAATAGGAGGAGGGACTTCACTCTCTTTAGCCCATTTGTCTTCTTGAATCTCGCGTAGGAATTCTGGTGTGAACCGATTTATAGAAGATGATGTGTCTGGCTCCGTAGAGTTAGGCACATAGGCTTCAGGCACATAGGCTTCAGGCACATAGGCTTCCTGAGCAGGAATGCTTAATCTTTCACTTGCCTTGTCCTTGTGTTGAGAGGCGGGTTCCTTTTCTGATTGTGCAATCAGCTTCTCTATTCTTTCTAATAGTCCATCAAAGTGCAACTGTGTCTTCGCTGAACTAGAGATGTTAAACAGGCGACTGGCCTCAAACATGGTCTGAGCCAATTCCACCATCTTAGCACAAATTTTGGTTCGTTCTAACTCTAGTTCTGCTCTTGGGTAACATTTTTCATGATCAGTTACGTTTGGCCCTTCTTGGATTCTGGCCTGATATGCTTTAAGCATCATATTAAGGTCTTTGGGAGTGGGATCTGCTAGGACTCATCCTACTCTAGGGGGTGGTGGAATTAGTTGAGGCGGGTCGGAAGGTGGCGGGTCGGATGGAGTTGGGAATGGTGGAAGTGGGGTAATGTGACAGGGAGTTTGAGATGTGAGTTCAGTTATCCTGGCCTTTGTTTCTCTGAGGCTTTCCTCGAGTTCACTCATCTTTTTTGCCCATTGCCGTTTCATTCTTTCACGGCTATCTCTCCAAGCTCTAGTCCTCTTTTTTGTCATGCTCTCTGTTTCACTAACATCTGGGCTCTTCTCCTGGTTTACCCCTTGGTTTTGCTGCAATGCTTGAGCTCTAGTGATCACTTGCACAGGTGTAGTGGAAGTGACACTTCCTGTGGAATCTAGCACTAACCCAATAACGTTAATAGGAGTAATTTTTGGCATATTACTAGGATTCCTAGGGCAGTCTCGTAAGAGATGTTCTTTTCCACAGTCTTGGCAAAAACCCTGGATCGTTACTGACTGGGGTTGTGTAGGTGGAGGCACCGGACAATCACGAATGAGATGATCTCCTTGACATCTGTAGCATGGTCCTCTAGGGAATGGAGGTCTTACCTGCCTAAGTTGAGGCCTAGGATTGGGGTTTGTATACATGAGGTTTGTGTGATCTGACTCCCAACTAGGTTCACTCGGTTCTTCACTATAGTAGGACTCACCATGTTCAGGAGATTGCATGTAGTAAGCATGGGGACTATCGACATGTGTAGAATCAAAGCTATGGTCACTGGGATCACTTTCTGAAAGCACTGGTGTTACAGGGACTATAGCTCTATTCAGGTTTTCTTCTGCAGCAACATATTTTACCGGAATCACATTAGCTGGAGCTGGGGGTTGTTGTGCTAGCACAGGCTGATGCCTTTGTTGGTTTTGGTAGGGTTGGTAGGTTTGTTGAGGTCTCGCATACTGCTGAGGTGGGTATTGGTTCTAGTATCTTCCTTGTTGAGGGTACGGTTGTGGGTACGTCTGCCTAACGGTTTGCTTATTGTAGGGGCAATCTTGCACGGTGTGATTAGTGTACCTTCGTTCTATGGTGCAGTACTGGCTACTAGGATTAACTTGGGGTTGAGCCATAATGGGACATACATTCACCATGTGGTCGACACCACAAGCATAGCACCTTTTCACAGGGGCAAACCTTGGGATTTGTTTGTTAGTGACACCTAATTTCTGAGCTACTTTCTCTGCAAGTTCCTCAATTGATGTGGATTGCGTGGAAGAGAGGTTAGAGGCACTATCTGAATCTTTGTATATCTTGGAAAGCTCTAACTCCTCCCCTAGGTTATCCTCGATGTCAATGCACATGCGCACACACTCTTCTATGGTCCTAGGGTCCTTCAAGTACACATAAGATCTCAATTTAGTACTTAGCAATCCATCCAGGAATAAAGCCACTTGCTTAGCTGGTGTGGGTAGCTCCGAAACAGGGCATCTTTCTAAGTATTGCCTAAATCTTCTTCCTGCAAGTCTCACGGTTTCTTGAGGGGTTTGCTTGAAGCTCTGAATCAGCGAGGAGGTATTATGCCTTATGCCACTCTTAGAGAATTCGATAATGAACGCCTCTAGGAGTTGGTCTATGCTCTTGAACTGTCTCTCATTTAGTGGCTGAAACCATGTCAGGGCAGTGTTCCTAAGGGTCAGACCAAAGGCATTGTACTGCGTGAATAAATCCTCCACTTGTTCAGCTCTCAAGACTTGCCTAAACTCAGCCACATGATCGTATGGATCTCCAGTGCCATCGAAGTAGTTCTTCATGGACTTAACTAGTTGAGTGGGTCTCAAAGTCCTTGTGTGCTCTCTAGGTCGTGGTAGAGGGAACTCATCCGCATTTCTTTGATTCCTGTGAGCTCTAAGTATCTCAGGTTCTACTCTATGTTTCCGTCCTCGTTCTTTCTCTGCCCAATGGGTTGGCAAAGCTTACTTCTGGTCTATCTCTACTTCTGTCTCTTTGCATTCCATGAGCTTGGGATGTTCCAGCTCCAGGGTGACCATAGGATACATTCGATCTTGGTTGGGGGAAAACGAATTCACCCTTCCAAGTGTAAGCATGCCTATCATTTTCTGTCACCACAAAGATCCTCTCCGAAGCGTGATCTAAGTAGGTCACTCTACCTGGGCTATCAGGATCCTTAAACTCATAGATCATGATTGTTCCTATATCAATTGGCCGATCAGGTTTGTACCTCCAAAAGGCTTCGTCAGTCTCTCGATTGAGGAGCAAATCTATGCTCTTATTATCCTGGGGAATCCACTCCGGTGTGATAATCCTAGTGAGAACCGATTTACCTCGAGGGGTTCTAGGTTCTGCACCCATGTTTCCTTGCTCCAGGTCACCTAAGTCTGCTTCGGGGATCACATTTCCAAATTCGTCCGTCCTATCTGGGTGACTGGTGATTACGTATATGGTTCCTTCTTTGTCCAAGTATGCTCCATTTTCAAACTTGACAGCTGGGTGCTCTAATCCAATGGATTGATCAGGATTCTTAATCTGTACCACAGATCTTCCTAGGCCGTCCTCATAGATGTTGGCACCTAATCGGTTGGTCCTAAGGTATTCCAACTGCGTTTTGTAAGGGCCTTCTACCCTGTGCAGGTATGGCACTCCTCAACTGCCTGTAGGTCTCTCCATACCTTGAGACATCTCGGATTCACTAGTCTCAGAACTTGGGTAGTATGAGTGGTGGCTCAACTGATGGGCCCACGACCTAGCAGTGTGGTTGACACTAGCCTCTGAAGACCTAAGGCTTTGTCTATCCCTTACTAGATGTCGCCCTGATCTAAGGTTCATAAGCCTAGCTGAATAGCCCAATTTTGCCCAAGTACAACCTCGTTGCAGAGTCCTTTTGTATCAGTTACTTGATTCTTTTTAGTTGATTCCCGTGTTAAAATTCTTGTCTGATATCACGTCGTAAGGTATATTTGAGTGTAGTTCCGCACTTAAAGTTGCTCGTTCCACGTGTTCTTTTCCTTTAAAGTTCTCGATAGTACAAAGATTATGTCCTTAGCTTGAACTTGAGAGTTTAGGTCTGCTTCAACTTGATAATTGCCTATCGTCGCCCTGACTTACTCCTACCTCTAGTCGTTCTTAGCCTAAGCTAGGAATTGACAGAGGGGGTTGAAAGTTTCCAACCTTTTGTTTCCTGCTTGGTTGCCCTTGAATGCCCAGGAAGTGTGTTCCCAAGCTTGCACTTACACTTGCTTAGAACGCCTTTCGATGCTCTCAATAGATCTGTAGAGTTCCAAAGTTAGCTTTAAGATTTAAATTCCAAAAACAGAACCAATGATTCTTATTCCTGTAGCACAAATACTAATTTGCATAGTGAATTTTAGGAAAAACAATTCTTAAGACCCCTAGCTTTGATCCCCCTGGGTATGGTCAACTTCAAAATACCCTAGCTAAAAATCAACGCATTATCTTTATAAAAAACAGTTGAGGGTGTGTAGTATATGCCACAAGCTTTCCAACAAGCCCTAGAGCTCAAAAAATGGATTTCGTATGGAAAAGTTATGACCGTTCAGGGTTCTAGGGTTAAGACAGGGTTCAAACAGGATCACTGTGCAACAGGTTTTCCCCAAGTTGTTTTCCTAAGGCCTCCTTATGTGCTCTAGAGTAAAATGTTTATGCCCAAAATTAGCCCAACTCTTCAATTTAAAAACCCTAAAAAATTGGCTAAAATTGGCTGTCAATCGCGATGGACAGGGCTGTCAATCGTGATGGACAGGGTATCAATCGCGATGGACAGGCAGGTCAGTCAATCGCGATGGACAGGCAGGTCAGTCAATCGCGATGGACAGGGTATCAATCGCGATGGACAGGCAGGCTGTCAGTCGCGATGGACAGGCAATCAATCGCGATGGACAGGCAATCAATCGCGATGGACAGGCAGTCAATCGCGATGGACAGGCAGTCGGTCGCGATGGACAGAGCTGTCAATCGCGATGGACAGAGCTGTCAATCGCGATGGACTGAAATTTTGCAAGATTTTCAAAAATTTTTGTGGAAATGTGGTGTGCAGGGTCTCTAGTCCACTGTGGTGCACTCAGATTTACCAAAAGGTGAAAATTTCTGTCAATCGCGATCGACAGGAGTCGGCGACTGCGAGACAGTTCTGCACATTTCCGTACCTGCGCGACGTGCTGGAGGGGATGATGATGTTGAAACCTGCAAGAAACTCCAAAAGCATGCAGAAAATAGCATACAACAGTTCGCTCTCTCGCTCTCTCTCACAAGTGAAATGAGGGAAATGAGGTGGAGAAGGTGATATGATCAAAAAACTGAAATTTTCGTGATGATGGAAGTGGAGGTGGAAGATGGTGATGATGATGATGGTGATGATGGTGGTAAGGTAAGAAAGAGAAAAATAGGAAAAGTAAAGAAATTACCTACAACGCCAACGTCTCCAATCTACGTCTTACCATCACACGCTCGTCCTCAAAGCTCGATCCCCGGCAACGGTGCCAAAATTTGGTGTAGCTCAGTGATGAGTAGCACCTCCTTTAATGTCAATCCGGGAAGACGTGAGGATGGTATGAAGACCTCGAGCAAGTGGCGGCACAAGTGCGTGAGTGAGAAGCACACAAACATGCACACACATACACACACACGCGCACACACGGCAAGACAAAGAGTGAGAAGCAATGGAGTTCTTAGATTACTTTCAAAAAGCTCTTACAAGTTCATTTCAATTACAATCTAACCTCAAAAATGAGCTCTCTAGCTCTTTTTATAGTTTTTGACTAGGTTTTGGCCCTGTCCAGACATAGTGTCCGGCCTAGTTAAAAATTAGGTTCCAGGGCCAATTTGAGGGCTTAAACGGAGTCTAAAAAATACAAAAATTGATATGTAGGTACTTCTAAGGCTCCTCAAGCTCAAGGACTCCTTGGCTTGCACAAAATGGAGCTACAAAAATATGAAATGGTATTTACAATGATTGTTAGTGATAAGAATCACTGTTATAAAGATGTTGGTTTGGAAAAATTTGAAGGGCCTATTTGCCAGATTTGCGTCGACTGCTTTGTCTACTTACTCCTTCACCTCGCTCTGACTCTCTCCGCTAGCTTCCTTGTCTAGTCAGTCCTTGGGTGCCCATACTGCTCTCAACAGTATGCTTTATGCATATTTGGATGAGGTGTTAGAGAAGATATGTTCATATGACTTTGAGGACTTTTGGCAGCAAACTTGTTAGCATTCTTTGCTACTTTTGTAAGTATGTGATCTTTTCACACACATGTCTAACTTAGGGTCTTTAATAGCCTAAGGTTAGATGAGGGTTTGTTGATTATCAATTTTAGACTGATCCTTCCTCTTTTGGTCACTCATATTCACTCTTCTACAACCTATCAGGTCACACATCTCATGTATATTCAGACTTCTATCCATACATCTTAATATGTTTATTGCATTTGTATATTCACTCATCCATCTATTTTTGTTCACATAGATTGGTTGAGAGTTTTGCTCCCACATTGTACATTGAACATTGGTATATATGATAGTGTGAGGAAGCAGTGGCTTACGTAACACTTTACACATGTTGTCTAGTCTCTCTCTATCTTTGTCTCATCATTTGTATGATTAAGTGTGGTATGTTCGTGTTTTGTGAATATTGGAAGATTGCTAGATTCTATGTTGTATATGCTAGACATATGGAACCATGGACCTGTGATATGAGCTATGGGCCTACTAAATTTACAACATTTGGTATCAGAGCTTTAGGGCTTTGGCATCAGATCATTAAGGCTCATTCAGATTCTGAGGTTACCAGTCTTCTAGGTTTACAACATATGATTTAAGAGCATCTTCTAAACATTTGACATACACACTTAATCTGGATGAGTAGAGATTTGAGAATTAGACAATTCAGTCACATGTGTATTCATGAGTGTGGAGTATGAAGTTGATGATCTGTTAGAAGATGAATATTTTTGGAAGAGTATGCAAATACTTTAACAAAAGTATTGTTTGAAGATCAAGACTTGATGAAGAGAAGACTACTTCAAATTCAAGGAAGAAAAATGGTTTAGAGAAGATGAAGGAATCAGATCAACATCAAATCACAGGTATTAGTTTTTACTATTAGATTATCATTTGCAGGTCATATCTTAGAACACCAATTATGAAGAGATTTGAAGGATTCAAGGAGTGCTTTTATACACTTTCATTATTTGAAAGTTAAAAGCTACATCAAAATAGGTATCTAGAGGTTTCTCTAGAGAGTTTTGAGAGATCTCTTTCATGGCAAGAAAGCTCATCTGAGAAGATACATTTGGAGATGGGATGAGTTTTATGTTCAGCCAATTTTCTGTTGTAAGTTGATTGGATATCCAGGTACAAAATTTCATCTAGAGAAGGTAACTCTAGAAAGGTAATTCATCATTCAAGAAAAAGTTGGTAAATTTAGTCCTATCAGTCACATTTGAAGCATAGTTTTTCAGAGATATGAGGAGATGGTAAAACATGTTTCTATATTCACTTCCATTTGTATACCATGTTTGTTTTGTCCCTTACTCTTAGCACTAGAGGAAGAGAAAGAGTTCATTTGAAGAATTTAAGAGTGCTTGCTACTTCAAGATGAAGAGAACAAAAGGTATGGAAGAGAAGTTTGAAGATGTTGACATCATCAGGTGGAGGAAAGATGCAGAAAAAGAAATTCCATCATTTCCAAAAGAAAAGTAAGACTTCCTTTTCTCATATATTTTCCATATACTTTTCCTATTTATCCTCTACATCCAAAGACAAGTCTACGAGAACATCTTGTGTGAAAATAGTTTAAAGAAGAAGCAATTTCTTGTTGTGCATGATACTTGGTCATGACTGATAGATAGATAGATAGGTAGATAGATAGATAGATAGATAGATAGATAGATAGATAGATAGATAGATAGATAGATAGATAGATAGATAGATAGATAGATAGATAGATAGATATATTGATAGATAGATAGATAGATAGATAGATAGATAGATGGATGGATAGATAGATAGATAGAGAGATAAATAGATAAATATATGATAGCAATAACTATGATAGCCACATATAACTATGTACATGTCTAGGACCTCTCTCATTAGGTTGAGTGAAAGCTTGAACTTCTTTAATTCATTGCCACATGTGAAGGAGGGCATGACAAAGGTAATTCACAAAGATTTAACTTTGCTCGGTTGCAAGGTATTGATCAAGTAATAGCAGCGCATGACATCTACTCTTGGAAATGGTGCACTAAAACATTTTTTGCTAAGCATTCCTTTCTCCAGATGGGTTGAATTTCTTTGGCATTTTGTGACCTCTGAAATTCTTGTGTGAAGAATTGATGCTTTCCCTAGACATTATTAAATTGACACTCAGGTTCCAAATGTAAGTAGTGTCACCTAGGGGTCCTGCCATCTCATTGATCCAATGGGAATGAGGGCTCTATACCTAAGTCGTGAAGCCTTAGGGACTTGTGTTGATGAGATTGTACCTCAATCGTCCCACAAGTGCATATAGTGGGGGATTAATACACGTTTAATTATCAATCCAAGAAACCACAAGAACCAAGTGTATGATGACTTGTGTGCACATGATGGCAAGTGAAGTGTCTAGACTACAATGCATGTGACTAGTCTCAGCTACCTCTCCAACTCACTAATCCTCTGAAAATGCATGCCCCGATACCACTTATAGTAGTAAGCACAAATTTGAACTTTTCTCTCACCTCCAAACCTTGAATATGGTCAACACAAGGTTCATTTTGAAGCTCTGAACAAGACACATCTATTGGTAGTATTTTCAGTCGAATCTGACAAATACACTTCACGTTATGAGCAAAATAGTGAATGACAAGAAAACACCAACACTCGCCCTACAACTTGTTATGGCTGACACACACACTAGAGTAGTTCAAAAGCTTATCCAAGTCAGGCACCACTTTTTGTTAAGCATGATATGTTAATTCGTATTCACCTTGGTTCTAGGAAATTTTGACAAATAGTTGCGGTTGTTCCAAATAAGACCCTCATGGCACGATGAATCTTGCCCTATGAGGAGTTGGGTTTTTTATCGATCCCAAACAATGCATCTGCTTTGAAGGAGATTCCATTCTTCACAATTCACTCTTATTTCAAGCTCTATGTCCTCAAAGTTGATCCAGTGGCCAATTTCTTGTTTTAAGAGGTGTTTCTAGTGCCTGAAACCCTTGTTCTAGATCCTCTTAGCATTATGTAGGTTCTAGGAAACCATACCCCTGATGCCCATGATCGAAAACCAGATTGCATCATTTTGTGTGATACCAGCTGCCCATTTCCAGTCTTCTGATTCTTGGAGATTCTTGGAGATAAATATTGGCAAGATCTCCTTCGGGCACATGTTCACTTTTTTACTAGAGAACATATGGGGAAAAGAGCTTAGCTTATAAATAGCGAAGCTCCTTTTTGGAAAAGGGAGCTTTTGGTTCATGTGAGCTCCATGTACATATCTTTTAGAAATGAAAGGAAAGAACTCTCTACTTTTAACACTATGTGCACTTGTGTATATTTGTCTACAAGCCATCACTCAAATACCCTAATTTGATGATGCCCCTCAACAAAGTTTCAAAAGAAACACATGCAAATAGTGATAACTTAACGTACATGAATATGCATGATCATCTATTGGTTGGATTGACAACTTGTCTCCAAATTATCACTATGTGTTACCTGATTATGTGCATGTAAGCATGTACTCTATGATGCCATGGAAAAACGTAAATAATGAGTGCATGAATGGTTATCTCAATTTGCATCTACACATATGAGATTGAAATAGAACACACAAATTTTCTACTGACACAAAAAATCCATATATCCCTTAATCGTGGACAAATTCACAACAATAGTTCAACGCAATGCAATGCGATGCAAGAAATAGGAATTCCAAAGTCCCAACAATAGCACATGTATGCAATGCAAGAAATAGATGCAAAATTAGTATGAAAATGCAAAAAAGGACCTTTGAGACACCCTCACTTGTATCTGAACACACTAAAATTGTGACAAGAAGAGAGGAATACACACTAAAATTGTGACAAGAAGAGAGGAATACACTAAACGTGTTACAGTACAAGCAAACTAGCCATTGTGCTCATATTACATGGGTCGGTTTCAAGTAAGGTATGTATTTGTCAGTAGTCTCACAACGTTCCTCTCCTCTCTCCATCCTTTAGGCATACTAGCTTGTTGCCTTTGAAGCCAATTATGTGCCCTTGCTTTGTTGGATAAGAGGGGTCCCTTAATGGGATCATGAAATTCCTTCCCTCTCTCTAGCCTTCAAGTTGCTTGTATCCCACATATGAACCTAGTAATACTAAGTTACATGTCATTATTCTCCACCTAGTTCTCCAATGAACCTCTAAAATGGTCATGTTAGCACTTTGATTAAAACTTTTTCTATATTATCTGACTTAAAATCTACAATTAACAATTGTAAAATGAGTGGGATTTTCTTACAACTGTACAATGAATGGACATGGTACATGTAGGACCCAATAACTGACAAAGTAGGGACTTCTAGTCCTATCGAAACCTTTAAATGCCAATGACTTAGTTAGTATTGTATATATTGAAGGTCACCATTAGCACTTTCCACCCACCTCACAATCAAACATATAAACTTTATGCTCATGTTTTCCTTGTGCCTAACATAGATAGATCATGAGTAGACATATTTGTAATCATGGGAAAGAAAAAATAAAGAAGCCACATGTTGCTTCTGTGGTCTGCTACACTTTTTATGTGTGGGAATAATTGGTTTGATTGTATTCCCTGATATCCATATTTCTTAATAAAAAAAGTTATCCAAAAGAAATTTTGGGCCATTAACAGATGATGCCATAATTGTAGAAAAAGAGAAAATTACTTTGATTTTATTATTTCTCTTTTCATGTAGGACTTGAATTTTGTGGGTCGATGCAGCCGCTGTGTATTGAAGTTAGAAGATCTCCGGATGATGCCCTTGCTCAACGGAAACTCCATGAGGTAAGAAACTCGGTGGGTAAGATTCATAGCCCTTGCCGGTAATCAAAGCCTTCTTGGGACCACTACCTTTGAACACGTCAAGGATACTCTGTTGATAACCCACAAGTTCTGGAAGATCCAATCAAAAACTCTTTTTTTTTTATCTCTGTTATTGTACGATGAGTTTTAGAACTTCGGATGAAAAAAATGGTGTAGCATCACGAGATGGAGTTTACACATATAATTCTCTTTAGAGATTTTCAATATTCTTTCTCTCTCTATGTATTTCATCCTTAAGAGGGTTTAAATGTTTTTTTTAATGGAGGTTCGGCACACACCTACTCCTAGCACTTTAAATTTGAAAGTACAACTGTATAGGTGAATGGGCATAGTACCTATGGGAACCCCTGTATCCCACAACGTAGGTTAAAGTGTCGGGATCCATTACATGTCCAACCCGGGGGTTGAACACTTGACCTATGCTTCAAGAGGCTAGCACCATACCAATCTGCCTACACGACGTGCACATTAGGTTTTAAAAGAACACTCTAATTTGTTGGCCATTAAGTAAATTGAATGTCTCTCCATTGTAGAATACAAAGAAGTCCAATATAATTGTCCTCCCGGATCAATTTAAGTCCAAATATCCATTTCTATTCCCTTATTTTATGGGATATAAGGAACCCTAGGTGCAAATTTTGGTTCAAATGAATATCAATTTCTATTCCCTTATTTTATGGGATATAAGGAACCCTAGGTGCAAATTTTGGTTCAAATTGGTCTGAATACTACTAAAGTAGGCCATTATGCTCATATTACATGGGTGGATTTCAAGTAAGGTATGTAGTCCTCAATAGTCTCACAACATTCCTTTCCTCTCCCCATCTTTTGGGCCATAAAAACTTGTTGCCTTTGAAGCCAATTTTATGCCCTTGCTTTGTTGGATAAGAGGGATCCCTTAATGGTATCTTGAAATTCCTTCCCTCTTTCTAGCCTTCAAGTTCATTGTATGCTTTTTTGGTTTCCAAGATGCACAAGATCCTACAACTACTAAGCCCTTTCATATGTCATTAAAAAAAATAATGCAAAGTCAAGGATACTAGAACATTAAAAAAAAGGAGCCCCACATAATTGTATTTTATCACACATATGAACCTAGTAATTCTAAGCTACATGTCATTATTCTCCACCTAGCTTTCCAATGAGCCTCATAAATGGTCATTTTAGCACTTTAATTGAAGCATTTTTTATTTTTACATTTCCTAAAATCTAAAATTATGGCATCACATTCCTAACTCATCCTATTCTTTATTGAAATTGGATTTCCACATCTTCATCACTAAATGGGATCAATGGAATCTTCTTAGAGAATCATCTATCATCCATAGGGATCCTATTCTTATGTTGTACAAACTTTTCGGCCAATAATAGTTCAAGCTTCCATTGTAGAAAAAGAAAAAATTACTTTGATCTTCCCTTTTCATGTAGGAAATTGAGTTTAAATTAAATTATGGGGTATTTTACTTGGAAGAAGGCTCTATAAAAATTTCGATCCATGAAAAAACATTGTATGATAACCAGCTAAGAGATGCAAGAAACATGTGTAGGCTCTGAGAGTTGTACCAAAAATCATGGAGATGCATTTCAAAAGCCCCACACTTCACTTTTCCATATTGTGCGAACACCGTCTATGGACGAATCTATGTGCCATTTACCATACACCGACCAATCTATGTGCCATGGGAGAATTATTCAACACAAAGAACATTGATTTCTGTTCTATATCACATAGTCATTAGGAGGAACTTTTTTGTGGCTTTCAACGCACTTAGATTGTCGAAAGAGATATTTGTATGAAAATTCCATGGTTTAGGTTTGATAAGTGAAAACTTAGACAGCTTCAAATTCATGGGGATCTCATCACAAAAGCACCAAATTCTCTATGTGTTTGAAAAGAGTTCTTTTTTTGGTTGGGTCTGTGTGTGTGAGAGAATTTCGGCATGAAATTGTGTGTTCTTGCTAATAAATATTCTTTAAAATAATAAAGAGAGGGACGCATTGCACTTATGTGGTTTTCCACACAAATTGTATAGGAAAGTCAATCTTTCTTATCGAGTGGATAACACTACCTCTATTGGAAGGCTTAAAAAGACTGAATTGAAGGTTAACTTTGCTGAGAATTGAGATTTCTTACTTTTTTTCCCAATGTATTTCTCTAACATCATTCTTCTCCAATCCCTACACCCTTCAGAATTTCTCAAAAGAACAGTTTCCAATGTAAATTTTGTGAGGGAGAGTCTTTCCATAAAAATCACAAAAAAAGGTGTTTAGTAGAAGTTTCAAATCCTTTTGTAGATTGGTACATGAGGGGGCCACTATAAAATGTTCATCCTCTCACTTTGTAGAGACTTTTAACCATTTAGGTAAAGTGAGCTTCTATTTCATGTGCATAATTATAGTCTACTTTGTAGTGTGTTGTTTGCATGTTTTTGTGCTTATGACTCGTTTTTCTTGTTATCCATACTGTTCTCTATCCTTGAGTTACACCATATGACTTTCTATCATGTCTTTGAGGTCTATTTTTGTTGATTGGATCTTGTAGACGCACGTAACAATGAAATCTCATAAGAGCACACAGAGAATAGAGAGAGACAAGGGTAGCCACAAGATTGGGTATAATCTCCCACCACATACTCTGATGGATGCATCTATCAGAGTATGTGTATTTATAGGTATTCTTTTATTATATCCTGAATAGAAGATACATGAGGGTGGCTCTTCAAAAAAGTGCATTTACAGAAAAATTGTTTTATTTACAAATCATCGCTTTCTAAGCGATCTACTATTTTTACGAAAAATTTTCTCTCTAAGCGATCTACTAGTTTTACAAAAAATATGTAGAATAGTATCTTTTAAATATCTTAAAAAATATCTAAAAATATCATGAGGGCGCCTTCACACCCTCATGATTCTTCACTTGCTAAATCAAAGCACAGTCACAATAAAAACCTCAAGGCATTAAAATCCATTCAAAATTCCATTATTCCATAAAGTGTGGCATGCCTCCTAGTTGAAAAGCAATTAACCTAAATTGATAAGAATAAAATAGACATGGATGGCCGGTCACATGTCCCATCATTGAACAATCATAAGCATATTCCATGTAAAAACACATGCATGGAAATGGAAAATTGGAATTTCATGTGAGTGTCAATGATATGCAGAAATCAAGTGGTCATAATGTGGAGCTAATGATGTCTTATGAATCCATTGAGATTCTTCAAGTGAGTGATTTTTACATTTAACTAAATATCTATGATAGTGCTTACTAGTGCATGTAGTAGTAACATCATAATCATAATCAAGTATTTTCTATGGAACTAGAATTTCAACATCCTCTTCAAGTAAAGGAGGATCATCTAAAGTAGGAGTGAGTAGTAAAGTTCCTTTAAAGGATTTCAATAAACTAATATGAAAAGAATTATGTATATTCCAATGAGAAGGTATGTCTAATTTAAAAGCGTTCTCCTTTATTTTTTGAATAATACGGAAGGGTCCATAGTAACATGGTGCGAGTAAACCTTAGGATGTTGTGAAATGTTTTTCAAATGTCTTCTAATTATTCATAACCATACAATGTCATTTTCATTAAATTTTTCAGCTACTTGTTTCTTATTAACATTATGCATGTAACATTTGTGGCTCTTCTTAATGTGCTCATGAAGTCTAGAATTATGATCTTGTGCAAAAGATTCAGCCATAAGTATATCAGTTTGAATGATAGACTTGGGCGTGGGAAGCATTTTACCATAAATAATTTCATATTGTGCACGTCGAATAGTGGTATGTTTTGTTTTATTATATGCATATTGTAGTAAAGTAATTTTCTCATCCCAATTACTTGGATTATCTAAAGAATAACAACATAATAAACCTAAAATAGTCCTATTCGTAGATTCACTTTCCTTGCTACTTTTAGGATGAAATGTAGAGCTAAAGTCTATTTTGGAACCTAAATTTTGAAATAATGCAACCCAAAAGTGATGACAAAAACGAACATCTCAATCTGATAGAATAACTTTTGGAAAACCACAATGTGGAAAAATACATTTAATAAATAACTTAGCAGCTTGAAGTGCAGATAAAGTCTTTTTACAAGGAATGAAATACTCTTGTTTATTAAACCTATCAACAATTGTCCAAATAATATCATTATAAGATGAAGTTGTTGGAAGACTAGTAATAAATGTTGGAGCAAGTCTATGACAAGCCTAAGTATTGCCTTGAGTCTCACAAAGTCTTAGAAGAAGCTTTAAAAAGAAGACTATGTAAAGTTCACTTCTGAACTACCTCTTGTAATTTTTTGGAGAGTTTACTTAATGTAAAAGTAAGAGAATCTTAAGAGGTTGAGTCCACATGATCAAGAATGGAAAGAGGAGCCACGAATTTGTGATTTGTGGTAGGTAGAGAATCAAATCAATCATTGATTGATTGGAGAGTGATTGAGGGAAGTTAGCCTCCCAAACTCAACTATAAATAGATGGCAGTTTTATTCGTGGTTAGAGAGACCTATGTGAAGACCTCCAAGAGCTGAGCTTTATCCCATATCAAGGTGTGATTACAAGGCACACATATGTATCAGTAAGGCATTGTATTGTACAAGAAATATACTTTCATTTTCATGATTATTTGGTTTCATCTTTCCATGTTCTTGTGAATGTACTACTCACTACCATTACTCTCAGTTTTCTCAGTCAGCTTGCAGAGATGTTTTCTCTGAGCTTGGTGCATCATTTTCATTGATTCAACTTGGTAAAGTTAGCTCTATAAGTCTACTATATGCTCATAAATTTTCATGTCATTTGGATGTTGCAATCTTCAATTATGTTCATTTGAAGTCAACAGGGTCTGTTCATCTTCACCTCTCTGTCAGGTACCCGACTTTTTCACTCATCTTGTCAGAGATGTTTCTCAGTGGTTACTAATCCAAATTCAGTGCTTTAAAGCTTGCTGGATTCCGCTTACTGTCTAGTATAACTGTACAAATTTTCATAATCATTGGATTTCTACATTTTGAGTTATGGTGATTTTTCTGCTCACTGGTCTATTTCTGTAGCAGCCCGTGAAAATCGGGATGATGTCATCACTTGTTAAAACTCATTCTCAGTGTGTGGTTCATTATTTTTTATGAGATTACTCTTGAAAGTTAGCTCTTTAAGTTGCCTAGACTTCCCCAAGAGGAATTGAGCTAATTGCTGTTGTGCTCAGAGAATTATGTAAAACACTGGACAGGTGTATGAACCAAGAATAGCAAGTTTTCACCTCTTAGCTAACTCCAACTTATCTGTTTTGATCTATCTTTTTGAGAGTGATCTTCCAAGGTCCATAGGGTGTCTAATACATCCATTGGCAAGCTAAAAGGGCCCACCATCTACTCCTGGAGTTCATTTGGCTGGTGTAGATCAAGGATTTTGCAACACCTCTTCATCTTCAAACACATACTTATCCATCTCTTCACAGTGGTATCAGAGCAAGGTTGGACAACATGGCAGATGGATTTCCTTCATCAATTGACAAATTAGACAGAGGTAACTACTCAGCTTGGTCATTAAGGATGGAAGCTTATCTCCAAGGTAGAAGTTTATATGGTTATGTGGCTGGAGATGAAGTTATGCCAAGTTTCAGGAACAAAAGTCAACCAACACAAGAAGAGCAAGAAAGATTGAGCACATGGTGCTCCAAGGATGCACTTGCAAGGTCTTATCTCCTCAACTCTATCTCAGATTTTTTGTTGCCTCACATTAGAAGTTGTAAGACATCTCAGGAAGTGTGGGATGCACTTGAAGCTTTCTTTTCTTCAAGTACCAAAGCTAGGAAGCATCAACTATGGCTGGATTTCACAACTCTCAAGAAGGCTCCCAAACAAAATGTGACTGATTTTGTCACAAAGCTCAAGGACATAGCGGATCAGTTGGGAAGCATTGGAGAGGTAATAGATGAAGAGCAAATTGTAAGGCAGGTCATCAATGGCTTGAAGGCAGATGATAAGTGGGAAGCATTCACCATAGCTATGGATTTGTACATGGACATGCATGTACCTGATTTCAACACACTCATTGGACAACTACTTACTCAAGAGGCAAAGCTTATCAAAAATGAAGAAAGCTCTAAAGGTAATCAATCTTCAGCTTTATACACGGATAAAAGCAAGTCTAAAGATAACAAAGGAAAGGCAAAGAAAGTGGATGATGAAGCAGGTACATATCAAGCTAACTATGCAGGTAGAGGAAGACATGGCAGAGGTAGAGGAAGAGGAGGTAGACAAGGCAGGGGGAGATCCCAAGACTCCAACTCATGTTCTATTTGTGGATTAACTAATCATACAACTGAAAATTGCTTTAGGAATTCCAGGAATCAAAGAGGCAGAGGATACAATAGAGGAAGTTATGGATACTCAAGAGGAAGGTTCAACAACTACCATGGCAACTACAACAACTACAATCATTCAAACTATCAAGGAGGCTACAAAGGAAGGAAAGACTACAATAACTACACAGAAGACTCAAACAAAGAGGATTCATTATTGATCATGAACATGGCTATGCCACAAGGTAAATCTGATGAGCATGTTTTCTACATAGATTCAGGTTGTTCAAATCATGTGGCAGGAAATGTGGCACTCCTATCAGATTTAGAAGATCCAAGGAATAAGCATGAGGTACAAACAAGAGATGATACAAAACATCCAGTGGAGAAAATGGGCAATGTCAAAGCACCTAATGGAAACATCAACCTACTCAGTAAGGTACTCTATGTCCCTACCATTACAAAGAATTTGATAAGTGTTGGGCAGATAGTAGAGAAAGGGTTGCAAGTCAGGTTCACAAAAGCAGGAGCATTTGTTGAAGATCCAAGTCAAGGATTCAGAAGAATTGCAAAAGGTGAAAAGACAGGTAGATTGTTCACATTTGAATTACAGGACACTAGAAACATTGCTCTCTTTAATTATGGTAGTCAAACACTCACAGAATTGGAAGTATGGCACAAAAGGTTAGCACATATTGGTGAAAGGTCATTAAAGCAAATCTGCAGGGACCAAAGTGTACTTGGACTTCCTAATTTGTCAAAACAACATATGATTTATAAGTGCAGTGCATGTCAATTTGGAAAGTCTCACAGGTTACCATTCATGAAGAAAGGTTATATGCATGGAGATCTCTTGGAGTTGGTTCATACAGATGTATGGGGACCTAGCAAGGAAGCTTCAATATCTGGATCAAGGTATTATGTTTCCTTTATTGATGATTGCAGCAGATGGACTATCCTATTCTTTATGAAACACAAAGATGAAGTTTTTTCATGTTTCAAAAGATATTTGGCTCTTGTGGAGAATCAAACAGGTAAATCACTAAAAAGGCTAAGGTCAGATGGAGGGGGAGAATACTTCTCCCATGATTTTGATTCTTTTCTTCAAGAAAGAGGAATCAAAAGAGAGGTAACTACAAGGTACACTCCTGAGCAAAATGGAGTGGCAGAAAGGAGGAATAGGACAATTGTTGAAGCTGCAAAGTCTATGTTAAATGAAAAGCATTTACCTAATTACTTATCGGCTGAGGCTGTATCTACAGCCACTTACTTGATTAACAGGTTGCCTTCAAGATCCCTTGATGGGATGACTCCATATGAGGCTTGGAATGGAAGAAGACCAAGCTTAGATCATTGTAAAATTTTTCGATGTATTGCTTTTGCTCATGTTCCTTCACAGGTTAGAGGCAAGATGGATCCAAAGGCAGAAAGGTGTGTATTTATTGGATATGACAACAATCAAAAGGGCTACAGGTTATACAACCCTACCAACAAAGGATTCTTGGTAAGCAGAGATGTAGTTTTTGATGAGAACAATTCATGGTATGAAGATTCATGCAGGAAGATCAATTTACCATATGATCTTGAAGAAGATTTTCCAAAGCTTGGTAGAGAACAATCAAAGATTGAAGAACAAGACACCTCAGAGGATGATGAAGAATCTCACATGGAAAAGATCAAAGCATGGAAGTCTAAAGGTAAAGCAAAATTGCAGGAACTTGGACATGAAGCAAAATCATCACATCATGGCCTAAGAAGATCTATGAGGGAAAAGAAAAAACCAGAAAGGTATGGGTTTGACACCTCATTAGTAACTAAACATTCTATCTACATAGCACAGGACATAAACCAAGAGGAGCCATCATCATTTGAAGAGGCCAAAGCAAAAACAGAATGGAAGCATGCAATGAAGGAAGAGATTGAAGCACTTGAGGAAAACAACACTTGGGATTTGGTGCCCAAGACTTCATCCATGAAGGTAATAGGCTCAAGATGGGTCTATAAACTCAAGAAGAATTCTGATGGTTCAATTAACAGGTATAAGGCAAGGCTTGTGGCAAAAGGCTTTGCACAAACTCAGGGAATTGATTATGAGGAGACTTTCTCTCCTGTGGCAAAGATGCCTACTATTAGGGTTTTGCTTAGTATTGCCTCTTCCAAGAATTGGAAGATACTTCAACTAGATGTAAAGAATGCATTCTTGAATGGTTGGATAACAGAAGAGGTATATATGGCACAACCACCTGGTTTTGAGAATCAAGTTTATCCTGATTATGTGTGTAAACTTAACAAAGCATTGTATGGTCTCAAGCAAGCTCCAAGAGCTTGGAATTTCAAGCTTGTTTCATTCTTGCAGGACGAAGGCTTTCAACCAAGCAAGGCAGATCCTTCACTCTTTATTAAAAAGAGTAATTCCGAGGTCATCTACCTATGTGTATATGTAGATGATATTATATTGACAGGAAATGATGCAGATGGTATGAAGAAGATCAAAGATCAAATGAGAGAAGAGTTCAAGATAAGTGATTTGGGTTCACTTACCTACTTCCTAGGTTTGGAAGTTGTCTACAAAGATCATGGTTTGTTTCTCACTCAAAGAAAGTACATTAAGGACATGTTGGCAAAATTCAAGATGCAAGATTGTAAGATTGCAGGTACTCCAATGGAGGTCAATCACAAATTGAGCTCACATGAAGGTGAACTCATAGAGGACATCACATCATATCAAAGTCTAGTGGGTAGTCTCAACTATGCCACATTGACAAGAGTAGATATATGTTATAGTGTGAGTGTGCTAAGTCAATTTATGCACACACCAAGGAAACCACATATGGATGCTGCCAAAAGGATTCTCAAGTATCTCAAAGGAACCATAAATGAAGGACTTTATTATCCTTATGTATCTGATTTAGGTTTGAAGCTATTCTCTGATGCAGATTGGGTTGGCTTCAAGGAAGATAGAAGGAGCACTTCAGGTTATCTTACCTTTGCAGGTTCAAAGCTTATTTCATGGTCATCCAAGAAGCAACCCATAGTTGCTCTCTCTTCTACTGAAGCTGAATATAGAGGTCTTGCCATAGCTACACAAGAAGCTATGTGGATGAAGACGTTATTCAAAGATCTTGGATTGGAGTTTGGAACTCCAACTATTTTTGGTGACAATATGAGTTCTATTCATTTGGCTGCTAATCCTATTTTTCATGCAAGGACTAAACATATTGAAGTTCATTATCACTATGTATGAGAGAAGGTTCTAAGCAAAGAGATTCAAATATCATATGTGTCCACTCATCAACAATGTGCAGATATTCTAACCAAAGCATTGGATGGTACAAAGCTTTGCAAATTCAAGGCTATGATAGGTTTGCAGGTAATCTTGGAAGATTGAAGACCTCAAGCATACTTGGCTTGAGGGGGAGCTGTTGGAGCAAGTCTATGACAAGCCTAAGTATTGGCTTGAGTCTCACAAAGTCTTAGAAGAAGCTTTAAAAAGAAGACTATGTAAAGTTCACTTCTGAACTACCTCTTGTAATTTTTTGGAGAGTTTACTTAATGTAAAAGTAAGAGAATCTTAAGTGGTTGAGTCCACATGATCAAGAATGGAAAGAGGAGCCACGAATTCGTGATTGTGGTAGGTAGAGAATCAAATCAATCATTGATTGATTGGAGAGTGATTGAGGGAAGTTAGCCTCCCAAACTCAACTATAAATAGATGGCAGTTTTAGTCGTGGTTAGAGAGACCTATGTGAAGACCTCCAAGAGCTGAGCTTTATGCCATATCAAGGTGTGATTACAAGGCACACATATGTATCAGTAAGTCATTGTATTGTACAAGAAATATACTTTCATTTTCATGATTATTTGGTTTCATCTTTCCATGTTCTTGTGAAGTGTACTACTCACTACCATTACTCTCAGTTTTCTCAGTCAGCTTGTAGAGATGTTTTCTCTGAGCTTGGTGCATCATTTTCAGTGATTTAACTTGGTAAAGTTAGCTCTATAAGTCTACTATATGCTCATAAATTTTCATGTCATTTGGATGTTGCAATCTTCAGTCATGTTCATTTGAAGTCAACAGGGTCTGTTCATCTTCACCTCTCTGTCAGGTACCCGACTTTTTCACTCATCTTGTCAGAGGTGTTGCTCAGTGGCTACTTATCCAAATTCAGTGATTTAAAGCTTGTTGGATTCAACTTACTGTCTAGTATAACCGTACAAATTTTCATAATCATTGGATTTCTACATTTTGAGTTATGGTGATTTTTCTGCTCACTGGTCTATTTCTGTAGCAGCCTGTGAAAATTGGGATGATGTCATCACTTGTTAAAACTCATTCTCAGTGTGTGGTTCATTATTTTTGATGAGATTACTCTTGAAAGTTAGCTCTTTAAGTTGCCTAGACTTCCCCAAGAGGAATTGAGCTAATTGCTGTTGTGCTCAGAGAATTATGTAAAACACTGGACAGGTGTATGAACCAAGAATAGCAAGTTTTCACCTCTGAGCTAACTCTAACTTATCTGTTTTGATCTATCTTTTTGAGAGTGATCTTCCAAGGTACATAGGGTGTCTAATACATCCATTGGCAAGCTAAAAGGGCCCACCATCTACTCCTGGAGTTCATTTGGCTGGTGTAGATCAAGGATTTTGCAACACCTCTTCATCTTCAAACACATACTTATCCATTGTTGAAGAAACACTCACGAATTTGACAAACAGACATAAAAAGGAAAAAGAAGGAAGCAGAATCAGAGAAAATCAAAAGCCTTAGTGGAGGGACAAATCCACGACCGTTATGTACAGTACAGAATCTCCCAAAATCAGAATACGGTACACCAAATCAAACTGTACATAGAGAGAACGTGCAAAGGAATAACAGAAGGGAAGTGCGAACAAGAACGTGCTGAAGAAGAGCGCGCAGTATAAATAAGAGCACAAACAGAAGAAAAGGAGCGGAGGTGTGTATGTGCGAGAATAGAGAGAAGGAATACAGCAGATGCGCAGAGATGCAGAGATACAGATAGAAGACGCCATAGATCGCGTATGTAGAAGAAGACGCCAGAGATCGCGTATGTATAGATGAATAACAGAAATCTGAACCTTCAGGTATTCATCTGAGAGAGATGCTAATAAGAAACTACTCAGTATAGGAGAGTTTCTGTAGCTTGAGCAAGAAGAGGCCAAGCTCACTTGTACACATCTTCTCTAATAGAAAACACATGTTCATGTGGATGTTTGCGCGTATTGTTTATGTGCGAAAGAAACAGAGTATGTTTTAAAGTTAGTTAACATTTAACGTTTCTCAGTAACCGCATTCTCGGTCAGTTACAGTTCTTACTGTAAAAGTATTTTCCGGTAGAAGAACGAAGTAGATCTCGCAGAGTAATGCGAAGTTTTGTGTGAGAGATAGCTCATTCTGTAGCTAGACATCTCTACTTTCAGTTGATCGAGGTTTCCGGTGAAAAAGTTATCTATACACAGTGCAAAGTGTGACCGGAAAGAGGCTGTCTGAACTAGTGAAGTTTTTCCTTAAACTTCAGAAAGTGTTCAGTAAGTCAAGAAAGTTCTCGCATCACCTCCTTACTTCATGTATGTTTATTTGAAGTAATTACAAACAGATTTGAAGTTCATTCGGGTACAATTCCGGTACGATTACGGTGTCAGTCCAGTGACAGTCTAGAGAAGTTTCGGTGAAATTCTTCCAGAGAATTTAGAAGCGCAGTCTTATATGTTGAGCGCTAGACTTCGCTAAGCTATTGATTGATTACAGAGGTGTTTTGAATCACTCTAGCTTAGTTCTTCTTGGGCGTGGCGGTTTCCGTAAGGCTCAGCCTTCGTCGCGTCGACAAGGAGTGGTATCAGAGTAAAGAAAGTATACCACTTTTCCGCAACAGTGGTATCAGAGCCAGGTTCAGAGCCAGAGCTAGGCGTATCTAATTAGAGCCAGAGTCAGAGCTAGGCATATCTAATCAGAGCCCAGAGTATTCACCATTATTGGAAACAAGAGCCGGTTAACCACAACAAGTGGAGCCAGAACGAGAGAGATTCTGAAGAGCAGAAAGATTCACAAAAGCTCGCTGGAAGTAACAGAAACAAGAAGATCATGGCAGACCACGTTACTATTGATAAGCTGGACAGAGATAATTATCCCGCATGGGTAATGCGCATGGAAGCCTTACTTATGAGTAAGGACTTAATGATGTACGTGACCGGAGAAGAAAAGAAGCCGACTTTTGAAGATGATAGTCAACCGGAAAAAGAAGAATTAGAAGCCTTGAAGTTGTGGCGGAAGAAAGATGCAACGGCAAGAGCCTACATCTATAATACCGTAACAGATCATCTACTACCACATATCAGAGGTCTGGAGAAAGCAAAGGACATATGGAGTGCATTGGAAGATCATTTCCAAAATACTACGAAAGCCAGAAAGGCTAGCTTATGGTCCGAATTTACGACATTCAAAAAGAAGTCGAGTCAAAGCATAAGTGACTATGTCACTAAAATGAAGGATCTAGCAGATAGTCTTGGATCCATAAATGAAGAAGTCGAAGATCATAGATTGATAGCGCAAGTGCTCACAGGTTTGAGAGGAGATGAAAGGTGGAAACCTTTTGTACTATCAACTGAACTTTCTTTAAATCATTTTGTGCCAGATTTAAATCAGTTGCTTGGTTTGATGCTCACATATGAGCAAGACCTGAAAGGAGATGCAGATAAAGGACAAAGCTCTGCAATGTACATGAAGAACAAAAAGAGAGACAAAGGTAAGACAAAAGACGAAGAAGAGTCGAGTTCTCAGGCCTATTACGCAAGAGGTAAAGGCACTGGCAGAGGAAGAGCAAGAGGTTTTGGAAGAGGAAGAAGTAACCAGAATACCAACAAGAAAGCTTGGATTTGTGGACTAAGTAATCATCTGGCTCATGACTATTGGCACAATCAACAAGGATCAAATCAAAATCAAAACAGTAATAGCAGAGGCAGAACCGGAAGATATCAAAGAGGAAGACAAAATCAAAGAGGAGGCTATGGTAGAGGTGGAATAAGAAGTTGGGGACAGAATCAATCCTACAACACCACCTACAACAACTACGCAAACGACACGCAGAATGAAAGTCATACATTGTTGATGATGAACTCTATCAGCACATCGGAAAACGAAGACCTAAAGGTATTTTACATTGATTCTGGATGCTCTAATCATCTGTCAGGAAATATAGAACTGATGTCAGAACTAGAAAAAGGTAGTTCTAGTCACATTGTTCAAACAGGTGACAATACGAGACATAGCGTACACTCAATTGGAAAAGTAAAATGCAAGAATGGAGCAGATTTGCTAACCAATGTTTTGTATGTTCCAACAATACCGAAAAACTTGATTAGCGTGGGACAGATAGTTGAGAAAGGTTTTCAGGTCAAATTTACAAACAAAGGAGTATTCGTAGAAGATCCCGAGAATGGACATAACCAGATCGTTTCTGGAAAGAAAGAAGGAAGACTCTTTACTTTAAGAGTACAAGGGAACATTGGCCAAGCGTTGCTCACACATGGAGAAAAGGTAATTACAGAACTTGATTTATGGCATAAGAGATTGGGTCATTTCAATGAAAAAGGAATTAAAGCTATGACAACGAATCAGTCAATATTGGGACTACCAAATATACAGAATGAACATATGATTCATAAGTGTGAAGCATGTCAGTTGGGAAAAGCCCATAGGCTACCTTTCCAGAAGAAAGGATTCAAACATGATGAAGTACTCGAGCTTATTCATACAGATGTATGGGGGCCAACGAAAGAAGGATCAATCAGCGGATCAAGGTACTATGTTCTATTCATTGATGAGGCAACAAGGTGGATAACTCTTTATGTTTTGAAAGAGAAATCAGAAGTGTTTGGAGCCTTCAGGCATTTTCATGCATATGCTGAAAGACTTACCGGACGAAAACTTAGAAGACTAAGGTCTGATGGAGGGGGAGAATACTTCTCCCGAGAATTCAATGACTATCTTTGGAATGCAGGTATTAAAAGAGAAATAACCTGCAGATATACACCACAACAAAATGGAGTAGTAGAAAGAAGGAACCGAGTTCTAGTCGAGTTCGCATGAGCTATGCTAAATGAAAAAGATTGTCCAAACTATCTTTGGGCTGAAGCTGTAAACACAGCTACATACTTGGTAAACAGATTACCATGTACAGCATTGGAAGGAATGACCCCTTATGAAGCATGGTGGGGAAAGAAGCCAACACTTGATCACTGCAAAGTGTTTGGATCAGTAGCGTATGCTTATGTACCATCTCAACTCAGACATAAGCTTGAACCAAAAGCACAGAAATATGTGTTCGTCGGATATGATGAAAAGCAGATGGGATACAGGTTATGGAATCCTCTAACCAAACAATTTACTGTGTCCAGAGATGTTACATTTGATGAACAGAAAAGCTGGTATGCAGATCAAAGTCATACGACTGAAGAATTCGAAGAAGAAATAAAAAGAAGAGAGAAAGGGAAATCAATTGTTCAGGTAAACAGAGATGAAAATAATATGCAGGCAAGTACGTCCAGGAACGGATCAGGTATGAGAAACGAAGATGAAGACGTGTATTCAGATACACATGAAGAGTTTGAACCAAGAAGGTCAAACAGGAATAGAAGACAACCAGAAAGGTACTCGTATGATACGTCATACATAACTCAGAAGGACTATGCATATATGGTCAAAGATGATGAAGAACCACATAGCTATGATGAAGCTAAAGACAAAAGGCAATGGAAAGAAGCAATGGAAGAAGAAATCAGCGCACTGGAGGAGAACAAGACATGGGAACTTGTTCCAAAACAAAATGGTAAGAAAGTAATCGGAAATAAATGGGTTTTCAAAATAAAGAAATTTGCAGATGGAAGGATAGCCAGACACAAAGCAAGGCTGGTGGTTAAAGGCTATGCCCAGAAGCATGGCATAGATTATGACGAGACGTTTAGTCCGGTGGCAAGGATGTCAACCATAAGAACAGTAATCGCTGTAGCTGCATCAAAAGGATGGAAGCTAAGTCAGCTAGATATAAAGAACGCATTTCTGAATGGATACATTTCTGATGAAGTGTACATGGAACAACTTGAAGGGTTCGAAAGTTCCAGATACCCGAATTTTGTCTGTAAGTTAAGAAAAGCACTTTATGGACTGAAGCAAGCTCCAAGAGCTTGGAATTACAGACTTGTGAAATATCTAAACGAACTTGGATACCAAAGTTCGAAGGCAGACGCAAGTCTACTCATAAAGAGAACAGAAGAAGGTATGATCTACATTTGTATTTATGTAGACGACTTAATAATCACAGGAACATCAGATGAAGGGATTACAGAAGTAAAGAAACTACTTGAAAGAGAGTTCAAGATCAGTGACCTAGGAAAGTTGTCATACTTTCTAGGAATGGAAATCACATACACAGATCATGGTGTATATGTGACACAAGAAAGGTATCTCCTAAACTTACTAAAGAAGTTTAATATGGAGAATTGCAGAGAAGCTTCAACACCGTTTGAAGTAAATCATAAACTCAGCAAATACAGTGGTGCAGAGTTTAAAGATATGAGGAAATATCAATCATTAGTAGGAAGCATAATCTACGCTACGCTAACAAGACCGGATCTTAGTTATGCAGTAGGAGTTCTCTCACAGTTTATGCATTGTCCGACAGATCAACATTGGGTTGCAGGACAGAGAGTTCTTAGATATATTAAAAGAACTATAAAAGAAGGTGTTATATTATCCTTTTAGGTCCGACATAAAACTCAGAGCATACAGTGACTCAGACTGGGCTGGAAGTCAAGATGACAGAAGGTCAACACACGGGTATATGATATACCTAGGAGATAAGCTGGTAAGCTGGTGTTCAAAGAAGCAACACACAGTAGCATTATCGTCAACAGAAGCAGAGTATAAAGGACTTGTAGAAGCAGCTAAAGAACTAATCTGGATGCAGACCTTGTTCAAAAGCATGGGTATTGATCAAGGTAAACCTATCATACATGGAGATAATATGAGTTCGTTATATCTTGCAGCAAACCCAATATTTCATGCATGAACAAAGCACATAGAAATTCAATATCATTTCCTGAGGGAAAAGGTAATGGAGAAAGAAATAGAAATAGTATACACTCCCACAAAAGATCAGATTGTAGATATGCTGACAAAGAGTTTGGATGGAACGAAGACAAGCAGATTCAAAGAAATGGCAGGTATAAAAGAAAGAAAGATATATGAGAAAACAGAAGATGTCAAATTAGTGATTGAGGGGGAGCTGTTGAAGAAACACTCACGAATTTGACAAACAGACATAAAAAGGAAAAAGAAGGAAGCAGAATCAGAGAAAATCAAAATCCTTAGTGGAGGGACAAATCCACGACCGTTATGTACAGTACAGAATCTCCCAGAATCAGAATACGGTACACCAAATCAAACTGTACATAGAGAGAACGTGCAAAGGAATAACAGAAGGGAAGTGCGAACAAGAACGTGCTTAAGAAGAGCGCGCAGTATAAATAAGAGCACAAACAGAAGAAAAGGAGCGGAGGTGTGTATGTGCGAGAATAGAGAGAAGGAATACAGCAGATGCGCAGAGACGCGGAGATACAGATAGAAGACACCATAGATCGCGTATGTAGAAGAAGACGCCAGAGATCGCGTATGTATAGATGAATAACAGAAACCTGAACCTTCAGGTATTCATCTGAGAGAGATGGTAATAAGAAACTACTCAGTATAGGAGAGTTTCTGTAGCTTGAGCAAGAAGAGGCCAAGCTCACTTGTACACATCTTCTCTAATAGAAAACACATGTTCATGTGGATGTTTGCGCGTATTGTTTATGTGCGGAAGAAATAGAGTATGTTTTAAAGTTAGTTAACAGTTAACGTTTTCTCAGTAACCGCATTCTCGGTCAGTTACAGTTCTTACTGTAAAAGTATTTTCCGGTAGAAGAACGAAGTAGATCTCGCAGAGTAATGCGAAGTTTTGTGTGAGAGATAGCTCATTCTGTAGCTAGACATCTCTACTTTCAGTTGATCGAGGTTTCCGGTGAAAAAGTTATCTATACACAGTGCAAAGTGTGACCGGAAAGAGGCTGTCTGAACTAGTGAAGTTTTTCCTTAAACTTCAGAAAGTGTTCAGTAAGTGAAGAAAGTTCTCGCATCACCTCCTTACTTCATGTATGTTTATTTGAAGTAATTACGAATAGATTTGAAGTTCATTCCGGTACAATTCCGGTACGATTACGGTGTCAGTCCAGTGACAGTCTGGAAAAGTTTCGGTGAAATTCTTCCAGAGAATTTAGAAGCGCAGTCTTATATGTTGAGCGCTAGACTTCGCTAAGCTATTGATTGATTACAGAGGTGTTCTGAATCACTCTAGCTTAGTTCTTGTTGGGCGTGGCGGTTTCCGCAAGGCTCAGCCTTCGTCGCGTCAACAAGGAGTGGTATCAGAGTTAAAAAAGTATACCACTTTTCCGCAACATCCATCTCTTCACAATAAAATCCATAGAAATTTGTTCTCATAGTCCATTAGGTATGGGAATGCACATTAATAATCCAAAATGCTTTATCATGATTTTGTTTTACACGTTGACACACAATGGAATGCGAAACATAGTATGCAATATCCTTTTCCATATTTGGCTAAAACAAGAATTCTTTACACGTCGAAATAGTAATTCATATGCCCCTATGACCCATATATGGTGGTTCATGCATCTCTTTCATTACAAATTCTTTGAAAACTTTCGTGATGCATAGCTTGTGTTGGAAATACAAGAATCAATTGTGGAAAGTGTAGTGATCCTCATTAGATGGTATAGAATTATTGAAAGCAATCCATGTTTGTGAAAAATACAAATCAGATGCATAAGTAGGAATCATTTCATGAAATGAATGAATAGTCGATGCCCTAAGTTGCTTCCCATCCCACAAAAAAATATTGTTTCAATCAATAATATTATTAGCTTTGCCAGGTTGATATTTAATTATAGGCTAGAAATTTTGTATGGATGAAGCCCATTTAATGTGTCTTTTGAAAATGAATGGTTGATTTAATAAATGTTTAATAGTCTATTGTTTTGTTTTGATTAGAACTTCAGAATCCCTAAGGTAATGTTTCCAAATTTTTAAAGCATGCACGACAAGTAAGAATTCCTTATCATATGTACTATAATTCTTTTTAGAAGATTTAAGTTTCTTGCTTTCAAATGCAATGGGATGATCATTTTGCATTAATACAACACCCATATCTAAACCACTAGCATTTGTAACTACATGGAAAGATTGTGCAAAATCTAGTAATTGTAAAACAGGTGCATGAGAAAGTGCATGTGTGAGTTTTTCATAAGATTCTTGTTAAGCTAATCCCCATGCAAATTTTAACGTTTTCTTCAAAATAATGTGACTAGAAGTGCTAAATAAGAAAAACTTTTTACAAACTTTCTATAAAACCTATCTAACCCTAAAAAAGAGTGTACATCATTCACAGATTGAGGTACAAGCCATTCTTCAATTACTTTAATTCTCTTTGGATCTACATGAATGCCTTTACTAGAAACAATATGTCTTAAACACTCTAACTCCTTTTGGAAAAAAGAACTCTTTTTAGGATTGGCATAAAGTTTCTTTTTGCATAAGAAAGTAAAATTGTTGCTAAATGATTTTTATGGTCATTGTCATTCTTGCTATAGACAAGTATATCATCAAAGAAAACAAGAACAAAAGCTTGATAATCAAGAAAAATATTATTCATCATATGCATAAATGTAATAGGTGCATTGATGAGTCCAAAGGGCATTTACCATGAATTCAAAGTCGCCAATTTGAGTTCTAAAAGTACTCTTATGAATTTCATTTTGTGTCATTTGTATCTGATGATACCCAGATTTAAGATCAATTTTGCTAAAGATACGTGCTCCACGAAGTTTATCTAGCAAATCATCTATCCTAGGAATAGGATATCTATTTTTTATTGTGATCTTATTGAGTGCTCTATAGTCAATGCACATCCTATAAGTCTTTCTCTTCTTCTCCACTAAGTGAACAAGTGCTCCAAAGGGAGAAGAACTAGACCTTATAAGTCCTTTTTGGAGTAGATCCTTAACTTGATTAGCTATTTCTTTTTTATGTAAAGGTCTGCGCCTATAAGGTGCGTCCTGGGGAGGAGAACTGCCATACATTAAGTCTATACTATGGCCGAGAGATCCCCTAGAAGGTGGTAGTTTAGAAGGAAAATCAGCCATAAAGTAATCCTTATAGGAAGCCATAAATTATTTGTGTGCATTAGGAAGTGTATTTGTATTATCTACTTTGTTATTGACAAAAACAATACATGAATTGTAGCATCAATTATTTGTGTGCATTAGGAAGTGTATTTGTATTATATACTTTGTTATTGTTATATCTAGAAAGAAGATCAGAGTAGTACTTCTTTTGTGATAGGAATATGCCTTCTTTTGTTTCACAAACTTCAATACCCAAGAAGTAATGAATTAGTCCAAGATCTATCATAAAGTACTCAAGATTAAAAACTGTGTGATGATGAATTGGATGTGTTCTTCATCTAAGCTTGTCAAGATCAAATCATCTACATAGAGGATGATGATGGCCACTAAGGACTCTTTCTGATAGATGTACAAGTTTGCATCGACACTGCTTCTGTGAAATCCTTCATCTTTGAAGAACTTGTGAATCTTTTCATACCAAGCCCTTGGAGCTTGCTTGAATCCATAAAGTGCTTTGTGAAGTTTGTATACTTGGTCTTCCTTTCCTTTGATCTTGAATCCTTCCGATTGTTCAACATATACTTGTTCTTGAAGATCTCCATTGAGGAATGCACTTTTGACGTCCGGCTAGTAAATGGGCCACTTAAAATGAGCACTTTGTGCTAAGATGATTCTTATTGTTATGAATATTGCAGTAGGAGCAAAGGTTTCTTCATAGTCAATGCCATGTTGTTGCTTGTATCCCTTAGCTACCAACCTTTCTTTGTACTCATCTAATGTTCCATCTGATTGTTATTTGACCTTGTAGAGCCACTTGACTCCTATAACTTGATGACTTGTGTGTTTAGGAACAATCGTGCAAGTCTTGTTCTACTCTATTGCATCCATTTCCATTTGCATAGCTTCTTCGTACTCATGTTGTCCTCGAGGTTCTTTCTAGTTAGAAGGTTCTGGGATTTGTTGAATGTGATGCATCAAGGCATAATTGACATAATGACTTTGTTCTCACTATCTCTTGTCAATAAGTCTTTGAGATCTTCTTAGTTGACTTGAAGTACTTGCTTATGAGTTGGGTTTGGAAAAGACTGAGTCCCCCTCTGTAGTGTCGATGGGTGGATTAAGATTTTTTGTTGGATTGTTGTTGTAGTATGTGGAAGTTTCATTGAATATTACATCCTTAGATATTGTGATGGAGTGGTTTTTAGGATCATATAAGCAATAAAATTTTGACTGTTCATTATAATCTATGAAGATGTGCTTCTTAGGCTTGGATTGCATTTTGTTGCCATCTTCTTTTGGCACATGGAAAAATGCTTCACTGCCAAATACTCCAAAGTAATGCACATTAGGATTTCTTCCATAGTATGCTCCAAATGGTGTCTTGTTGTGCAATGCACTAGTGAAGCCTCAATTAAGTATGCGAACAGCATTATGCACTGCTTCTGCCCAAAACTTGTAGGGTAAGTCTTTTTTATGAAGCATAGTTCTCGCCATTTCCATCACACTTCAAAATTTTCCTCTCAACTACTCCATTCTAGAATGGAATGTGAGGTTGAGTAACATGTCTTTTTATCCCTTTTTGTTTGAGGAAGTTGTCAAAGTTGTGATTTATGAATTCACCACCTCCATATGATCTGATGGTCTTAACGGACTTGGAAGCTTCATTCTCCACTTGGGTGATCCATTCATGAAACTTAGTAAAATTGTCTACCTTTGATTTCAAGAAATACACCCAAATGTATCGGGAGTGGTCATCTACTAAAAGAAAGAAGTAGAGTGATCCTCCAAGAGACAGAGTGTTCCATGGTCCACAAAGTTCCATGTGGATAAGGGCTAAAGGGTTCTTAGCTCTTGTCGATGCTTCCTTTGGAACGGGGGCCCTATGTTGCTTGCCTTGAGTGCAAACCTAGTAGACATCATTGAGTTGCACAAGCTTGGGCAATCCTTTCACTATCTGTGATGAAGAAATTCTTCATAAATAGGAGATGTGGCCATATCTTTGGTGCCACAAACTAGATAGTGATTCCTTGGATAGAAAACAAGATAATTTATATAATCCCTCCTCTTCAATGCCTTGTGAGATTATGTCTTCCATATGCGGTTCAATGACTTTGATAGAGGTGTTATCAAACAACACATGTTTGTTATGATCTGTAATTGCTTTTACTGATATCAAGTTCATGCATAAATTGGGAACAAATAACACATTTGAAAGTGATTTGCATTCCCATTGAGCGTTGGTGATCTGTACTTTGCTTTCCCTTCTATAGGTAGAATTTTGTTATTTCCAAGGTACACTTCACCTGTGTGCTCTTCAGGTTCTTGAAAAGAATCTTTATCTTTACACATGTGTAAGGTCGCTCTGCTGTTAAAGATCCATTCATGAGGGGAGCTAAATGTAACTAGAGCATTTGCCTCAGTAGAGAAGACTTCTTTGTTAGAGCAATGTGACCTATGTTGCGAAGGTTTGGATGAATGCTTGGAACTAGAAGCCTTTGAGGTCTGTTTCTTCTTATAGCATAATTTCTCTAAATGATCGTTTTTCCATAAAAGTTACAAGTATACTGCTTGAAGGAAGTAGTTGATCTTGTCTTGGGTCCATTACTCATATGATGACTAGTATTTTTGCCTTTGTTAAAGGGCACTTTGGCCTTCATTGTAGTCCCTTGGGAGGAGGTCGACTTAGCTCACAAGTCATGAAGGAGCAAAAGACGATGGACTTCTTCCCAAGTTAGAACTTGCCCTCGATTGTACAAGGTTGTTACAAAGGTCTCATACAACCTAGGTAGTTTGTTAAGTAGCCTGATGGCCATATCTTCACTAGAAATGTGTCGGCCACAAAGTGCTAACTTTCGTTGGTAGTCTTCAAATAGAGCGATGACTTTTGTGATTGCATTTTGCGGTCAAATAGTTAGATTATGGAATTCTGCTTCTAAAGCATAAATCGTCGAGGGTGTTTTATCTTTTTATAAAGCCGCTAAAGTGTCCCAGACTTCTTTGGATGTTTTACATGCCATGATGTGCCCTTTGGTCAGTTCATCATAGGCAAGTAGAAGTTGGCCTAATGCCCATTTATCTTTAACATTCCTGATATGCCAAGATTCTAGGTTGTTGGCCTTATTGGGTTCAGGTTTGGACCCATCTACTACATCGTGAAGGAGATTAGTGTACATATATGCTCTCATTACATCTTTCCAAAGATTATAATTTTTCCCATTTAATCTTTCATCCTTTGGCATGAATATGGGTGTGAAGGAAGGTAAAAAATTGGACATAGATGAGGTGCTAGCTTCACTCTTTGACAATACAACATTTGAGTAAACTTGAACTCATAAAGAAGTGAGTTTGTGCTTTGCAAGATTAAGTGTCAAGTATTTAAAAACACTTTCAAAGACACTTGTGTGCTAAGAAATTACTTGAAAATAATCAAAAAATTTGGAAAGAAATTGAAAGGCTTGGCACCACACTAAAAATCCTTGGAGAGGGGGGGCGTGGAATATCCCTACTCGTTGGACACTCTGGAGGGGGATCTTAGAATAGCCCTACACTTGCACACAAGGAAACTCATACTTGGGGGCTTAGAGTAGCCGCCCAAGTTGCATAGACACACAAAGTCTTTTCTTATATTTTTGGATGTTATAAGAGGGGCACCTGGTGCCTAAGTGTGCCAAAGATGATAGAAGAGATAGTCTCTGGCCTCTTGGAAATATAGAAAAATCCCTTATAATGTGGAAAAATTGGGGTCTAAACCTTGTGAAAGTATAAAAGAACCTTTGCCATAATACAAGTTCAGATCGATAATATGGGGGTTGGGTTTTTGGTGCCAAATTAAGGTTCAATACCCTTAAATACAAAGACAACCCTTTAGGGATTACAATAAAAGATTGCCAATTGGAGTGGAAAAATTAAGGGTACAGGATCTTTGGGTGATAAAATGACTTCTTATAATAAAGGACTTTGGAGTCAAAAAGAGTGGTCAGATGTGGGTGATTGGGTGATCGAAATTGAAACCCAAAGTGATTCTTTCCTCAAAAAGTATCACATGGATGAATCATGATAGAATGATTTATGGGAACAGTAGATTAGTCAGTTGTCCAAATGCCAACTAACTCGAAAATGTGAGTGGACACATCATGGATGATTCAGAGTAGTTGGGACCCGGTTCAAATATCGATGCATTGCAAAGCACTTGCCATTGAGTTCACTGTACTAGCTACACCAAACACCAAAGAAATTTGATTTAGTCTTTGATTAATATGGACTATATCAATTAATTTTTGCCATATTTAGCGATCGGTGCTACGTGATACAAAGAAGTTGATCAAAATAGCTTGAGCGCTTCTAGAGAATTCACCTGAACTTCAAGTGGCTTGATGAAATGGCACCCAATCCAGATGGATGGGGACCTCCAAAAGCCTTGGCTTACCTGCACAATTAGTTGCAGAATGTCCCCAATGTGCCCTTCTCTAAGTGCAGATGATGTTGAAGATGATGATATTCTTCATGTTCCTGTTCGTGTTGTGGTTCCTACTGCACCTACTACAGAGCAAATTCATTGGAATGGCGGAGATGCATAGACAGATGCATTGATAGCCTTGTCTGTCAAACATGCCATTATTCCTCACATTCGCTCTTGTAGAATAGCTACGGATGCTTGGGATACACTTACAACTTTGTACCAGGCAAGGAATGAGGCTTGTGTTGCTTACCTCCAAAAACAATTGGAGAGTGAGCACATGAATCAAGGACATTACATGGATAGTTTTTTGACAAAGATCAAAGATTTGAAGGAACAGTTGATTTTTGCTGATGAAGTCTTGTCAGACAATTCACTTGTGCAGACTGTTCTGAATGGTCTTCTCGACTCATATCAGAGTTTTGCTTCTACTATTTGTTTGATGATAAAAGGCAACCCAGATACCTTAACATTTGAGGAGCTAGTCTCTCTTCTATTGCAAGAACATCAGTCTAGGTAGAACAGGTCCATTATGCATGTTGCAAATCAAGCTTTCTTGGCTGGCTAGAATGGCAACGATAAATGGAGATCTTCTACTAGTAAGCAAAAATCTGCTAATTCTGCAAAATCAAAGAAGGATGATAGAGATGAGAAGAAAACAAAAAAGCAGAAATTATTTTGCAAATATTGTAAAGAAAATGATCATGTCATTAAGAGTTGTCCAAAACTGGCTGCTAAAGAGGCAAGGAAGAAAGAAGCTGGAATGGTTGTTGCAGAGGCCTCTACACCCAGAATAGAGTCTGCTAATCTTGTGCAAAATGAAGAATGGACACTTACCACTATTTGCAGTTATGACCCATCTTCTCATGAACAGTTTATGTCTATAGTAGACTCAGATATTTGGTACTTTGATAGTGGGGCAACCAAACATATTACCTCACAGTGCAGTTTCTTCACTTCACTTGAGCTTACCCCTACAGGGAATACTTTTACATGCACCAAAAACTCCTCTTATCCTATCATGGGATTTGGTAAGATCATTTTGACTATTGTTGATGGTGGTTCTTTTACATTGTCGGGTGCTTTATTTGTGCTAGGGATCAAGAAGAATCTGTTATCAGTTTTAGCCTTAGCCAAGATTGTCTTGGTTGTGAAATTTGTTGATGACATATGTACAGTTTATGACCTATCAAATGGCGATACCATTATTGCTTCTACCATATTATGTCGTGGGTTGTATAAGCTCATAGACTATGAAAAGTCTATGAATGATTCTGTAAGACAATAGTTACGCAATATAACACAGGAGCAGTAGCAGAGAAGATAACAGATATAGGAGAATCTCAACAATTTTCTACTAACATCAAGTACAAAATGATGGCGTTGTCCACCCATGTGCTCTCAAGGTAGAGCTTAAATGGCGATCTAGAAAACTCTAGATAGGGAGATACAAGGTAGAGGTATGCTGGCTCAACTTGATGTCTCAGGTAGTGCAGAAGTCATGTATATATAGGATCATGGGTGGCCTTCCGTGGACGACAATACATGGGCGGTAGAGCGTGGGCGGCCACCGCCCGCGTGATTGCCATACACGGCTTAGACCGGTAGAACCGACCTAACAAATATAAATGATTTCTGACTCCGACAGGGAATATTCTATGGAATATTCCCTTTACTGTCACGCCGGGGGCGCTGCCCCTGGACCCCCCAATTGGGGACCCTGGTAACTCCCTTTCCTTACAATACCTTAAATGATCCAATATGACCTTCATCCAACATGCAAGTTGGGATTCCCATCAATTGGGTAATGCAGGCTTGGCTTCTCCTCATAACGGGGGCCTTACAAAATGTGCATACAATCATGAGGGGTAGACATTGATCATATACTAACACCCCCCCTCAATGTTTACCGATGAAAAATCAAGTAGGTTTCGGTCCTATTCCCATCTGTTGAAGATGTATGTTGAGCTGCTCTCTTCCAAGTGCTTTAGTGAATATGTCAGCACAATTTGCCTCTGTTGGGCAATATTCTAGCTCCACAATTTCATCTTCAATATACAACTTTGATTATCACACTTGAGTACAGTCGCCATATTTGATGGAAAGCCTAGATCTGCAAGAATTCTCCTTAACCAGACTGCCTCACAAGAAGCAAAACAAGCTGCTTTGTACTCTACTTCAGTGGAGGAGAGTGCGAGAGTTGGTTGCTTTCTACTTACCCAAGAAAATATTCCTGAACCAAGTGAGAAATAATATCCAGAAACTGATTTTCTAGAATCACAATCTCCAGCCCAATCTGAATCACAATATCCTTGGAGTGTATCACTTGTGGTATAAAAAATACCAAAATCCAAGGTTCCTACAATGTACCTTAGAATTCGCATTCCAGCATTCCAGTGACTCTCCTTAGGTTTGTTGGAAAACCTGCTTAATACTCCAACAGCATAGCAAATGTCTGGTCTAGTGTTGCACAGAAAAATAAGACTTCCAACGAGCTTCCTATACTTCTTAGCATCTATATCAGGCATGTTATCATCCATAGATAGCTTATGATTTACCTCCATAGGTGTGCTAGTTGGCTTGTAGTCCATCATTCCAAATGCCTTGAGAATCTCTTTGGCATATTTTTGTTGTGAGATGAAAATGCCATCCTTCCTTTGCCATACTTCAATTCCCAGAAAAAAATGGAGTAGACCTAGGTCTGTCATTTCAAATTCAGTTCCCAAGCTGATCCGAGTTTGATTGATCAGTTCCTTATGATCTCCTGTAATGATCAAATCATCTACATATACAATGACAACAACTAGCTTGCTATCCATTTTCGTTACATACAAGTTAGCATCAAAAGTACTTCTTTCAAAACCCATATTTTTGAAAAAATGATCTATTCGTTGGTACCAAGCCCGTGGAGCTTGCTTAAGTCCATACAAAGCTTTCTTCAACCTGCAAACTTTATTTTCTGAATTGGGCACCTCAAAACCTAGTGGTTGAGATACATATACCTCCTCCTTGAGGTGACCATTCAAAAATGCAGATTTAACATCCATCTGGAAAATAGGCCAGGCCTTTTGTGCAGCGATTGCAAGTACCATCCGAATAGTTGTCATGCGTGCTGTTGGCGCAAAAGTTTCTTGAACATCAAATCCTTCGATCTGTGAAAAACCTTGTGCAACTAATCTTGCCTTATACTTTTCTAATGTTCCATCTGCTTTATACTTAGCTTTCCAAATCCATTTAGTACCTATTACCTTCTTCTTTGGCGGCAAGTCGACTAGATCCCATGTATCATTTTTTAGTATACTATCATACTCCGACTGCATTGCCGCTCTCCAACCTGGACCATCAAGGGCTTCTTCAATGGTGGTAGGTTCCTTTATTGAGCCCATGATATCTGCCATTAGAGCCATGTTAACAATGTGTTCTGAGGCTTTTCTTTGCTCCTCTATTCTCTTTGATCTTCGTAATCCATCCGATGATGATTCTGGTACATCTACATGTGGATTGTGATTATCAAAGAGCTGTTGTGCCCACTTCGGTAGTGGCTTACGTTGTGTAGCTACAACTGGTTGGCTTTTTATTGAGGAAATTTCTCCATCAGATGTTTCCTCCTCCTCAACTTTAACCTGTCTTTTGATAGGCACAAGGTGAGATATTTCTCTGTTTGATGAGATAGTAGATTTACCTTTATCTTCTACTAAGTGTGGTCGTTCATCAAACACCACATCTCGGCTGACAAAAATCTTCCTTGCCTCAGGATCCCACAACCTGTATGCTTTAGACTCTTCACTATATCCTAGGAAGACACACTTTTTGCTTTTTGAATCCAACTTTGATCTTATTGAATCAGGAATATGTGCATAACAGAAACAACCAAAAATTCTGAAATGCAAAACTGAAGGCTTTTTACCAGAATATGCTTCTTGAGGAGTCATCCCCTTCAATGCTTTTGTGTAGCTTCGATTGAGAATGTAGACTGTTGTATTGACTGCTTCTGCCCAGAATGAATCAGGCATGTCTTGAGCCTTTTGTTGGAAGTGATGGTTGGATGCACTCAAGAAATGAGTTGATGCTGCAAAACCTACTTCACACCTGCCCTCCTTTGGCTCCAGATATGCTTAATACACTTGCTTAGCTTCCAAGTGACACAAAGAAACCATATATGTACTTTGCAAATGATTTGTGTAATGACCAAATCAAAACAGACAACTTTGCACTTCACAAATTCTAGAAAACTTGCTATTTCTGTAATAACACCTGCTCAGTGTTATGCTTAGTGTGACCAGCACACTTAAAATTGGAACAATTCCTTTTGGGAGTATTAAAGTACCTTAACAAGCTACCAATCACAAGTGGAATCACTCAAATTGATAAACCATACACTGAGAAATAAGTTTAGCAAAATTCTGATTACCCCCGATTTTTTAGGAACTCTGCAGACACAGACCAGTGTGCACTTCGAAGCGGATTTCTCCCAAATGGCTGAATGAAATCCTCTGAGATTTTGTATGCTTGTAGTAGACCTTGAGTTGGTTCCAATGAGCTATAGAACTCTTGATTTAGGTCAGTGAGCACTGAGAAATGCTCCTTGGAAGTTGACAGACTTTGAGTAGGAAACACAGAGAACCAGAAATGATAAATGTGTATATATCTATTGATTGATATGATTTTACAAGCTCATTAGCATGCCAAGCATGGCTAATTGAGGAGTGGTGGTGTAGGCTATGGAGTAGCACTAACACACACACAGTTACAATGAGAAAATACCTTGGGGAGTGAGCTAAAGTGACTGGACTAACCGCGACTTTTTGATTGTAGCTTTTATAGGAGTTGGATGGTGATTTGAATTTCAAAAATTCAAACTTAGGCTCCCTAGAATATCTCTACTAAAAGTAGGGAGATATTCTCTCCATTACAACATTCAAGTTTCCACGACTTTCTCAAGTAGGTGTGATACAAAATATTCCAAGTCACAATGACTTTTACAATAAGTAAAAAAATGAGAACTCATAAGCATGAGTTTCTATGGCTCAATCTTCAAGAGTTAATCCAAGCTTTATGTGATGTCTTCAAGTTATAAATCAAGGCCAAGTGTGAAGGCTTGATTTACACCAACAGCTCCCCCTCAAGCCAAACACTTTGGCTTAAGTCTTCTTCTTCATTCTTCAATCACTTCCTGCAATCCAATCATAGATTTGAATTTGCATAACTTGTTTCCATCCAATGCCTTTGTAAGTAAATCTGCACATTGCATATTAGTAGACACATAAGTCAATTGAATTTCTTTGCTAAGTAACTTCTCCCTCACATAGTGGTAATGAACCTCTATGTGTTTGGTTCTGGCATGATAAATTGGATTAGCTGCAAGGTGAAGAGAACTAGTGTTATCTCCAAAGATAATTGGTGGCCTTGTATATAGACCTAACTCTGTATATAGAAGCTTCAACCAGATAGCTTCTTGAGTTGCATTGGCAAGCCCTCTATACTCTGCTTCAGTGGATGATAATTCCATTGTAGGTTGCTTCTTGGCTGACCAAGAAATAGGCTTATCTCCTGCAAAGCAAATATAACCAGATGTGCTCCTCCTATCATCCTTGCATCCTGCCCAATCTACATCTGAGTAAACTTTAATGTCAATATCTGATGTATAAGGAAAGTACAAACCATGACTTTGAGTTCCCTTCAGATACTTCAAGATCTTCTTTGCTGCCTCTAGGTGAGGTACCCTTGGTTTGTGCATGAATTGACTAAGCACACTAACTCCATATGCTATGTCAATTCTTGTCAAGGTAGCATAGTTCAAACTACCTACCATACTTTGGTATCCTGTGATGTCTTGTATTTCTTCTCCTTCATGAGCACTTAGCTTTAGGTTGACCTCCATTGGAGTAGTAGATACCTTAGCATCCTGCAAACCAAACTTCTTGACCATATCCTGCACATACTTCTTTTGAGTGATATATATACCTGAGTTGGTGTAGACTAACTCAAGACCTAAGAAGTACTTCAATAATCCAAGATCACTAATCTTGAATTCTTTCATCATCTGTCCTTTGATGTGTCTAATCCCATTGACATCATTGCCTGTAATGATGATGTCATCAACATAAACACATAAGTAGATTACCTCTGTACTACTTCTCTTTATGAATAGAGAAGTGTCTGCTTTACTCATCACAAATCCTTGGTCTTGGAGATAGGTTGCCTGTAATGATGATGTCATCAACGTAAACACATAAGTAGATTACCTCTGTACTACTTCTCTTTATGAATAGAGAAGTGTCTGCTTTACTCATCACAAATCCTCTAATTCCATGCTCTAGGTGCCTGCTTTAAACCATACAGAGCCTTCTTCAATTTACAAACATAATGTACCTTTTTTGGATCTTCATAGCCAGGTGGTTGTGACATGTAGACTTCTTCAGATATCCATCCATTCAAGAAGGCATTCTTGACATCTAATTGGTACATATTCCAATTCTTGGATGCAGCTACACTCACCAATATTCTGATAGTTGGCATCTTGGCCACAGGAGAAAATGTCTCCTCATAATCAATGCCTTGGGTTTGTGCAAAACCCTTGGCTACCAACCTAGCTTTGTACCTGTTTATTGTTCCATCTGAATTCTTCTTTAGTTTGTAGATCCATCTGGATCCTATTACCTTCATAGAGTCTTTCTTGGGTACCAAGTCCCAAGTATCACTCTCCTTGAGAGCTTCCATCTCTTCATCCATGGCTTCTTTCCACTCTGGTTTGGTAATTGCTTATTCATAGGTACCTGGTTCTTCATTCAACAAGTCCTTTGCAAGATATACAGAATGTTTAGTTACAAGTGATGTGTCATACCCAAATCTGATAGGCTTCTTCTTTTCTCTCTGTGATCTCCTCATTGCTTGAGTTGAGGATTCTGGTTTGTCTTCTAGTTGCTTCATCTTCATCTTCCCTTTGGACTTCCAAGCCTTGAACTCTTCAAGGTTTATTGTATCATCATCATCTGAGCTTGAATCTTCTTGCTGAATTGATTCCTCCTTGGTGAGCTTTGGAAAATCTTCTTCCATGTCATAGGGTAGACTAATCTTCCTGCATTCATTTTCATACCAAGAGTCATTCTCATCAAAGATGACATCTCTACTTACCTTGAAACCTTTGTTTGTTGGGTTGTAGAATCTGTATCCCTTTTGGTTCAAATCATAACCAATGAAGATACATTTTTCAGCCTTAGGATCTAGCTTTCCCCTTACCTGTGAGGGAATATGCACATATGCTACACAACCAAAGATTTTGCAATGATCCAGAGAGGGTCTCTTACCATGCCAAGCTTCATATGGTGTCATGCCATCAAGTGATTTGGATGGCAACCTATTGATGAGATAGGTGGCAGTGGATACACTCTCTGCCCAAAGATAATTTGGCAACTTCTTTTCATTAAGCATAGACCTAGCTGTTTCTACTATGAGTCTATTCCTTCTTTCAGCTACCCCATTTTGTTCAGGTGAGTACCTTGTAGTAATCTCCCTTTTGATGCCTCTTTCCTGCAAGAAATCTTCAAACTCATTGGAGAAGTACTCTCCTCCACCATCTGACCTTAGCCTCTTCAAGCTTCTTCCTGTTTGATTTTCAACAAGTGCAAGATACCTCTTGAAACAATTAAACACTTCATCTTTATGCTTCATAAAGTATAAAATGGTCCACCTGCTATAATCATCAATGAAGGACACATAATACCTTGAGCCAGAAATGGAAGGGTCCTTGCTAGGTCCCCAAACATCTGTGTGTACCAAGTCTAGGTAGTCTTCATGCATGAAACCTTTCCTTGAATAGGGTAATCTGTGAGACTTACCAAATTGACATGATCCACACTTGTAAATCATGTGTTGCTTGGACACATTAGGTATCCCAAGCACACATTGATCCCTGCACATTTGTTTTAGGGTTCTTTCACCTATGTGCCCTAATCTTTTGTGCCATATTTCTAACTCTGAAAGTGTCTGATCCTTGTAATTATACAAAGCAATGTTCTTGGTATCTTCTAGCTCAAATGTAAATAATCTACCTGATTTCTCCCCTTTGGCTATCCTTCTGAATCCATGTCTTGGGTCCTCCACATATGCTCCATGTTGTGTGAATCTGACCTGCAAACCTTTCTCCACAATCTGACCAACACTCATTAGATTCTTGGTGATGGTTGGTACATAGAGTACCCTGCTCAATAGATTCTGGTTACCATCACATGTCTTCACATTTCCAATCTTAACAACAGAGTGCTTAGTGTCATCACCTGTTTGTACCTGATGTTTGCCCTTGGGCTCTTCCAAATCAGAAAGTAGTGCCACATTGCCAGCTACATGGTTAGAACATCCTGAGTCAATATAAAATAAATGATCGTCATTTGTACCTGCCTTGGAGGTCATATTCATGATCAATAGGGAGTCATCTTGCTCCTCTGTGTAGTTGTTGTAGTCTCTTCTATTTCTGAATCCACCTTGATAATTACCATTGTGGTTGTTGTTGTAATTGTTGTTGTATTGGTTGTTGTATCCATTGTAGCTTTGGTGTTGATTGAATCTGCCTCTCCCTTGAGAGTATCCACCTCTTGAGTAGCCTCTTCCTCTTTGATTTTTGTAGTTCTTGTAGCATTCATCTGTGGTATGATTAGACAATCCACAAATGTTGCATGGTGATGAGTTGTAGGGTCTCCCCCTACCTGATTTACCTCCTCTGCCTCTTCCTCTAGATGATCTACCTCTCCCTGCATAATTAGCTTGGGAGGTAGAGCCTTCTTCATCCTGTTTCTTCCCTTTACCTTTATCTTTAACTTTCTTATCAGTATAGAGAGCAGAGGGGTTGTTACCTTTTGATTGATCTCCAGCCTTTGTAAACTTTGCTTCATGTGTAAATAGTTGGCCCATGAGTGTTGTAAGATCAGGGGTATGCATGTCCATATAGAGGTCCATTGCAGTGGTGAAACTTTCCCACTTATCATCTGCCTTGAGTCCATTTGTTACTTGCCTGACTATTTTCTCGTCTTCAATCTCCTCTCCAATGCTTGCTAATTGGTCTGCCACATCTTTGATCTTTGTCACATACTCTGAGACTGATTGCTTGGGCTGCTTCCTAAGGGTTGTGAACTCAATCCACAATTGATTCTTCCTAGCCCTTGTGTTGGAAGAAAAGTAGTTTGACAAGGTTTCCCAAGTCTCTTGGGAAGTCTTACAATTCCTTACATGAGGTAAAAGAAAATCAGATATAGAGTTTAGAAGGTAAGACCTTGCCAAAGCATCCTTTGCACACCATTGGTTGAGTCTTTCATGTTCATCCTTTGTGGGTAGTCCTCTAGTCTTGAATGAGGGCAATTCCTCATCTCCTAATATGTATCCAAATAAGCTTCTCCCTTGTAGATAGGTCTTCATTCTCAATGACCAAGCCTGATAATTGTTTCTGTCCAATTTGTCAATGAATGAGCATCACCCATGTTTACCTTCTTTGCTCTGATACCACTGTTGGAAGTGATGGTTGGATGCACTCAAGAAATGAGTTGATGTTGCAAAACCTACTTCACACCTACCCTCCTTTGGCTCCAGATATGCTTAGTACACTTGCTTAGCTTCCAAGTGACACAAAGAAACCATATATGTACTTTGCAAATGATTTGTGTAATGACCAAATCAAAACAGAAAACTTTGCACTTCACAAATTCTAGAAAACTTGCTATTTCTGTAATAACACCTGCTCAGTGTTATGCTTAGTGTGACCAGCACACTTAAAATTGGAACAATTCCTTTTGGGATAATTAAAGTACCTTAACAAGCTACCAATCACAAGTGGAATCACTCAAATTGATAAACCATACACTGAGAAATAAGTTTAGCAAAATTCTGATTACCCCCGATTTTTTAGGAACTCTGCAGACACAGACCAGTGTGCACTTCGAAGCAGATTTCTCCCAAATGGCTGAATGAAATCCTCTGAGATTTTTTATGCTTGTAGTAGACCTTGAGCTGGTTCCAATGAGCTATAGAACTCTTGATTTGGGTCAGTGAGCACTGAGAAATGCTCCTTGGAAGTTGACAGACTTTGAGTAGGAAACACAGAGAACCAGAAATGATAAATGTGTATATATCTATTGATTGATATGATTTTACAAGCTCATTAGCATGCCAAGCATGGCTAATTGAGGAGTGGTGGTGTAGGCTATGGAGTAGCACTAACACACACACAGTTACAATGAGAAAATACCTCGGGGAGTGAGCTAAAGTGACTGGACTAACCGTGACTTTTTGATTGTAGCTTTTATAGGAGTTGGATGGTGATTTGAATTTCAAAAATTCAAACTTAGGCTCCCTAGAATATCTCTACTAAAAGTAGGGAGATATTCTCTCCATTACAACATTCAAGTTTCCACGACTTTCTCAAGTAGGTGTGATACAAAATATTCCAAGTCACAATGACTTTTACAATAAGTAAAAAAATGAGAACTCATAAGCATGAGTTTCTATGGCTCAATCTTCAAGAGTTAATCCAAGCTTTATGTGATGTCTTCAAGTTATAAATCAAGGCCAAGTGTGAAGGCTTGATTTACACCAACAGCTTTAACATACAACGAGCCATTTCAACTATTGTCCTGTTCATGCGCTCAACAATGCCATTTTGTTGAGGTGTATGAGTTGTGGTAAGTTGCCTTTTCACACCATGCTCCTTACATTAATTATTGAATTCTGTTGACAAGAATTCACCTCCTCTATCTGTTCTGAATTTCTTTAGTTTCCTTCCTTATTCATTTTCTACGTACTTATGCCACGCTTTAAATTTTTCAAAAGCATCAGCCTTCTCTCGAATGAAATAAACCCACATCTGTCTACTATAATCGTCGACTAACAGCAAGAAGTAGAAAGATCCTCCTAAAGCAGGTGTAGACGTTTTACCGCAGAGATTAGCATGTACCAACTCTAGAGGAGCTTGAGATCGATTGCTGGTCTCTCTTGGAAATGTCTGTCGTTGTTGCTTGCCCATCATACAAGCTTCACAAGGTTCCTGCAACTCTGAAAATGCAGGCAAATGAGCAACCATCCCTGTTCTTTGCATCTCCTTCAAAACTACAAATCCGAGATGCCCAAATCATTGGTGCCATAACCTGCTTACATCTTTGTCTTCTGTAGCAGTTAAAGCACTTAACTCATACAAGTTATCCCGTCGTATGCCTTTACCTACAACATTACCTGATGAATCCATGATTTCCGCACCACTCTTATTGAAGTGAACTTCGAGTCCACGATCTGTTATTGCAGAAACTGACAACAAATTTCTTTTGAGTGTAGGTACATAGAGAACATCGGATAACTTTTTCTCAACACCTGGAGAAGTGATAAAAGAGATGGTTCCAGTTCCTTCGGTTGGACACTTGGAGTCATTTCCCACCACTACATTGATGGATTCCCGCAGAGGCACTAGGGAACTATACCAATCCTTTTTACTGGTCATATGGCGAGATGCTCCACTATCTAAAATCCATGGTTCATCAACACGAGCTTGAGCAGATGAACATCTCTTCAATAGCTACCCAAAGTTCCAGCTCTGTGTTGTTTGCAGACTCTTTGTTCTTCCATGATGATTTTACAGTCCCATTCCGTTCATCAGCTTGCTTCTTTCTGCAATCCTTGATGGCATGGCCTTTCTTTTCACAATAGAAGCAACTTCCTATGAACTTTTTCTTCTTTGGCTTCTTCTTTGATCCCTCAGAAGAGCCTTTACCTTTTGCATTTGTTGAGAATGCAGCATCAGTTGTACTTTGCCGATTCTTCAGCGGCATCTCTTCTTCTAAAAGCATCGCACAAAACTCTTCAAATGTAAGAGGAGTTGGCCTTACCTGAGTGTTAAGGGCTGTTATTAATCCATCATACTTTGCTGGAATAACACATACAGATCTTCGAGCCAGCTCTTCTGGTGTTATAACAACACCATCTGCAGCCAATTGATCTTGAAGATGCTTTATCCGTTTGATAAAATCTTCAGCCTTTTCAGAATCAGAATGCTTTTCATTTGCCAACTGATTTTCTAAGTTTTGTATCCTAGTGTGGTTCTTGGTCTCATATTGTCGAGCCAATATGCCCCAAGCCTCATGTACTTTAGTAGTATGTTGAACTAAAGTAAGCACAGAATCACTTACACAAGTGACAATCCCACATAATGCATCAGCATTCCGCCTCTTCCAAGCTCGTAGAAGATCTGGATCTGGCTGAATCATCAATCTTGAATTTGCTGGATCTTCAACTGGTATAGGCTCTGGATCCAATCCCATCGGTCCCATGACAGTGTCAAGTAATTCATAGGAGTCCAAAATTGCAGAAATTTTGAACTTCCAGAGTGTATAGTTGGTTCCATCCAGCTTCCCTTCAGTGAATGCAGGTGGACGAATTCGAATAGGTGCAGCATTAACATTAGCTGAAGCACCAAGACTAGTGTTCGACGATGAAGCCATCATGTAATCACTCAAATAATCTACTGATATTCTAGTCTGCTAGTAGGAAAAAATAGTGATACTTCTCAAGCTATTCGAACCTTATAGCTCTGATACCATGTAAGACAATAGTTACGCAATATAACACAGGAGCAGTAGCAGAGAAGATAACAGATATAAAAGAATCTCAACAATTTTCTACTAACAGCAAGTACAAAGATGATGGCGTTGTCCACCCATGCACTCTCAAGGTAGAGCTTAAATGGCGATCTAGACAACTCTAGATAGGGAGATACAAGGTAGAGGTATGCTGGCTCAACTTGATGTCTCAGGTAGTGCAGAAGTCATGTATATATAGGATCATGGGTGGCCTTCCGTGGACGACAATACATGGGCGGTAGAGCGTGGGCGGTAGAGCGTGGGTGGCCACCGCCCGCGTAATTGCCATACACGACTTAGACCGGTAGAACCAACCTAACAAATATAAATGATTTCTGACTCCGACAGGGAATATTCTATGGAATATTCCCTTTACTGTCGCGCCGGGGGCGCTGCCCCCAGACCCCCACCAGGGGGCCCGCTGGCCCCCTGGGACCCCCTAGCCAGGGGCTGCTCCTCGCTGCCCCGGACCCCCCAATTGGGGACCCTGGTAACTCCCTTTCCTTACAATACCTTACATGATCCAATATGACCTTCATCCAACATGCAAGTTGGGATTCCCATCAATTGGGTAATACACGCTTGGCTTCTCCTCATAACGGGGGCCTTACAAAATGTGCATACAATCATGAGGGGTAGACATTGATCATATACTAACAGATTCAACATGTGCAATACATGATTCTCATGCTACATTAGATCAAAGGCTTTGGCATGCATGCTTTGGTCATCTAAATTTTGCTCGTTTGCTACACTTTCAAAAATCTGAAATGGTGTCCTCTTTGCCCAAACTTGAGGCACCTCGTAAACATGTCTGTGAAGGCTATATTTTGGGCAAAATGCAGTGTTCCTTTTTCCTAAAAGATGTTTTAGTTTGAGCTACTTAGAAATTGAAGCTTGTCCATAGTGATGTATGTGGTCCTATGCAGATACCCTCTTTTGGAAACTATCTTTACTTCGTGACTTTTAAAGGCATTGATCATTGCTGATTTTTCACAGCATGCATGGGTATGTCCATTGAAAGAAAAGTCTGAAGTGTTTATGTGCTTCACATTGTTTCTCGCTTTCGTTGAAAATTTGTCAGCATGTAAAATGGGCACCCTCCATTTTGATCGAGGGGGGAGAATATATGTCTTTTTATTTTAATGCATTTCTAGTTGAACGTGGGATAAAACATCAATGTACAATGTCACATACACCTCAACAGAATGGAGTTGCTAAACGGAAGAATAGGTCACTCATGGAGATGGTGAGGTGTATGATCAAGAGTCAATCTTTACCACATAGTTTCTAGCTGGAGGCTATTATGTGTGCACCATATGTACTTAACAGGTGTCCCACTAAAGCATTGCAGTCTATCACTCCATATGAGGCTTGGCATGGTCTCAAGCAATTTGTTGCTTACCTACGTGTTTTTGATTGTCTGGTATATGCATTAGTGCTTGAACAACACAGAAAATTGGATGATAAAGCAGTGAAATGTATTTTTGTTGGGTACAATTCTAAAAGCAAAGGCTATCGTCTGTATCATCCATAGACTAAACACATTTTGGTTAGCCATGATGTTGTTTTTGTGGAAGATGTTATTCAACCATTACTTTCATGTACTAAGGAGACATCAGTTAACTCGAAAGACATGTATGACACTTCGCTGCCTCTTTTTACAGGTGGATAGTCTAGTGCTAGTCCTAATGAGGCAACTTCTCAGCCTTTATAGGTCTCATGTGATGATGTAGATAATTCCATTTGTGATGCGGATTTACATGATGCATTTGTTGATGAGAGAGCTGACATTGAGGAGGCAAAAACTATGCCAAAATGGCTGGTGTAGACTTTGCATGATAGAAAATTAGATGCATCTATATCATATCATATGCATTTTGGCTCTCATAGTGCTTCATTTGCATCATATTGCTATGCTACGGCTGCTGCTAGTCTCCGTGATGAGAATGATCCTATTTCATTTAATGAAGCACAAAATTTTGAAAATTGGATGGCTAATATGCAATTAGAATATGATGCTACCATGAAAAATGGTACCTGGTCTTTTTGTGACTTGCCTCTTGGAAAGAAGGCCCTTGGCACTAAGTGGATATACAAGCTAAAGCATAAGCCTGATGGAATAGTTGATAGGTATAAGGCTAGGTGTGTTGTAAAGGGTTATGCTTAAGAAAGAGGCATTGATTTTGAAGAAACCTTTGCTCCTACATGCCAAATGACTATTGTTTGGAGCATTTGTGCACTTGTAGCTTATCATAGTTGGAATGTACATTAGTTGGACCTTAAAGCTACATTTTTGAATGATGACTTGCTGAACATCACTCTGAGGGGGGATTTGTTGATATATTTAAGTAATGATGTGTGTAAACACACTAGGACCATCGGGGCACTTTTTTCCCTCTTTAGGAGGTTTTTTTTCCCCAGCTTGTATATATGCCTATAGCCCTAATGGGTAGCATATCTTCGTACATTCTAGTGGTAGTACATTCAATATTGTGTGTTGTGCTCCAAGCTTCTTCTTCTTCCTTGTGTTGTTCGTGTTCTTCCACAAACCTCAAACTCCAACAACTTGTATATCATTTAAGGTTGTTGTAATAACCTTAACAAAGGGTTTTTGAATTCTTATTCTTTTCACTTTATTTTTTTGTTTTCTTTTTCTTTTCCTATAAGCTTTCTTATTATTGTTGTTGTTTTGTATTTTTGTTACTTTTATCATAGTTCTTCTTATTGATGTCGATGAAGCAGTTGTTGTTGTTGTTGTTGCTCCTTTTTATTATGGAAATCATATCTATTGTAGGAATTCATTCTATGGTACGTCTTAAGCTAGAGGAATTATGGGACTTCAATACTCAACATGCTACTTGAAACTCCACATTCTTGTCTTACACACCCATCTATCTTTTATATTTTCTTGAATAAAATTTATTAGGGTTCTAAACTATGAATATATGTGTAACGATTTTTCTTATTGTACCTCATTTATAGTTTATATTGGCCTCTATGTATATATGACAATCATTTGGAAAGTTCTTCGACCATACTTGACATGAATTTGGGTTGGATTATGGGTGGATTCCAAGTAAGGTATGTATTCCTCAGTAGGCTCACAAAGTTCCTCTCCTCTCCCCATCCTTTGGGCCATAAAAGATTGTTGCCTTTGAAGCCAATTGCATGGCCCTGCTTTGGATAATAGGGGTCCCTTAATGGTATCTTGAAATTCCTTTCCTCTTTCTAGCTTTCAAGTTTGTTATTATCATTATTGTCCACCTAGTTTTCCAATGAACATCTAAAATTGTCATGTTAGCACTTTAATTGAAAATTTTCCTATATTATTTGACCTAAAATCTAGAATTAACCATTGTAAAATGAGTGGGATTTACTTACAATTGTACAATGAATGGACATAGTACATGTAGGACCCAATACCTCACAAACTAGGGACTTCTAGTCCTGTGGAAACCTTTAAATGCCAATGACTTAGCTAGTATTGTATATATTGAAGGTCGCCATTAACACTTCCCACCCACCTCGGAATCAAACATATAAACTTTATGCTCATGATAGACATATTTGTAATCATGGGAACGAAAAAATAAAGGAGCCATTGTTTATGTGTGGGAATGATTGGTTTTATTGTATTCCTTGATATCCATATTTCTTCATAAAAAAGTTATCCAAAAGATACTAGAAAAGTCTCTCTGTCATATGGCATCACATTCCTAACTCATCCTATTCTTTATTGAAATGGATTTCCACATCTTCATCACTAAACGAGAGTAATGGAATCTCATGCATAAGGATCTCAGTTTTCATCCATAAGGATCTCATGCTTATGTTGTATACACTTTTGGGCTAGTAATAGATCATGCCACAATTGGAGAAAAGAGAAAACTACTTGGATTTTATTATTTCTCTTTTCATATAGGAAATTGAGTTTAATATAAATTATAAGGTATTTTACTTGGAAGATGGGTCTTGAAAAAAAAAAATATCCATGCATATAGAGCTATACTCAATCAAACATTTTATGATAACCAACTAAGAAACGCAAGAAACATGTGTAGGCTCCCAAAGTTGTACCGAAAATCACTTTACTTTTCTTCAAAATTCAATAGTAAAATATTGTACTAATACCATCTTTGGCTAGGAGTACCATTTACCATACATGTACCAATCTGTGTGCCATGGAGGAATTATTCAACATAAAAAACATTGATTCCTATTTTATACAATATAGTCAATTAGGAATGGAGTTTTTATGTGGGTTTCAATGTACTTGGATTGTCAAAAGAGACATTTGTATGCAACTTCCATAGTTTCGACTTGAAATAAAGTATAAAAAGATCTACATCATAAAAGCACCATCTTCTCTATTTATATGTGGGTCTTAGTGTTTGTGTGTGTGTGTGTGTGTGAATTATGGGCATGAAATTGTTTGTTCGTGCTAGTAAATATTCTTTAAAATAACAAAGAGAAGGATGCATTGCACTTATGTGGTTTCCCACACAACTTGTATAAGAAGGTCAATCTTCTTTATCCAATGGCTAACATTACCTCTATAATCAATTGAAGGTTAACTTTGCTGAAATTTGAGATTTCTTACTTTTATTCTCAATGTATTTCTCTTACGTCATTCTTCTCCAATCGCTAGACCTACTTCATAATTTCTCGAGAAGATCAATTTCCAATGTAAAAATCCCAATGTAAATCTCCAATCTAAATTTTATGAGGGAGAGTATTTCGATAAAAATCACAAGAGAAGCATGTAGGTGTTTAGTACAAGTTTCAAATCCTTTTGTAGACTAGTACATGAGGGGGGCCACTATAAAATGGGCATCTCCTCACTTTGTAAAGACCTTTTACCATTTGGGTAAAGTGAGCTTTTACCATTTCTCTGAACAATTCATGTGCATAATTATGGTTCACTTTGAAGTATGATGTTTATAAGTTTTGATGCTCGTGACTCTTTTTTCTTGGTATCCATAGTGTTATCTATCCTTGAGTTACACCTTTTAACTTTTTTGCCATGTCTTTGAGGTCTGTTTTACAATCTTCTTGAGTAAGTAGCTTTTACCAACTTGAACCACTAGTGGCTTTGAAGTATGAAACAATTGCTCAAAGTCCTTAGCCTCTTTTCTATCATTCATTCCTTATCTCTAAAGCATCAAATACAAAGTGATTTTATAAGCTTCAAGAACCACATCCAATGAGATGTGAGGTGTATGTGAAAGTTTTGTGAAGTGGAGGATGCATGAAGGATGACTAATGTTGTTAGCTATCTCTTGATGCCACTAACATCAAAAACCCTACAACCATAAACCTTAAAACAAGATTTTCCTCTCATGTAAAGATGAAAAAGAAAATAAGTGTTATGAACTGGTCTGCTCTTACTAATTCATATCCATTCATCACTAAAGCGTCACACGAAGAGCCTAGTTTGGTGATGCTCCTCACAAAATTCCCAAGAAGATGTGTAGAAATACATGTAAATAGTGATGTCTTCACCTACACGGAGATTCATGATCATCAAGTGGTTGGATTGGCAATTTGTCTCCAAATTACCAATGAATCTGGCTTGATTAGGTGCATACAGACATGTGCTCTATGATGGGACATTTGCTCTATGTTGGTTCAGAAAAATTGCAAGACATGAGAGCATGAAAAGTCATCTTAACCTCATTCTGCGAATATGCAGATGAAATTAAACACACTTATTCGCTAACAAAGAAGAAATTGCCAATTTCCCCAATCCTAGATAAAATCCTTGCAATATTACATGCATTTCAGAGCTCTTGATGAAAATATGCAATGCAAGAAAAAGATGGACATTTGCTAAGAAAACTCGAAAAAAAAATCCATGCAAGTACATACATTTTCCTATGGACACAATTAGGGAATGAAGTACAAACCACTTTGAGACACACATCCCAAGCTTTTTCATACACTAAACTAATGACTAGAAGAGATAAATTCAACCTCAAATTTGGGTCATGAGAACGTTGTTCAAGAAGAAGATGTTTCCATTTCAAGCTCAATAAACTAGTTATAATTTACAAAAAAGTCCTTTGTAAGATGAAGACCCTTTCACATTGGGTAGGATATATTTCAAGTTTTTTTTTTTTTAACTGAAGGAATCCTAAAGGTTCCTCTATACCTTGTATTGTTATTAAAAACAAAGACTTAATTCTTACTAATCAAAATGATATTTTTATTTGTAAAATTAATGAGATTTCATTAAAAGAAATATCATCAACAACGTACAAAAGAATAAATTTCATTAAAAGAGAATATTTTTATTTGCAAAACTAATAAGATTTCATTTTAGCAAACGCACACTTCGCTTTCCCTCACAAAAGACTGAAGAATGTACATCAATGTGCATGCATTTCCAAAGCCCCACTCTTCACTTTTCTTCAAAATTCGGAGTGCCAATATCATGCATAGTCAATCTTTATTTTATACCAGTATCATGCATAGTCAATCTATGTTCCATGGGTACCATCTATGCTCTAATCTATGTGCCATCTATGGTCTAATATAAGTTCCATGAGGGACTTAGTCAAGATAACAATTGGGAATTGACTGTTTTTTGTGTCTAGCAATTGGGAATGGATTTTTTGTGGCTTTCAATGTACTTGGATTTTCAAAAGAGATATTTTATATGAAAAATCCATAGTTTAGGTTTGGTGAGTGGAAACTAAGTCACAATCAACTTGAGTTTAGGAAGTGCATATATGAATTTATTGGAAGATCAACACAAAAGCACCAACTTTTATATATCCTATGAATGGTATAGGTAGCCTCTATGTGTTTAATAAGAGTGTCTTCCCTTTTTGGGGGAGGGGGGGTTCTATGTGTGTGTGAGCGGGTTGTTGGCCTAAAAGTTCTATTCTTGGTCATAAGTTCACATAAAAATAATCAAGAGAGGGATGTACTAATCAACATTACTTTCCTTTGAGGACTTGAAAGATTAAATTGAGAGTTAACTTGCTCAAAATTGCTATTTCTTGTTCTTTTTCCGATGCTCTCTGAATTCTCCTTGACATCACATTTCTTCCATCACTGCACTTTGACATTCAAGTTTCTAACAAAAACAAAAATCTCAATTGAAAATTGAAAGATATTTGCATAAATTTTCTTTTATTGCTTGAAAACTTTATTCAACACATTACTTGTATATTATTTAAGGTCGTTGTGATAACCTTAAAAAAGGGTTCTTCAATTCTTATTGTTTTACTTTATTTTTTTGTTTTCTTTTTCATTTTCTATAAGTTTTTTCTTATTGTTCACTACAAGGAACACGGGTGCATACCGACGGTTAAGGTGACACAATCTCGTCACTATAAAATTGCAAAATGCATTGCAATAAGTGTCAAGCACGGACCGTTAATTAAACGATGAGCAAAATGATGTTTTTTTCGATGTGTGGTGCGACAGGAGGTGCGACGCTCGCATTGAGCATCGCTAAAGCAATGGTTTAAAAAAGCATTGCATAAGTGACAATTTAAAAAAGCATTGCATAAGCGACGCTTTTTTGCATCACATAAGCGATGCATTTTTGCATCGCATAAGCGATGTTAAACAATGTCGCTTATGCGACACCAATTCCAGTACTTTTTACGATGCCTTACCATGGCTTACACGATAGCTTGTTGACAAAATAAAATTAAAATGTTGGAGGCTCTTCGATCGGCATGTTCATGCATCTGATCGAAGAGCTCTCCAATGTTCGCATTTGTGCTCTGCTTAGGAGCTGAAACAAGTATATGCAAAATTTTTGTTTTGCCTAATCTCTATCTTATTGTCTCTCTCTGTTTCTGTTTCTCTCTTTCTACTTCTTTCTCTCTTTGAATTCTCTCTCTCTCTCTCTCTCTCTCTATTGCAAGTTATTCAGAAGCTAACTAAGCAAAAAATATGACTAACTAATGTAAGTACAATTTCCATTCTTTGTATATCATTTGAATTGTGTTATTTTCATTAGTTAGCATACTCACACTTATTGGTATGCACATATACACTTATACATGATGAAGATGCATGTTCACACATATACACATGCACATACACACACATATATACACACATACATGTGCACATACACTTACACATACACATGCATATGCACAAACATTTCTACAACCACATAAAAAGACTTGCATGCATGCATTATTGCATATATATATATATATATATATATATATATATATATATATATATATATATATATATATATATATATATATATATATACATACACACATTAGCATATACTTAAATACATATATATGCACATCCACATGCATGCACATTCACATGCATGCACATGGATGCAAATGCACATGCATGTTTCATACATATACACATGCATATACATACACTTGTATATGTTTATACACATACACATACATATGCACATATGTATATATACACACACATACACATATATATGCACATACGTACACACACATATCCACATACGCACACATGCACATACATACATATACACATATACATGTACATACACACATATGCACATACACTTACACATATACACACACATACACATGCGCATGCACATACACATATACACGCATATACACTTACACATGCACATGCACATACATACATATATACACACATACACATATACACTTACACATGCACATGCACATACATGCATATACACATATACATATGTACATGCATTCATATACATGCACATATTACTCACATATACATGCACATACGTACACACATATGAATGAATTATATGAATTATATAATTAAAGTACTAAAACATATGCTTAATATAAACAATAATAACAATCAATAGAACAAAATGTTGCATTACCTAATACCATACATACAATTCAAAACATTAGTGAAATGAACAATATATAGATTATATATATATATATATATATATATATCAATGTAAATACATATCCAATGTCATAATCAAGAATCCTAATCATCATCATCATAGTCATCATCATAATCATCATCATCATCATCATCATCATCATCATCATCATCATCAGCATCATGATCATCCTCATCCTCATCCTCATCATCATGATCACCCTATGACGATCGAGATCGTCCCTCCTATGTGTGTCTCTCCACCTCATCCATATCTGCCTCTCCATAATACTCATGTATTACATATAACAAACATAAATAAGTAAAACAATTAAAACATCCATAAAAATAAAATAACTATATAAAATTTAATAATACTCACAAAGGCATCTGGATGATCTCGCATATACTCGCTCAAACGCTGATATCCAAAATGTGTAGCATACTCGATCTCATGTTTCGTAGGATATCGGCCATAATCCCTTTGCTACATTGAAACAAATAAAAAAGATTAGTTTCTTGCATTTTAACTAAAATAGAAAATATACTCACAATAACACATATACTTACAAATGTAGCTACAAAACCATGATGGCCCATTTGGCCTAGGTGCGATGTGGCTGCGGAGCTAAGCTAAACTGCTCCCGCGGAGGCTAAGCTAAACTGCTCCCGTGGCTTAGCAACTAAACTGCTCCGCTTAGGCGTTGCTAAACTGCTCCGCGGAGCTAAGCTCCCGACTCAACTCTCTTCTTTGCAGCAGCCTGTTTATTTAAAGAAAAAAGAAATACATAAATTAAATGTAAAAAATTACTAAAACATATGAAAATTATAAATATAAACTATCAATTTGTATACATTCTACTGAGGAAATGACTCCTGAAAACGTAGCTATCTACGAAAAAACTGCCATGTCTCAGGTGCTATGTTAGGTCGTCTCTTATTTTTTTCCCCCATACAATATCTCCTATTAATTTAATCTCAAACAGAAAAAAGAATCAGAATACATACACATATATACACTCATACCCACATACACATATACATGCAAACATATACACATACATATATGCATACATATACACATATACATACATATACACATATACATACATATAACATAAACACACATATACATATCCACATATATACATACACACATACACATGCATGCATATACACTCATTCACACAAAATACATGCATGTATCCCACAATAATGCGTATTTGTGTTTATGTGAATATGTGTGTGTGTAAATGTGTATATGTGAATATTTGTGTATGTGTAAATATGTATATGTGAATGTTTATGTATGTAAATAATTAGATTATTAATATCAAATACCATTATTTGTAGATTTCGATCAGTCAGATGGAACTCCACCACCATCTCCTAATCGTGTAAGGACTATATATTGTAAGTGTTAGACTCAAGATATAACCGGCAGGAGATGGTTGAACCACACCCTAGGAGGGAGGATTAGGAAGTAATCCTAAACCATGGCTTTTGGGGCAAGTGGTTAGCCCATCATATTCCTAGCTGGTAGGTCATGAGTTCAAATCCCACAATTGGTATCAGAGCATAGGAAGTAGGCTTGGGCGAAGTTGAAGGAAGGCACGTGCGTCGATTTCAAAGGTAAGCTTAACAAAGATTTGAGTGTATCTCCCAATCCGTAGGTCGGATTTTGACATGTAATATATCATTGGAAAGCTCTCAGAATGAGCATTCCAATGAAGACACTATCTTGTAGATCCAAGATACCTAGCATGGGTTAGAACCAGGTTCAAGAGACCAAGGTTGAGAGCAAGGCAAGTCCATAGGCTAGTTGCCAAGAAGCGGAAAGGCAAGGTTCAAGATACCAAGGTTGAGAGCAAGGCAAGTACGTAGGCAAGTGGCCAAGAAGCGAAAAGGCAAGGCTCAAGACACCAAGGTTGAGAGCAAGGCAAGTATGTAGGCAAATTGGCCAAGAAGCGGAAAGGCAAGGCTCAAGAGACCAAGGTTGAGCACAAGATGGTTCAAGAGACTGTGCGAGGGTGAGGACATCAATCCAAGGGGAGAGCAAGGATTGATCATTGAGGACAATGATCTCTAGAAGGGGAAGAGAGTGTTAGACTCAAGATATAACCGGCAGGAGATGGTTGAACCACACCCTAAGAGGGAGGATTAGGAAGTAATCCTAAACCATGGCTTTTGGGGCAAGTGGTTAGCCCATCATATTCCTAGCTGGTAGGTCATGAGTTCAAATCCCACAGTAAGTATATCAAATGTTTAATTTTAAATATAGTTGATAGATACGTAACTAATATATTTTTTTGTTTCTTGTTATAATCAGATTTTGATCAATCAGAGGGCACTCCACCACCTCCTACCCATGCAACGACTTCACATGTGTCCTTCGATAGGAGTTATGATGAATTTTACTATCAAGAGCATATTATATGTTGGTGTAACTCTTGTTGTGGCACATATCGAAGACCACGATTGAAATGTATTGAACATGAGGTAGAATATGGTACTTTTGAGCGTGCACCATCACCTGGTCAATGTGATAATGCTTGGGTATGTATTTTTTCTATAAATTAATGTCATTATTTTATTTAAAAACCATATACAAAATCATATTACTGTTGATATACAGGAACACTTGCTCGATCATGATAATGATGATGATGATAATTTTTCTCATAATGTTAATATACCTCGTACATGTCATGGACTTGTTGTTCATCAATTACAAGCAGAGGTTTCTAGAAATCCTCTATCTCTTGGTTTAGAGACTGAAACAGTTGGAGATTATCCATTGCCACCTCGTGATCGTTCTCTAGTACAAACATCTATATGATTGGTCCATCCACTATTACTAATGTTGGTCGTGGCCTCTTTATTGTAGAGTATTTGTATGTGCCTCCGAACTCTGAAGTCACTCTTATGTCATTTTGTGGTCCTACATATGGATGGGAAGATTGGCATCGACTTGCACGTTATGTTCAAAGCATGAGTACTTATGGAATATGCTTGAATGCAGCATCCCTTACTAGTAGAACGATTTCACATGTAGAAAATGAAAGATTATATATTGATGGAAGACCTTACATGCATGGAAATATAGAAGGTTTAATTAGTTCAAGGACTAATTGCACATTTGAGGAGCATGAAAATAGCCATGAATCACCATACATGAGTATAGATGTATCAAGATACATAGTTGTCAATGCTATTACTACATTACATGCTGGTGATGAATTATTAGTGAATTATGGATGGCGTAGACCTCCAAGGCTAGAGAGAGAATGAAAATTTTCTATCCATATTTAATAACTTATACATTTAATTTTATGTTTAAAGTTTACTTTTTATTCATTTTTGGAATACTAATGATTTTTATTCATGTGTGTAGTTTCCAACGTATGATGTTGATGATATTCCTCCACACCATTCACAATTGCCAGTAAGACCTCATTTATCAGAAGCTTCTATGAGGAGGCTACGCAAAAGTGATCCTGTGAAATATGCAAGGTTGAAATATCTATATTTGTGCAATGTACAAATATAGATATTTCAACCTGTGAAGATAAAGTACAAGATTTGTGCGATGATAATGAAGATGATGGCATGGCAGATTTAATTGAGGATTGGTATCAAAATGATAGTGAAAACATTGATATTTCTAAAAATGAGAAATATCTTCGAGAGGAATGTCTAAAGCATGTATATGAAGGAAGTCATTTGACACGACTAAGTGCGAGCTTACTTATTCTCAATCTTCAAAATCGTTTTGGATGGAGTAATGTATATGTTTTGACACTATTGAGCCATAATTTTTAGTTTTCTTTCTATTTATATATATACATGCATACATATATACATATAAATACATACATACATAGACATACATATATATATATATATATATATATATATATATATGAATGCATACACACATGTAAACATACACACACATATGCACACATACACATGTTATAAGAGAAAGGTCAAATTATACATACATGTATCGAATGAAGACATTTTTTCCATCTCGCCTTTGGAATTGTCCACCCAGTCTTTAGAATCTTCTTCACACATATGCTTCTCCTATTCGTAATACCTTCGCTGCTAACTCTTTTATGAACTTTGCATACAAATATTAAGTATCAGTTAGCTATGGAGCTATTAGGTCAAGGGGGAGAATCAAATCTATTTGGAATATTTTGAAGGATGGAAGAATAATTTTAGATTTTACCTCAAATAAAATAGAAAAAGTTTCAATCAAAGTGCTAACATGACCATTTTAGAGGCTCATTGGAAAACTAGGTGGACAATAATGACATGTAGCTTAGTATTACTAGGTTCATATGTGGGATACAATGACTTGAAGGCTAGAAAGAGGGAAGGAATTTCAAGATACCATTAAGGGACCCCTCTTATCCAACAGCAAGGGCATAAAATTGGCTTCAAAGGCAACAAGCTTTTATGGCCCAAAGGATGAGAGTACTGAGGAATACATACCTTACTTGAATCCACCCATATAATATGAGCATAATGGCCTTGTTTACTTAGTTTACTTGTATTGTAATAATTTGCATCTAGGGTGCCTCATATCCCATAAAATAAGGGCATACAAATGGTTATTTGTTATGAAATTGATTTGGGAGGACTTCTTTGTATTGCACAATGGAGAGACATTCAATTGACTCAATGGCCAACACGTTAGAGTTTTTTCTTTTAACTTTTTATCTTTAAAGCCCTCCTAAGGATGAAATACAGAGTGAGCGAGAGAGAGAATATTGAAAAACCTGTAAAGAGAATTGCATGTGTAGACTCCATCCGGTGATGCTATATGTCCACCGCTACCAATTTTTTTTTATCCGAAGGTCTAAACACTCATCCTACAATAACAAAGATTAAAAAAAAAAAAGAGTTTGATCTTATAACCTACTCTCCTTGTGAGCTAAAAATTTGAAACAACAAACACACACACTCAAATGATCCCTTTTATTTCATACATCAACGATTCACATCAAATCGATGAGTGGGGATTGAACCCTAGACCTACTAGAAACTCAAGTTTTATCACTACACCACACTCTCACCATAACGAAAATGAAAGACTGAAGCATGATTCATCAATCAAATCTGAGGCATTCCATTGTAAAAATGTCGTTTAAGAGTGAAAAACTTAGGAGTTGTAGAGATGGAGCGACAAATTTTTGTAAATGTAAGAGAGCGCCAATTCGATGACAAATTTCTTCACATGCCGTGCACACTTTCGCCAAAATCAACACAGAATACGCAGAAAGCGTCACGAACATCTTCGCCAAAGGCTCCCCGGATCTGCATGAATCCGATGGGGATTGCGACCTCGCTATAGTTGTCTTCTTGAGAGTAGCCTCTTCCGTTTCTCTAGTACATCTCCTTTTTCTGAGCTTTCTTGCACCTCCATCTTGTATTTGGTGTAGGTAATGTCATGCCCTTTTGCCTATCTCTCTGATTTTCTATCCAACCCACAGCTTGGTGCTTGGGTGGTTTGTTTTTTTGCATCAAATTGTGTGCAACTATAAGGGGAGTGGTAATTGTGCATGCCTCTGAGCACAGACCAGCTAGGAATGCCCCCAATATCTCAGCGAAGAAACACCTTGGGCATGAGTGCTAAGCCTTCCCTTCCTCACCTTTCTTGGGAATGTCGGTTGTCCCTTGGATTGTGGATAGATGCCCGGCAATGGGAATGCCCCCTGTCCATCCTTGACAGGTCTCGCACCTAAATGGTCGGGACAGCCAACACTGACCGATCGTGCCTCATCTTGCCCGCTCACTCAAAGGGGCTTTGGACATGTGTGGCAAAGGAAAGCCACTATGCCTCTTGGCAAACTACAACCATGGACTTGATGACAATGTACCGCCGGGCCAGCCTGCTTTTGGAAGCCATCCCTCACATCTTTCGGGTTAAGTCCCCATCTTCTGTTGCAACTAGCCTCTGGGCAATCTCAACGTCATGTCCCGCTTTGGCTTCCGGGTTACTTATGGGGATTTTCCCTTTAACTCGTGGCCGTCCTTTTCCTTGTGGGCTCAAGACAAAACCCCCCTTGGACTTGAACCGTCACATTTGGTATCAAAACTTCGGCTTTCGATCGATCTGTGAATCCGTCGTCAATGGTCTTGTTGTCGATGCATCGGCAAAAAGGGATTTTTTTTTTACACGAGATATGTTTGTCCTTGGTCCCCGCTTGGACCTCGGCTCGTTTTCGGCATAATTTTTATATGTATGTCGCGACATCCATCGTTGGCCCCCGCATCGACCATCGACAAATGGCAGTGGATCAAAGCTTCAGGCCCGAGTCGCGAGGGTCCAGGGGTCGGCATGAGAGGCCATCCCGATCTTTTATGATCCTATGTAAGTCACGATGATTCACTCATTCATGTGTTTACGGGTTTGACCTGCTTGTTGGCCCACTCTCATTCGTGTAATCCTTCATGGGTCTGGCCCCATGATGATCATTCCGCGGCTTCTCGACGTGGGGAGGGAGGATCCGTCCTCCATATGCTTACAAGGCCACCTTGTTCTCCGGGTCGGGGTAGCACCATAAGTCACATCGTGCCCCATAAGTCATGTCCCTTTGGGGGAGAGGCCCCCATCTGCGAGACTGAAACTTGGGAGCAATACAGGGCAGTCCCTCAGTGCTCCACCATGGGTGGGGCCCCAGTTCACGTAATCCTTCATGGGTCTGGCCTAGTGATGATCATTCTGTGGCTTCCCACCATAGGGAGGGAGGATTCGTCCTCCATATGCCGACAAGGCTGCCTTGTTCTCCGGGTCGGGGTAGCACCATAAGTCGCATCGTGCTGCCATAAGTCACGTCCCTTTAGGGGAGAGGCCCCCGTCCGTGAGAATGAAACTTGGGAGCGACACGGGGCAATCCCTCCATGCTCCACTATGGATGGGCTGGTAGGGTAGAGTGCTATGGAAAATGGTGCAGCTGTCGATGCCAAAACAAAACGCGCATAATCCACTTGTCGATCGTAAGACCTATCCCTTTGCAAAACTTGTAAGATCATCTATGAAGTGCTCGAGCCAAGCAACATTATGGAAGAAAAAGGCCAACTAAACCATGTTCTCCTGCGAGGATATCGCATCAACTGGGGTAGTGAGCGCCATGAGACCAAAATTTTTATTGGATGGAAAAATGTCCCTATCTTTTACTCTTTGGCCGGCATGCTTAGAGTCAACAAAAAATGAAGTGTCATGTAGGTCCTGCAAGAGGGACAGTAGAAAAAGTTCTTTAACCTACTCCAAGGGTGTGTAAGTAAGGGTAGGATGATGTCCTCCCAGCCAATTCGCAATTCTCAAGGTGCACTTGTCACCGATCCGAGGGAGCAACTCTGCATTTGGAAAGAACACTATGAAAGAGTCTTCGGTGACCTAGATGGTAGGTGCAAAGATGCGAAGTGTTGGAAAGACCATCATGTTAGGGTGTGGTCAACGATTGCTACCATTGTAGTGGTTTGAGGTCCGACTAGCTTGTAGAAAGTTGAAAAGTCATAAGGCTCCTGGGGTGGATGGCCTCCCATCAGAATTTTTTCGTATTCTGGTTGGGGACAAAGGTCATCATTGGGACTCCTCGTTATCGAGCATGGAGATGGGAAGGGCTTTTTTGTCCATTCTTGAGGGTCCTTTTGAAATGGGCCAAATCCCCGAGAGTGCCACTATGTTGGTTGTGGTTTTCATCCCTAAAAAGGGAGATCCACCTGCATCGATAACTATCTTGGGATCTCGCTCATTTCACTGGCCATCAAGATCCTTGTTTTTGTTTTGGTGAAGCAAATCACGGACTCCTTAGAGGCTCGAAAGTTCTTTAACAGAGGACAAGCCGATTTTTGCACTAAGCAAGAATGTTTGGATGTTCAAAAGGTTCTCAGATTGAAACAACTTCATACAGCAACAAGGTGGTGGATTTATTCGGAGCAGCTACACATTCCTTCTCTGCTCGGAGCGCAAGCTGTCCATGATGAAGCCTCTTGTCCGTGGCCTGAACTTCTTTCAGTATGTCCCATCTTCATCTCTTGTTGAGCAACGCACCATCTCTCCTCTGTACAGAGAGAGAAAGAGAATGTGAGGCATGGTCGAGTTCCTGGATAGTTGTTTGCCATCTAGAACTCAGAGGCAGATCTGAGAATCATTTCCTGCAACATACACAATGACCTGCTCACCGAGAGAGAGAGAGAGAAGACCGGGAGAGGGTGTGAAAATTCTACGCTTGGTGGAAACTCTCTGACTCAGAGAAACAGCGAGCGAGAGAGAAGAAACATGTACTGAAGGTCTGCATTCCGGTAGTGGGATTGGCTCTAGCAACAAGTCGACATCGACGGATTAAAAACGGTCACCATTTCCTCTCTGCCACGCCACTCCTTCTGTGTCTTGAAGCAGCTGTGGAGCCCAAACCATGAGTGGGACATAGTGCCAATTCCTGCTTGAAACTGAATGCACGAGAAGAACTAATGTACTTTGGCCAGTTGCAGATTTGTCCCGCCATCTTCAACACGGCAATAGCGAGAGAGATGTCATTAGATTCTGGGTTTTGAGTTTACTGGGTTCTAGGTTTTTGGGCCGCGCCCCTTGCTCCTTCCCTCCCCCTCGTCGTGAGGGGGGGCTTTGTCCTTTCTCCTGCCCTGTTGCGGCCTTGGGCCCCCGCTATGGCTCTGCATGAGGCATTGCGCGATGGCTTGCTAGACTCGAGGACTTGTGATACAGAAAACCCTCTGAACTCGATGTTCAACCCTGTGTTCGAAGGATGTCATGGCTCGTCCCTACCATTGGGGGCTATCCCGAGTGGTGTGAAGGCTCCAGAAGAACAGCTAGGTGGTGTGACCACTCAATGCCTTGTGCAGGGCAACAGTAAGCTTGTGATGTCTCCTCAGAAACAGGTTGGTCTCTCTTATGCTACTGCAGTTCAGTCATCGGTCCGGGCTCCCTTCTCCATGTTCAATACTCAAGGATTGTCAGGTATTCACTCTACCTTTAGTAATAGCTGCGACAGAAAAAGAAAAGATAAAGTGATTGAGGGAGTCTCTGAGGACAAAGGTTCTCCTCACTTTATTAACGTGGAAGATTTTGAAGAGGATAAGGATGAATGCACTCTTATAATTGAAAGTTCCTCCTTAGAATCTTGGAATAATCATTTGTCTGAGAAGGTAGTGATTGGTCTTTGTCATGGTCCTCGGCCTGCTCAAGAAAACCTAAAATATTGGATAAAAATCAACATGGAAAGCAGAGGCTTATATGTCAAGCACATACAGTACCTCCCCAATAATTACTTTCTCTTCTTTTTTGAAGATGCCCATAATGCAATGCAGGTTATTGCAGGTCACTGGATCATAAGGAATACTCCTATTTCCTTCTTTAAATGGCATCCTGGCTTTAATCCTAGGGGGGCTAAACCCACCAAGGTTCCTGTTTGGGTAGAACTACCTGACTTGCCTGTTGAATTCTATCCCTGGCTTGAACAATTGGGTAATCTCATTGGTAAAGTCTTGGGACAGAAACCTAAAAATGGATTCAATCCTAAATGGGACCCTCAAATGCTTATCGAAGTTGACACTTCTAAAAATATTAAATATGTTCTAGTTCTAAAGAATTCTGAAGGTCTTAAGCTCCATGAACAGAAGGTCTCGTATAGGAACCTACCTAATGCCTGTTTTAATTGTTATAAGCAAGGACATCTGATCAGAGATTGCCCTAGCCTCATGGTAAATAAAATCAAAGAGCACAATAATGATGCTAACAAGAAGCCAGTTGTTAATAATACAAAAGATGAGGCTGCTCTTTCTGATCAGACTGTTAAAAAAAATTCTTTTAAGAATAAGAGAAAAACCACTAGTTTTGGGCAGAAACCTGAGGTGTTGGTTAAAGAAATTAGTAATCCTTATCAAATTCTTGAAGATTCTGATAATTCTGAAGTTGCAGGTACAGGAAGTATTAGTAAGGATAATCCTGGACTTATTTCCCCGGTGCATATTGTTAACAATGGTGAAGATTCAGGTTGGACCGTTGTTGGTAAAAGAGGTAGTAGTAAAACTTCTGGTATTCTCCCTACTCTCTCTGGTATGAATGATGATATAGGAAATAATTCCAAAACCAGTGATGATATTTTTGTTGATCAACTGAACAAAAGTGATGAAGTCTTAATGCAGGATGAACTAGATTCTACCAATATGGATGTGACTATGGCATCTGACAGTCCACTTGCTAAAGAAAAGACCAAATCAAAAAGAAAAGAGGTGGTCAGAAGCTCCACCTCGGCAGTCAAACCTCTCAAGAACCATAAGAAGTAACTCCTTTCCTCCTGCTGTTTTTTATGGACTATCTCAAAATCGTTTCCCTTAATACGAAAGGTCTAACAGACCCGGTCAGAAGTAAAATTCTAAACAAATGGTTAACTGATGCCTCCTTGAGGCCTGATTTTATTTGTCTTCAGGAAATTAAAAGTAATGCCTACCACCTTACTACTAATCTTAAAGCTGTTAGCAGTTGTTCCTCTTGGTTTCATACCAACCACTGTGGTAAGGGTGGTGCTGCTATAGGAGTCAATGCCAACCTGTATAATTTGATTGAAGAAGTTCTGGTTAGTAACACCAATCAATGGGTGGCTATCAGATGTAAGGAACCCTTGAATTTCACCATTGTTTGTGTCTATGTTGATAACTGTTCTGCTATCAGAACCAAGTGTTGGGAAGAAATTGGCAAACTCTCTGGAGATGTCATTCTCACTGGGGATTTCAACATGGTCACCAACTCGGGTGACAGGAACGGTAACATAAACAACATCCTTTCTGGTAATGAAAAAAATGTATGGTTTAATATGATTCTTAAGCATAATCTCATTGACTTATCTATCAACACTGGTCATACCTGGAACAATAGGAACGACAGTAAGTTTTTGTCTGCTAGACTTGACAGGTTGTATATGAGTACTAATAGGGTTCAGTCCTTTTGGAATTATCACTGTGATGTTGATCCCTCTTTGCAGCTGTCTGATCATATTCCTTTAGTTGCTAAGTTTATGAGTAATAACCCTAGCTACAGGGCTGGATGGCCTCACTTTGATATGTCCTTGATTAAAATTCCCATTGTGAAAGATCATATCAACTGTATTTTCAAGAAGCATTTTTTCAAGGGATGTTCCCCTTTCAAAGCCTGGGAGGAGGCAATCAAAGAAGTGCAGTGTGCCCTTACTATGTATAAAAGAAAGGCTAAACTCACTAGGTATAAGAGAAGGATGATGATTATTAAGGAGATTGAGAACATAAGGAACTCTAAAACTCCTGACCAAGTGAAAAATCAGAAGATCCTTGAGTACCAAGAAAAAATAAGGCATGAAGATTATCTTCTTGCTCGTGGTGCCCTTGTCACGTCTAGAGAATTTTGGGCTGGTAAAATTGATAAGCCTAACAAGCATATGTTTGATCTTATGAGGAAGAAAAAAACCAGGGACTTCATCCCCCTGGTTAAAAAAAGTAATGGTGATTTTACTACTTGCTTAGAAGAAAACCTTCAGGAGGCTGTCTACTTCTTTACCAATGTTTTCTCTGTTCCTCCCAAGAGAGGGGACCACATCTGGAGTGCAAGAGCTGCCATTGCCCAGAGAAGGAAGAAAATGGTTCCTCCTGGCTTGGTCTCCCTCCTTGATCTCCCCCTCTCTGCTGGTGAGGTTAGAGAAACCATTTGTAAATTGAGGCCTGGCAAGTCTCCTGGTCATGATGGTATCCCCAATGAATTTTTTCAAGAGTTCAAAGAAGTTTTGGTGCCCATTATTCTTTGGATCTGGCAGGAAGCCATGAGAAGAGGAACTCTTTCTGCCTTCATTAATACTGGTGTCATTAAGTTGATACACAAAAGAGGTTCTAAAGAAGATCTTAACAACTGGAGACCTATCTCTTGTCTGACTTCTCTTTATAAAATCTTTGCCTCCTCCCTTGCTAGAAGGTTGAGTCCTTTGATGGATAGTATCATTCTTCCAGAGCAGAAAGGTTTTATTAAAGGTAGGTTTATTCTTGATGCTATCATTTCCATGTGGGAAGGGTATGAGTATACCAAAGAGATGAACATTGACACCTTTTTCTTCAAAATTGATTTTGACAAGGCTTATGACAGGATTGATTGGGAGTTTATTCTTCAATCCCTTCATGACATTGGTTTGGGTAAAAGGTTTATTAAGTACACTAGCATCTTGTTTGGTAATGCTCATTCTATAGTAGCTATGAATGGTCAGCTTTCTTCTCCCTTTAAGCTTTGTAGATCTATTCGTCAGGGTTGTCCATTAGCTCCCCTTCTCTTTGCTATCACGTCTGATGCTCTTGGGTGGCTTGTGAAATACTCTATCAATCAAAATTACATCAAGGGTATTGAGATTCCTCAAGCCCATTCCCAATTGTGTCTTCAAACATTTGCTGATGATACAAACCTTATTATGAAAGCTGAGGAGTCTTCTGCTGATGCTTTTCTTCAGTGTCTTAATACCTTTTGCTTGGCCAGTGGTTCTGTTGTTAATCATGAAAAGACTGGTTTTTTTTCCTCTAATGGCTGTATTCCAGAATGTGTTAAAATGGCAGGTTGTGATATCATAAAAAAAGGCTCTGTGTTCAGGTTGTTGGGCATCCCCATGGGCTTTGAAATCACTCAAGAACAAAGATGGAACTGGGTCCTGGACAAGTTTAGAAAAAAAAAATTTAAGTGGATTGATTTTCATACTAATATTGCTCAAAGATCCTTTGTTCTCAAACATTATATTCTTCCTTGTCTAACCTACTTCTTGTCTTGTTGGCATCCTAACAAGAAACAGCTGGCTCATGCTATCTCTCTTGCTCGAAGATTTTTATAGGGAGAAAATAAGATTCCCAAGGTGGCCTGGAATACCTGTTGCATGAGGAAGTCTGAAGGTGGACTAGGATTGATTTGTCTTTCCAGAATGGCTACTAAGATGGCAGCTAAATGGATATGTAGGGCAGTCTCTTCTAATGATTTCTGGGCCTATCTCATCAAAAGGAATATTCCTAAATTCTGGATTGCAGATAATAAGTGTTGGACAAATTTTGATATCTGGGATGTTGTTGTCTCTCCTGCTATTTTTGTGCCCAAAGGAAGTATGCTTATTTGTAACTTTTGGAAGTCCTGGATGACTATTAAAAGGGAGTACAGATTACCTGTTTGGTTTCAGTTTAACTACTCTTTTTTATTGCAGGACTCTATTTGGATAGGATGGCATGTTAAAGAAACCAGCACCTCCTTCCCTATCAGGTGGAACAAATGTAGAAGGAAGGGATTCAGCAAATGGAACGATCTGATGAGCAATGGTAATCTACTTGATGATAGACAAATTTTAAACATTGATTCCTTGTCTGTTGCATGTAAACAGATTCTGCAAGACAAAAAGACTGTGCTGATGGAAAAGATGGCTACTAATATGTGGGAGAAGACTGTCAGTCTTGATGAAGTTTCTCAGGATATGTTCAACAACTTCAAAAGATCTGGCAACAGTATCAGGCTGCTGATTGGAAGACTTAACAGGAAGTGGTCTCTATTTTGGACTACTCATCAATGGAGATACAGATTTCAGTGTGTTTGGGCCTTTCCTTTGGCCATTAAACACTCCTACCTTCTGTGGTTGATCCTTCACAGGGGCATATGGACTGGAAGCAAGGCCAGGGAATTTAAAATTGATGCAAGAAACTGTCATTTCTGTGGCAAGAATGAGGATTTGGAACACCTATTTTTCAAATGCAAGAATTCTGCCAGATACTGGAATGTGTTCTACCTTTACTGTCAAACTACTGGAATTAAACCCCCAAACTCCAGAGCTCTTCTTATTGGAGAAGCTAATAGAATGGACATTGTGCTTTGGCAATTGTTGAGAGCTCACATCCTGTGGGCTATCTGGAAAGACAGGAACAGTAAAATTTTTGATAAACATTGTAAGCATCATTTTTTCCCTTGTATGATGGGAATGAATAGTCTTATTGATTGGTGTCTCAGAAACTCCTGTAGAAGCTCCTTAGGTGATGTTAACCCTCATTCATTGATTAAAAAGTACCCTTGTAATATGTGGAGATCCAAATTACTACAATCTCATTCTGTAACTAGAGATAATATGACCACATTCATCAGGTGGCATATTGAAGGACTTAAGTTGTAAGTGTTCCCTTCCTTTTGGAAGGCTCACTGTTCTTTTTTTTCTCTTGCATCAATTTTAAATTTCCTGCTTCTTCAAAAAAAAAAGAGATGTCATTAGATGCATCTTCTACTTTTGGCATTTTTTTTGGGACTGCATCATTTACTTTTGGTGCAATAACAGTCATGCATTCATTTTAGTGTGTATGCACTGTATGTAGAGAAGTTTCCTGATTATCAGACATCACTAATGATGTCACCATCCTTCTACGTGTGATTATGTGTCATGCACTATATCTAAGAATTTTCACGTGATTCAGCTCGAATTAGTTCAAGCTTACAGTCGATGAACTTGGGCATATCACACCAAGCAAGTAGTTACCATTGAGTACATCTGCTATTATCTATCGATAGTCATGGGAGAACGTATGCATTAATGTGTGTGCAGTGCCTCATTGACCTCCGTGATGATGTGCCCTCTTTAAGCACATCGTATCATATGTATGACATATACGCATTCCCATCTTTTCTCTAAATTGCACCCACATTATCACGCATCATATTGTACCCAAAGATTATTACTAAGGGATCTTGTATCCTTCATAGAGGTGCAACCATCATCATTTGACTCAATCTTTTTCATCAACGGTAACCTTGTATTTCCCATCAAATTACTGGCACTCTCACATTATTGTACTCCCAAGCCTTGTAACACCTAAGTGAATCCACCATCTTGGGGCATATCAATCCTCATCTCAAAGGTACACAACTCTACATTGTCACATTTGGCACTAAGTGCCCACTCTTGTACATCAAGAATATAAGAAAAAGAATTGTTTGTGTGTGTCGGTGTGGATTGGAGGCTAGTCTAAGCCCACCCACACAATTTCTTGCGTACCCAAACCTACTCTAAGGCTCAATTGATGTGCAATGGGCTACTCTAAACCCTCCTCTCATGTCGACTTGTCTTGGTGTTATACAAGTGTAGGGCTACTCTAAGCCCCCCCCCTCCCCAAGAATTTTAAGTGTGGTGTCCAGTTGTTCATTTCAAGCTTTGCAATTATTTTGAAGCACTATTCTTTGCAAGTGTCTTTGATAGTGTCTCTAAACACTTTATCCTCAAAGCTTTGTAATGACCAAAAGTGAAGGTGCATCATTATCTATGGCTAACTTCTTACCCTCTTTCACCCCTATTTTTATGCCTAAGGATGAATGCCTCAATGGACAAAATTACAATCTATGGAAAGATGTCATGCGCACATATCTCTACACAAATCTCCTTCATGAGGTAGTAGACGGGTCAGACCCCGAACCCAATAGGGATACCAACTTAGACAATTGGCATGTGTGGAATGCCAAGGACAAAAGAGCTTTAGGTCAGCTATTACTTGCCTGCGACGAACTGATGAAAGGACATATCACGGCCTGTAAGATGTCCAAGGATGCTTGGGATACATTAGCCGCTTTGTATGAAGACAAAACCCCTTTGAAAATATATGCATTAGAGGCCGAGTTTCATAATTTGACCATTCGGCCACACGACACAATTACCAAGGTCATAGCCCAATTTGAGGACTACCAGCGTAAATTAGCACTATGTGGTAGGCATATCTCTAGTGAAGACATGGCCATTAGGCTTCTTAACAAGTTACCTAAGTCGTACAAGACATTTATCACAACTTTGTATAATCACGACCAAGTCTTAACTTGGGAAGAGGTTCGTCGACTATTGCTCCTTCACAACTCGTGAGCCAAATCGACTTCATCCCAAGAGTCTTCCATGAAGGCCAAAGGCCCATTCAATAAGCTGGGCAAAACCACAAGTCATCATGGTAGCAATAGAAACAATCATCGAAGGCTTCTACTTCTAGGCAAGCATCCAAAGGATCCCAACATAGATCCCACTGCTCTAGTGAGGAACTCTTCATCTCCACAGAAGCCAATGCCCTAGTTACTTCTAGTTCCCTGCATGAGTGGATCTTTGATAGCGGAGCTACCTCCCATATGTGCAAAGACAAGGACTCCTTTCAAGAACTCGAAGAGCACATAGGAGAAGTCTATCTTGGCAACAACAAAGTTTTACCCATCAAAGGAAAAGGGAAAGTTCAAATTACCAACCATCAGGGGAAATGCAAGTCTTTATCCAATGTTCTTTTTGTTCCACATTTATGTATGAATCTACTTTCCATCAAAGCCATTACAGATTAGGACAAACAAGTATGGTTTGATAACACCTCAGTTAAGGTAGTTGATCCCCATACAAAGGATGTCATTGCTCAAGGTATTGAAGAAAAGGGCCTCTACAAACTATCTTGCTTTGTATCCAAAGAATCAACCTCGAGTTTGTGGCACCAAAGATGTTGCCACACCTCTTACTTATCAAAAATCTCTTCATCCCAACTTGTGAAGGGATTGCCAAAGATAGGGAAACTTACTGATGTCTGCCAAGCTTGCACCCAAGGCAAGCAACATAGGGCCCCAGTTCCCAGAGAAGCTTCAACATGAGCGAGGAACCCTCTAGCCCTTATCCACATGGACTTATGTGGATCCATGAACACCCCATCCCTGAGTGGATCCCTCTACTTTTATCTTCTAGTAGATGACCACTCTCACTATATTTGGGTGTACTTTTTGAAGGCAAAGGCAGACACATTCTCTAAGTTTCAAAATTGGATCAAGGAAGTTGAGAATGAAGTTTCAACTAAAGTTAAAACCATCAAGTCAGATGGAGGTGGTGATTTTATCAATCACGACTTTGATAACTTTCTCAACCAAAAAGGGATCAAAAGACAAGTCACTCAGCCTCATACTCCATCCTAGAATGGAGTAGCTGAAAGAAAGATACGCAGTGTGATGGAAATGGCAAGAACTATGCTTCATCACAAGGATCTACCCTACAAGTTCTAGGCAGAAGCCGTGCATACTGTCCTTCACATTCTTAATCGAGGATTTACAAGTGCATTACACAAAACAACACCCTTCGAAGCATACTATGGAAGAAAAGCAAATGTGAATTACTTTCGAGTCTTTGGTAGTGAAGCTTTTGTCCATGTACCAAAAGAAGATAGAAACAAGTTATAATCAAAGTCCAAGAAACACATATTCATAGGGTACAGTGACCAATCAAAGGCATACTGTCTATATGATATGGAAAACCACTCCATCACCATTTCGAAGGATGTGATCTTCAATGAAGCTTCCACATACTCAAGAAAAGATTCAAGTACAAGTCTTAGTCCACCTATCTACACTTCAGAGGGGGACTCAGTATTTCCAAACTCCAACTCAAAAGCAAGTACTTCAAGTCATCCGAGAAGATCTCAAAGACTTATTGACAAGCGACAGCGAGAACAAAGTCATTATGTCAATTACGCCTTAATGCATCAGATTCAACAAATCCCAGAACACTCTAATTAGAAAGAAGCTCAAGGACAACCTGAGTGGGAAGAAGCTATGCAAGTAGAAATGGATGCAATCGAGAAGAACAAAACTTGGACTCTTGTACCTAAGCCCACAAATCATCAAGTCATAGGAGTTAAGTGGCTTTATAAAGTTAAGTACAAGTAAGATGGCACATTAGACAAGTACAAAGCAAGGTTGGTAGCTAAGGGGTACAAGCAACAACATGGCATTGACTATGAAGAAACCTTTGCTCCTACTGCAAGATTCACAACCATAAGAATCATCTTAGCGCTAAGTGCTCACTTTAAGTGGCCCATTTACCAGCTGGACATCAAAAGTGCATTCCTCAATGGAGATCTTCAAGAAGAAGTATATGTTGAACAACCCGAAGGCTTCAAGATCCAGGAGGCACTCCATTTCTACTCTATTTCCATTTTATATTGTATTTCCTTTGTATTTGGGTACCTTGCCATGTGCTTCTACGAGTTGTATTCATTCTCCTTTCAGGAGACTTATCCCACATATGATGTACTTTTGAGAGCCCCTCCCAAATCTATATAAGGAGGGCCTCTCCCCTCATTTGTACTTGGTTAGAAGCTTGAGGAGCCTACTCCATGCTCTTGGCAAGCTCATTTCTAATCCACATGAGTTTACCCACTTCATGGTCTACTCATTTTGTGTCTCACACATTCTTTGTTTTGTGAGAGTACTTTACTTTTCATTTTGCTTCCGCACATGTACTCTCTACAAAGCGAACTGTAGGGCTTTTGAAATGCATCTCGGTGATTTTTTGTACAACTCGAGGAGCCTACACGTTCAATTGAGTATAGCTCTATATTCATGGGTAGAATTTTTTCAAGAGCCATCTTCCAAGTAAAATACCTTATAATTTATATTAAACTCAATTTCCTACATGAAAAGAGAAATTATAAAATCTAAGTAGTTTTCTCTTTTCTCCAATTTTGGCATATGATCTATTACTGGCCCAAATGTTTGTACAACATAAGCATGAGACCCTTATGGATGACAGATGATTCTCTAAGAAGATTCCATTGATCTCATTTAGTGATGAAGATGTGGAAATCCAATTTCAATCCAGAATAGGACGAGTTAGGAATGTGATGTCATACCACAGAGAGAGATTTCTAGTATCTGTTGGATAACTTTTTTAATGAAGAAATATGGATATGAGGGAATACAATAAATCCAATTATTCCCACACATAAAAAGTGTAGCAAACCACACAGGGAACATGTGGCTTCTTTATTTTTTCTTTCCCATGATTACAAATATGTCTAGTCGTGATCTATCTATGCCAGGGACAAGGAAAACATGAGCATAAAGTTTATATGTTTGATTCTGAGGTGCGTGGAAAGTGCTAATTGTGACCTTCAATATATAAAATACTAGCTAAGTCATTGTCATTTAAAGGTTTCCACATGACTAGAAGTCCCTACTTTGTGAGGTATTAGGTCCCACATGTACTATGTCCATTCATTGTACAATTCTAAGTAAATGCCACTCATTTTACAATGGTTAATTTTAGATTTTAGGTCAAATAATATAGAAAAAGTTTCAATTAAAGTGCCAACATGACGATTTCAGAGGTTCATTGGAAAACTAGGTGGACAATAATGATAATAACGAACATACGGCTAGAAAGAGGGAAGGACACAAGACACCAACCGATGGATCAATTTTGAGGATATTGACCTTAGCTTCAACATTTCGTACGAAGAATGGAACACTTTGCAAAGCAGATGTCTTTCCTGGGACTGCCACAAAGTTCGCCTTCTCATGGGACACGACACGTCGAGCTCGCTTGGTCTCAAACGGCACAATGGGAATAGCCTATCAAAAATCCCGAACATCAAAGAAACGATTGACTATCAGGTTAACCTCAACAAGAAGTGGTGTCTGTCATGGACACAGCTTCGGTGGGACATGAAGTTCATGGCTATCCGGCACCCCCTCATAGAAATCAAAAAGTCTATCCTCTTATGGCGAATTCTTCATCATGGAATCTGGACCAACCTTAAGGCTAGAAAATTTTGTGGGATTCCTCCCTGGTGCAAACGTTGCTACCGGGATCAATATCACCTGCTAATACCTTCTCTCTGATGAAGTGATAATGTACCTCGATATGCTTTGTTCTAGCATGGAAAACAGGGTTCCGTGCTAACTGTATGCTGCTAAGATTATCACAATAGATAGTGATAGGCTTTTGCACTTCCACACCTAAATCTGCAAGTAACATCTCCAGCCATGATGCCTCACATGCTGCCATTGCAGCACCTCTATACTCAGCCTCTGTACTCGACAAAGCAACAGTGGGTTGCTTCTTACTACTCCATGTAATAGCTGCACCTCCAAGTGAGAAAAGAAAGCCACTAGTAGATCTTCTATCTGGAGTACTACCAGCCCAATCTGCATCGGTGTATCCATGAACCTGCAAATCTACACCAGCTTCATAAAACAATGCATAATCCAAAGTAGCACTCACATAAAGTAGAGTGTGCCTCAGAGCATCCAAATGTGGCTTCCTGGGAACCTGCATAAACTGACTTTCAAGTCCAATAGTATAACTTAGATCAGGCCTTGTAATTGTGAGATATATAAGACTTCCCACAATTTTCCTATACATAGTAGCATTTTCCAATGCTTCACCTGATGTAGTATCCAATTTCAAATTCTGATCTAATGGCATAGAAATTGGCTTACAATCAGCCATACCATACTTTTGCAGCATATATCAAGGCATATTGCCTTTGCGACATCCATATACCTGTTTCTGTATGTATAAACTCAATGCCCAAGAAATAGCGCAGCACACCAAGATCTTTCATGTCGAATTCCTGCATAAGAAGTTTCTTTACCTCTTTGATGCTTTCTTCATTATCACCACCTACAATCAGGTCATCAACATAAATAGCCACAATAGTGATGCCATCATCAGCCTTCCTTGCATATAGTGAGTGATCTGCATCACACATAGAGAACCCAATGCTGGTTAAGTAATCAGCAATCCTTGAATGCCATGCACCAGGGGCTTGCTTCAGCCCATACAAAGCCTTTTGCAACCTGCAAACATATTGTGGATGCTTTGAATCTTCATATCCTTGTGGCTGGTCCATATATACTTCTTCCTGTAACTCACCATGTAGGAAAGCATTCTTTACATCCATCTGATGCAAAGTCCATCGTTTTGTTGTAGCTAATGCAACAAGTGTTCTGACAGTAGACATTTTAGCTACAGGGCTGAATGTTTCCTCATAATCAATGCCATATGTTTGTGCATAACCTTTAGCTACCAATCGTGCTTTATACCTGCTTATGCTACCATCAACATTATGCTTTACCTTGTAAACCCATTTGTAGCCTATGGATTTCTTTCCTTGCGGCAATGGAACCAGCTTCTATGTATCATTTCCATAAAGTGCAGCCATCTCCTCATCCATAGCTTTTTCCCAATCTGCATTACCAATTGCATCTTCAAAACAAGAAGGTTCAGCATCTTGTATTACCTTTGTCATGTAGGCACAATGGCGAGCCATCTAACTATCATATGTCAATCGTTGCACTGAATTACGCATCCTCCCAGATCTTCTTGGTCCTGGGTCACTTCTTTTTGTATCATCTGCATGTGCCCTTCTTACTCCTAGAGTCTTCACAGAGGGCAATCCAAGTTCCTCATCAAGACTCTTTTCTGAACCGCTTGAATCTCCATCAACGTCTTCAAAACCTGCACCTGTTTTACTACCAGCAGAAAGCTTTTCTTTACCTTTCTTGGATGTATTTGATGAATTTGTTGGACTGAAGTTTTCCACACAATCTTCCACTCCATGGATTTGAGTTGGAACTATTGCTTGGTGATGCATCCGGTCCACTCAAAACTTGAGATTCTACACTAGATTTTTCAGCATTTTCTTTGTCATTTGGTTCAAGATTCAGTCCTTCTTTGGCATCTGCATAGAAGCTTGACATTTCATCAAATACAACATCTCTGCTCACCTTCACCTGTCGTGTGAGTGGGTTATAACATTTGTACCCCTTTTGCTCAAGGGAATATCTAATGAAGACACATTTTTCTGCTTTCGGATCAAGCTTCGTCCTTAACTCATCTGGAACATGTACATATGCAATACAGCCAAAAACTTTCAGATGTGATAAGTTTGGCTTTTTACCTGTAAACTTCTCTTCAGGTGTAACTTGATGTACAACAGCAGTCTGAGTTCTGTTCATGATGTATACAGCAGTATGCACAGCTTCTACCCAATAACAATGAGGCATATTCTTCTCAGCCATCAAGGCTCTTGCTATTTCTGTAATATGTCTATTTTTGCGTTCAGCAACACCATTCTGTTGTGGTGTGTACTTGCATGAAAACTGACGCCGAATTCCATGATTTTTTAGAAAACTGCTGAACTCATTTGACATGTATTCACCTCCTCCATTAGATCTTAATGTTTGAATGTACTTCCCTGTCTGCTTTTCCACCATAACTTTAAAATTCTGGAAGTGAGTAAACACCTCGCTCTTCTCTTTCATGAAATATACCCATACTTTGCATGTATGGTCATCAATGAAAGTAACATAAAACCTGCAACCGCCCATAGATGTGGTCTTTGCTGGACCCCAAACATCTGTATGTACTACTTCTAGTACATTCTCACTAACATGCTTGTCATGTGGAAATGGTGCTCTTGATTGTTTACCAAATTGACATGCTGCACATATCTTTTGCATTTCTGCAACTTTGAAATTTGGTAGTCCATGGACAATCTCCTTTGACTGCATCAGTTTCAGCCTTTGCAAGTTTGCATGTCCAATCCGTTTGTGCCATATCTCTATATCTGCAATAACTCCTGCACCTTTTGCAAACATGGCTCCATTCATTTCAGGAATCTTCACATTTAAGGTGAACATCCTACCCACTTTGTTTCCTTTGGCAACCAATCATCCATCCTGCTTGTACTCTTCTACATATAATCCATCAGCATTGAACCTGACTTGTAATCCCTGGTCAACCATTTGTCCAACAGAAACGAGATTCTTCGTTATATTTGGAGCATGCAGCACATCAGCGAGATGTTTTACCTTTCCGTCCTCCATAGAAAATGCTATGTTTCCTGTATGCTCAATAGGATGCGATGTGTCATCACCTGTTTCAACATATCCAGGAACTGGCATTTTCTGCAAACTACTAAACCATTCTGCATGATTGGTCATGTGATTTGAAGCACCTGAATCAACATACCAGACATTATCATTCGATTTTGAAACACCAGCAGACATCGTATTCATCATGTGATGTTGAATCATAAACAGCTTCTCAGAATCATCTGCACTTGTGGATGCATACTTGTTTTGCTGCCTTCTCTTATTTTGATTCTTTAACTTGCAATCATGTTCAAAGTGTCTAGGTTTACCACAATTCCAGCATCCTTTACTATCATTACTTGAATCATTTCTTTGGAAATTTCTGCGACCTCTTTGGCTCCCCCTGCCTCGAAAACTATCCTCTTCCTCCTACATGATTCTGTTGTTGACCTTGGTCTTGGTTACTGTTTCCTCTTCCACTTCCAAAACCTCTACCTCTACCTCTGCCTCTTCCTCTGCCAGAGTAGAATACCTGCTCAGAGCTGGTCTTTCCTTGGGAGTTTGAATCCTCACCAAGATTCTTTTCTTCAATAATCAGCAAAGAGACCAAATCAGCAAAATTCGGAATATTTTCCCTGGTCTGTATAGAAGTTCTGAACTGCTTATATGCAGCTCCTAAACCAGGAAGGCACACTTCCACCTTATCATCATCATCTACATTCACGCCAATAGATGCAAGTGACTCACATATGCTTTTGATTTTTAGAGTGTAGTCACTTACCGATGTCAGGAAGTTGCGGACATAAGGCTGGTGGATCAGTCAGCCACTAAATCCCTCGGCACACGCAGGGTGTATGAGACAATCGTAGGTGTTTTAGGTATATTTTTCTTTCGTCTAAGGTATCAGAAATTCTAAATTACTCTTAAATCTAGGAAATATGGAGTAGATAATTGAAACACTTTAAACGTTTAAGAACCGTAAGGCTGGACTGCTCTAAATCTATCAATAGCTTCTTGAGGTATAGATACTATCAAAGTTTCCTCAGTTAATTTTTCTTTAATAATTTCCTCATCTTGGATTTCTAAATGATTAAGTTCTTGTTGTTTTGGTTCCTGACTAGGCTCCATCATAGTCGGTTCTTTAATTGTATCAGTAGTTTCACCCTCTTTTCTAGCCCTAGTTGTTCGTTTAGACTGTCCCTCTTCATCCCGTTTTCTTTTCTCGTCTACATTAATTTCATGGGCATAAACTGAGAACATATCGACTGGCTCATTCCAACATGTCTTTGATCTAATATCTGAGCTTGTAGCATATAAGTTCTCAACAGATAACTTGCCTCTACTAGCAGTATCATAAACTTGCTCCCAGAAATCACAATTAGAGTCTTCACTATCCAGCCTACAAGCATATGTATTTTGGCTTGTGGAGGCTTCAAAGAAGGTTTTCATTCCCCCTTTGCCATAGTTTGATGCCAAAGGCCTTTTTGTTACATAGTCACAGATCTTTCGATCTACTTCTGTGACCCAATTCTTGTCCTTGGCCTCTTTGAATAAGTTGCATGTCCAGTGTGGATGCTCCAAATCATCACACCAGAGACATCTACGTGCTTGGTTAAATGGTCTTCTAGCTGGCATCTGAGTCCTAGGATTTTGTTCTAATTCTTTTGGTTTCTCCTGATCTCTCAATTTAAGCTCTTGCATACTCTTTATAGTAGCTATTTCAGTCGCCAAAGTCTCCACATGTTTGACAAGTGATTCTACTGATGTTTTTAACATTGTAATTTCAGAGTCATCCTTTCTAGGGTTATGAGAAATGGGGTCATTATCTATCTTTCCTGGCACATCTCTTTCATATGTTCTTGGAGTTTGCATCTGATTTCGCTCCTGTCTTTGGGCTAACCTATGGACAGCTGCTCTTACGTTATCCCAATTTCCAGTAAGTCCACTCGCAGTCGTTCCATCCTCAAGCATTGGTTCTAGCTCTCGTCTAAGAGATGGATCTAGCATGTTTAGAAAATTTCTTAATTTATCTGGTTCTAGAGCTGTTTGGTCTGCTTGAGGCATTTGGTTAAATTTGATATCAAACTCAGTTAATCCCTGAGTTATGTGTTGGTCTAACTTTGTTGTTCCTACCCATCGCATGAATGTGGCTCTATTATTCTTACTGTAATCTTCATGCGAAAATTTAGTAAGAAGCCGAGTCTTGAAATCCACCCAAGTCATGTTTGGTTGGACTACTCGCAATTGGATTCTCTCTCTAGTGAACCCATGAGCAATTCGTATAAATGTATCTTTTTTATTGTCTTCAGGTAACCCATATTGTTCTGTTAATTGTTCATAATATTTAAGATAAGCTGTTACATTTATTCCAGTAAATTCCCCCCTATCTGTTTTAATTGCATCTATGATCTTCCAAATTCGCTGCTCTTCAAAGTGGTCAGCCATAGTGGATAAGTCTAACTTTATAGATAAATATGAAATATACGTATATAATTCTCGTAATAATCCGTCTATATCTTGATCCTGATACGACTCCGTGGTAAAACGAAACAGAAATACAGAAAATATTCCTACTCCTTTGCCAACAAAACTAAAGAAAAATTTACTACTGCTTTGAAAAAGAAAATTTTCCTAGTATTTTGTAAACAAAAAGAAAATTTCCCTATGCTTTGGCAATAAAGAAACTTTTTCTACAATGTTATAAATAGAAATAAAGAATCCTTTCCTACTACTTTAGAAATAAAAATAAAGAAAACCTTTCCTACTATTTTGCAATAGAAAAAACTAACGAATTTCCTATTGCTTTGCAAACAAAGAAATAAAGCAAGCTTTCCTACTATTTTGCAATAAAGAAACTTTTCTTACTTCTTTGCAACTAGAAAGAAACTTTTCCTACTCTTATGCAACATAATAAAAATAAATATACCTGATCAACCAGCTTGATGAAGAGGTTCGTTGTGAATGTGCTCAGTGCAAAAATCTTTTCATGCATGTGCAATCGTCACTTTTATGAAAGTTGATGGAGAAAGGTGACGTGACGAGGAACAATCAGCTGCAGCTACAAAGGATGTCGATACTTCTTCTTCAATCGCCAAGGTGCCTATATATGCATATGCAAAACAGAAAGTAAATATACCTTTATACCTACGGTGTCATGCCGAACTTTCACGTCGGGTTCACCAAATTTGTCGGGAAGTTGCAGACATAAGGCTGGTGGATCAGTCAGCCACTAAATCCCTCGGCACACGCAGGGTGTATGAGACAGTCGTAGGTGTTTTAGGTATATTTTTCTTTCGTCTAAGGTATCAGAAATTCTAAATTACTCTTAAATCTAGGAAATATGGAGTAGATAATTGAAACACTTTAAACGTTTAAGAACCGTAAGGCTGGACTGCTCTAAATCTATCAATAGCTTCTTGAGGTATAGATACTATCAAAGTTTCCTCAGTTAATTTTTCTTTAATAATTTCCTCATCTTGGATTTCTAAATGATTAGGTTGCGAATGTCTAATTAATGGTGGTGGACATAAATCTATGTTATCTTGTTGATCACTAGATGCGATTGAAAATAAGGCTATAAATCTATTTAGACAATAATCATGAGAAATTGAAATTAACAATTTCGGATAACATTGACAAGAATGATAATGCAAATTAGAATTGAATTAATGCTAATGACAATAATGGATGATTACAATGCTATAAAATGATATAATTTCTCTAAAGATGGCTACCAATAAGTGAATCCTATACAAAGCTTAATCAAGGATAATTTCTATGGATTTAATTCAGATTGTCGGATAATTGAATTGATGAAATCTTCACTTTTGCCACGATGCTCTTCGATTCTTTTGCTTTGAATGTCTGAAAAAAAAACATTAGGAAATAAGTATAACTTACAAAACATAATTCTCATAACATTCTCATACATGCTTAATACACATGCATATGCTCATGCATATATTAAAGCATTCACATACACTCTAATACATATATTCACACGCATGCTAATACACACACTTTCATATGCACATGTTATCATCCACATTTCATGCAAAATCATATGCATGCTAACACTTAGATGCATTCATGCACATGCATTCATACATACATGCATCTTTACACATCCATACTATCTCATGTACATACATTAACACTCATTATTATGCCCTAACACTCATTAGCTCATGTATGCATACACAGTAGCACATGCATCTACCTTATATGTATGCCCTCAAATACAATTAGTTAGGTATCTTATGCATTCATAAATCTAATGCATGTTCAATTATGCTAATACACTTCTCATGTTTATATTTATGCATTATTCTTCTTATAAATTTATATTTATGCTAACTTATTTATAAACTCCTTTATGCATAAGCTAATATACATTCTCATCGATGCTAATGTATTTTATATACATACTCTCTTCATACCATTCATGCTCATGCGTATAAGCATATATACTAATATACTCATGCGTAGAAACAATTATAACGTTAATAAATTCACTAATTATAAAATAAAGTAAATACAAGATAGATAAAGTAACTAATAAATTAAACTAATTAATTAATAAAGTAAATAGAACATATATCAGTACAAGATAGAGCTTCTTCTTTTGTAGCGATGACATCAATACATCATGCTTCAAGTATGTAATATGAGCGAATGACAAACTTAGATTATTAATTTTAAAGTTCTATTTTAAATAAGATATTGATTAGCTAAATAGATTGTTTCACGAATCGACATTGAGCTTAAATATGCATTATCATGTGGCTTTAACCAAAACTGTAAGAAGAATAAAAAACATTAATATGTCCTATACGTCATTCTCAAGAGGTGTATCACACATGTACATACTAAGAATATTTTCCATTCTTAAACGACTTCCTTTGTTTACTGGCTTCAAAAATAAGAATTCTTTATAACGAGTGTTGGAAGCAGCCAGAGGCACAGACGCCACGGAAGCATGTAAAGAAGGAGCAGGGAGCCAGGCGGATCAATTTTTCAAACAAATATATTTCTTATTAATTCTCCAAACATTCAACAGTGATTGTTATCACTAATTGTAACATATGTATCATAGAAAACCCCATTGTGTAATCCATAGCTCCATTTTGTGCAAGCCGAGGAGTCCTCGAGCTTGAAACCGGTCAAAACTAGTCTAGAAACTATAAAAAGAGCTAGAGAGCTCATTTTTGAGGTGGGTTCATTTTGGTTAGTGTGAGCAAAGAGCTAGTTTGAGCTTGTAAGAGTATTCTTGAGCAATAGAACTAATTTCCCACCTTCCATTGTGTCTTGCTTGTCTCTTCATTGTGTGTGTGTATGTGTGTGTGCATCTTTGTGCTTCTCACCTTCACTCTCACATCATCTCACGTTCACGATCTCCATATCACTCCTACCTCTCCCACGGATTGACATTAAGGAGGTGAAGCTTCTTAACGTGGTACTTACCATTGTGCTAGAGCAACACCAAATTTGGCGCCGTTGCCGGGGATCGAGTCTAGGACGAATGTGTGATGGTAAGAGTATAGCAAGAAGTGGCGTTGGAAGGTAAAAATTTCAGTTTTTGTTGTTGTTTTTACTTAGTTTTTAGTGTTTTTCACCTTCCCCATACTCCATCTTCATCATCGCATCATCATCTCCATTTCCAAAAAAATCAGAAAATTCACCATATCCACCCATTCACCATTTCCCCTCATTTGTGCATGCGAGAGAGCGAGAGAGAGTTTTTGCGTTTGCATGTGCTTGCATTTTCTTGAGTTTTCTTGCAGGTACAGAGCTTCAGAGCATCAGGAGAGCTTCCAAAAGGTAAAACATGTACTTTCTGTCAGAAATTTCCGAGTAGGGCGGACCATCGCGATGGTCTGCAACTTTCGGATTTTGAGGTAGGCGACCACACCACGAGGTAGGCGATCCCTGCGCATACACGGAACCATTTTTGCATTTCAAAAATTCGTTGTTTGGTGGACCATCGCGATTGGCTCGAACCATCGCGATTGTGTCGCACCATCGCGATAGGCTCACGCCATCGCGACGGCTCGGCCGGACCATCGCGATGGTTCGCTTTTTCGGACCATCGCGACGGTTCACTTGAGCCATCGCGACGGTCCACTTGGACCATCACGATTGTTCAGCTGACCCCGGACCATCGCGATTGGCTCACGCCATCGCCACGATAGTGCCACGTGTCACGATAGACCATCGCGACGGTTCATTTTTTGGACCATCGCGACAGCCCAAAATCGGACCATCGCGATTGGCTCAAGCCATCGCATCGCGGACCATCGCGACAGTTCACTTCGGACCATCGCGATTGTCCACCTTTGACCGTTGACCGCGCCATCGCGACTGTCCGCTTGATCACGCCATCGCGACGGTTCATTTTTCGGACCATCGCGACGGTCCATTTCCACGCCATCGCGATTGTCCACCTTTGACCGTTGACCGCGCCATCGCGACTGACCGCTTGATCACGCCATCGCGACGGTTCATTTTTCGGACCATCGCGACGGTCCATTTCCACGCCATCGCGATTGACCACCTTTGACCGTTGACTCGCGCCATCGCGATTGTTCGCCTTTTCGGGCCATCGCGATTGTCCAAATCTCATGCCATCGCGACGGTTCGCTCGGACCATCGCGATTGTGCACCCCTGTTGGGGATTCGGGGACAAGAAGGAGTTTGAGGGTTTGTAGGAGAAAAAAAGAGATGATGAAAATGGAATAACAGTGAGAACTTCTGCAAAGAAATACTCTTGGAAACCTTGAATATTAATTATCCTTCAACAATTACAATGACTGCGCACAGTCTAATCAATGACTAAATACCACTTCAGAGAGCATCAATTACTGAAGACCAATTATCTCAAGTCTTCCAGCGGTCCTGCACCAATCCTTCACTTGCTTCCCGCTTCCCTTGTGCACACCTTGCACTAAGCTTCCGCCAAGCTAAGGAATTGGTATCACTGCACACGCACGCAATAGCCCTTGGAACTCTTGGAATCCAGCCCGCCTTCTCTCTTCTCTGCACCCTTTCCTCTTGGCACCTCTTGCACTCTTGAATGTCGTCAGCACACTGGAGGCTCTTCTTGCTTCCTCTCTTGCTCCTCTGAAGCTCTCTCTTGCTCCCAACTCTTGATGTGTAAGAATAGCCTTTGTCCTTCCTTTTGTTTGAGAGTCCGCCGGTTCGCGCACTCTAACTGCAATACAATCTTGGTGTCCTTTCAATGTCCCAAGATTGTCTTTTTGACTGGTCCTCAACGATTCGCTACTTTGTCTTGTAGTGTCTTTAGAACAAGAGTGACTTTTAAAATAAAATTTTGATTGGGCGGCCTATTTCCACCTTTTCGTACGCGGCCTTCCTTCTTCACTTTTCCTTTTAATTCTTTTACTTTTGCACCTTAAGATTTAGATTCAACCTTTGAACCTTAAGAGGAAAAATACTTTGTACCTTTAGTTTCAACCTGTTAAGGCTCTACAGATGCCCACCACCTAAAGATCTCTCCGTCCCGGAGAGACAACAGCGATACCAACTGAGAAATTGCAAAGACACAGAGATGAGGATGACGTAGGCACGAAAAAATAAAGGATGTGTATCTTATTGAGAAAAAAAAAAAGTATAATGCACCCGGCAAGAATGAGAGAAATCAAAATTATGAGGTAATTATTGGCAGAGGGATACTGGGACCTAAGAGCAATATTTTATGACTGGGATGAGCAATTTATTTAGACTGAGGAATGTAATTTATTGTGGAGGGTGATTGAGGTTGTCAGCCGAGGATGATGGAGAAGGGGGCAAAGGAGCAGAAGCTTGTTCGATCGTAAGCTGTAGCGAACTAAGGCATTGTCTAAGGTGATCCCTTTCCCTGCGGATACGTCGGCATGCAGCATTAGCACAAAGCCCTAAGTTGGAGCGATTCTGAAGATCTTCTAAGGCTTTCATCGCAGAGTCGGCGATATCGCGATAATGATCTCGCTCTTCTTTGAGCAATCGGGCCGATTCGTTGAGGGAGTGCCATTGAGAGGTTGCCATGCGATTGATGTTTTCTATTGTTGAGATATACTGTTGATGAACCGAAGCTGCTGCGGAAACCGAATCCAAGGAAATCTGAGAGGCCTGAGCATTGCCGATAGCGACTACACTCGCGTCCTGGAGTAATTGCAAAAATGAAGGTGTTGATGGTAGGTCAAAAGGCGGAGTGGGATTGGCCGGTGGAGCAGGAGGGGGAGGGGGAGGGGGAATATACGGTGGAGGAGAATGAAGGGTTGGAGTGGTCGATGGAGTGGGAAGTGAAAGATTGGTAGAAGGGAGATGTTGACTAACAGGAAGGTTACTTGTAGAGGTGGATGTGAAATTCGGGTGAATGGGTGGCATACAGGTGGGGTTTTGAGGGTTGAGCTGGGTTTGAATAAGTGGGGTGAAATCGGAAGAGAGGGGAGGTCTGGGGATAATAGGAGGGGTAGGCATGGATGGAGAATTTGTAGATACAGGAGGGAAAGGGGAAGAAGATTGGGTAGTGAAGGAGTGGACGTGAGGGGTGGAAGTCATGAATGGAGAGGAGGTGGCTGTAGGTGGGATAGGTGAAGAAGGTTGGGGAGGGGAGGAGGGCACATCAGGGGGAGGAGTTAAGAACGGAGAAGTGGTAGATGCAGGAGGGATAGTGGGAGAAGAATGGGGAGGGATGGAGGTTACATCAGGGGGGTTAGGTATGAATGGAGAGGTGTTAGATGCAGGAGGGAGGGGTGAAGAAGATTGGGGAGGGCAGGAAGTTACATCAGGTGGCGCGGAGGTGGGTGTCGAGGCGGAAGCCGAGTCAATAGAGATTAGAGGGGGGGAGGGAGATGGAGCAATGGAAGGGCCAGGTTGGGAGGGGAGATAAGCCGCATTGTGTGCAGAATGTGCTGGAATCTGATATAGCCAAGATAAGAAGGGTGCAGAATAGATGGAAAATGCATGAGAGCCTCTAGAGATAGCCTGGCGGAGGCGACGTGAGCGCAACATCAAGGAACTATAAATGAGGTGGGCGTAGGGGTAGGGGCGGCTATGGAGAAAGCAAAAGAGCGGATCAGCGATGCGAATATCAGACCACGGAAGGGAAGAGGTTTGGCTGCGGAGTAAGAAGAAAAAGATGAACGCATTGAGAAGGGTGGTCATGCGGAGCGAAAACCTAGCATTACTTTGAAAATGTGTGTTACAAAAGGCAATAGTGGCGGAGGCGGACAGTCCAGAGTATAGGAAAGGGGGAGCACGAAAATCTATTAGGGAAGACCCAATACTTGCGGCAATGTCGGGGATGAAGAGAGTGCCCGTTCGAAAATGAGGGAAGAGGCGGATGGCTTCTTAAACCTGGGTAAAATTGGCGGGGTTGAAGAAAACATTAGCCAAGCCCCACAAGCCCGCCTGTTGAAGATCCTCAATAGAAAACATTTGACGAAGGGCAATGGTAGGAATGGAGAGATACATTCGGATTTGCAAGTTTATGTCAGGTGGTAGAAACAGGCGCATATAATCCCCTGTTGGCGAAGATGGGTGGGATGAATGAGATATAGATGGGGAAGGAGAAGGAGGTTGCGGGAGGGGAGGTGGGGAATACAGGTAGCTGGAATCTGAGTCTATGGAATAAAGGGGAAGATCCAGGGTTGGTGCGGTTTGAGTCGCTTGAACAGATGGGTCTGCCGATGAAGGAGGAGGGGGATTGGGATGTGCAGAAGCAATTCTTGAGGCAGGAGCAGAACTATCACCCGGAGCGGGGTCCGCCATGGATGAAACTGGGAAAGGGGGGCGTGGGTTTGATAGGGGGGTGTGGAGAGAGGATATTGGAGAGGGGGGGGCTGGGGTGCTGCGCCGAGTGGAGGTGGGAGGGGGTGGGGCGTGGGTTTGAGAGGGGGGGGATATAGAGGATTGGAGAGGGGGTGGCTGGGGGGTGCTGCGCCGAGGAGGGTTGGGAGGGGGTGGGGCGTGAGTTTGAGAGGGGTGGGATGTAGAGGATTGGAGAGGGGGGGCTGGGGGTGCTGCGCCGAGGGGGGTTGGGAGGGGGGGGCGTGGGTTTGAGAGGGGGGTGTGGAGAGAGTAGTGGAGAGGGGGGGCTGGGGGTGCTGCGCCGAGGGGGTCGGGAGGGGGTGGGGCGTGGGTTTGAGAGGGGGGGGATGTAGAGGATTGGAGAGGGGGTGGCCGGGGGGTGCTGCGCCGAGGAGGGTTGGGAGGGGGTGGGGCGTGAGTTTGAGAGGGGGGGATGTAGAGGATTGGAGAGGGGGGGGCTGGGGGTGCTGCGCCGAGGGGGTCGGGAGGGGGTGGGGCGTGGGTTTGAGAGGGGGGGGGATGAGAGGATAATGGAGAGGGGGGGGGGGCTGGGGGGTGCTGCGCCGAGCGGTGTCGGGTGGGGGTGGGGCGTGGGTTTGAGAGGGGGGGGAGAGAGGATAATGGAGAGGGGGGGGGCTGGGGGGTGCTGCGTCGAGCGGTGGCGGGAGGGGGTGGGGCGTGGGTTTGAAAAAGGGGGGGGGAGAGAGGATAATGGAGAGGGGGGGGGGGCTGGGGGGTGCTGCGCCGAGCGGTGGCAGGAGGGGGTGTAGCGTGGGTTTGAGAGGGGGGGGAGAGAGGATAATGGAGAGGGGGGGCTGGGGTGCTGCGCCGAGCGGTGGCGGGAGGGGGTGGGGCGTGGGTTTGAGAGGGGGGGGGAGAGAGGATAATGGAGAGGGGGGGGGGGGGCTGGGGGGTGCTGCGTCGAGCGGTGTCGGGAGGGGGTGGGGCGTGGGTTTGAGAGGGGGGGGGAGAGAGGATAATGGAGAGGGGGGGGGCTGGGGTGCTGCGCCGAGCGGTGACGGGAGGGGGTGGGGCGTGGGTTTGAGAGGGGGGGGAGAGAGGATAATGGAGAGGGGGGGGCTGGGGGTGCTGCGTCGAGCGGTGGCGGGAGGGGGTGGGGCGTGGGTTTGAGAGGGGGGGGAGAGAGGATAATGGAGAGGGGGGGGCTGGGGTGCTGCGCCGAGCGGTGTCGGGAGGGGGTGGGGCATGGGTTTGAGAGGGGGGGGGAGAGAGGATAATGGAGAGGGGGGGGCTGGGGGGTGCTGCGTCGAGCGGTGGCGGGAGGGGGTGGGGCGTGGGTTTGAGAGGGGGGGGAGAGAGGATAATGGAGAGGGGGGGGCTGGGGGTGCTGCGTCGAGCGGTGGCGGGAGGGGGTGGGGCGTGGGTTTGAGAGGGGGGGGAGAGAGGATAATGGAGAGGGGGGGGCTGGGGTGCTGCGCCGAGCGGTGTCGGGAGGGGGTGGGGCGTGGGTTTGAGAGGGGGGGGGAGAGAGGATAATGGAGAGGGGGGGGGCTGGGGGGTGCTGCGTCGAGCGGTGGCGGGAGGGGGTGGGGCGTGGGTTTGAGAGGGGGGGGAGAGAGGATAATGGAGAGGGGGGGGCTGGGGTGCTGCGCCGAGCGGTGACGGGAGGGGGTGGGGCGTGGGTCTGAGAGGGGGGGGAGAGAGGATAATGGAGAGGGGGGGCTGGGGGTGCTGCGTCGAGCGGTGGCGGGAGGGGGTGGGGCGTGGGTTTGAGAGGGGGGGGAGAGAGGATAATGGAGAGGGGGGGGCTGGGGTGCTGCGCCGAGCGGTGTCGGGAGGGGGTGGGGCGTGGGTTTGAGAGGGGGGGGAGAGAGGATAATGGAGAGGGGGGGGGCTGGGGGGTGCTGCGTCGAGCGGTGGCGGGAGGGGGTGGGGCGTGGGTTTGAGAGGGGGGGGGGAGAGAGGATAATGGAGAGGGGGGGGCTGGGGGGTGCTGCGTCGAGCGGTGGCGGGAGGGGGTGGGGCGTGGGTTTGAGAGGGGGGGGGAGAGAGGATAATGGAGAGGGGGGGGCTGGGGGGTGCTGCGTTGAGCGGTGGCGGGAGGGGGTGGGGCGTGGGTTTGAGAGGGGGGGGGAGAGAGGATAATGGAGAGGGGGGGGGCTGGGGGGTGCTGCGTCGAGCGGTGGCGGGAGGGGGTGGGGCGTGGGTTTGAGAGGGGGGGGGGGAGAGAGGATAATGGAGAGGGGGGGGGCTGGGGGGTGCTGCGTCGAGCGGTGGCGGGAGGGGGTGGGGCGTGGGTTTGAAAGGGGGGGGGAGAGAGGATAATGGAGAGGGGGGGGCTGGGGGGTGCTGCGTCGAGCGGTGGCGGGAGGGGGTGGGGCGTGGGTTTGAGAGGGGGGGGGGAGAGAGGATAATGGAGAGGGGGGGGCTGGGGGGTGCTGCGTCGAGCGGTGGCGGGAGGGGGTGGGGCGTGGGTTTGAGAGGGGGGGAAGAGAGGATAATGGAGAGGGGGGGGGCTGGGGGGTGCTGCGTCGAGCGGTGGCGGGAGGGGGTGGGGCGTGGGTTTGAGAGGGGGGGGAGAGAGGATAATGGAGAGGGGGGGGCTGGGGTGTTGCGCCGAGCGGTGTCGGGAGGGGGTGGGGCGTGGGTTTGAGAGGGGGGGGGAGAGAGGATAATGGAGAGGGGGGGGGGCTGGGGGGTGCTGCGTCGAGCGGTGGCGGGAGGGGGTGGGGCGTGGGTTTGAGAGGGGGGGGGGGAGAGAGGATAATGGAGAGGGGGGGGGCTGGGGGGTGCTGCGTCGAGCGGTGGCGGGAGGGGGTGGGGCGTGGGTTTGAGAGGGGGGGGAGAGAGGATAATGGAGAGGGGGGGGCTGGGGTGCTGCGCCGAGCGGTGTCGGGAGGGGGTGGGGCGTGGGTTTGAGAGGGGGGGGGAGAGAGGATAATGGAGAGGGGGGGGGCTGGGGGGTGCTGCGTCGAGCGGTGGCGGGAGGGGGTGGGGCGTGGGTTTGAGAGGGGGGGGGGAGAGAGGATAATGGAGAGGGGGGGGCTGGGGGGTGCTGCGTCGAGCGGTGGCGGGAGGGGGTGGGGCGTGGGTTTGAGAGGGGGGGGAGAGAGGATAATGGAGAGGGGGGGGCTGGGGTGCTGCGCCGAGCGGTGACGGGAGGGGGTGGGGCGTGGGTTTGAGAGGGGGGGAGAGAGGATAATGGAGAGGGGGGGGCTGGGGGGTGCTGCGTCGAGCGGTGGCGGGAGGGGGTGGGGCGTGGGTTTGAGAGGGGGGGAAAGAGAGGATAATGGAGAGGGGGAGGGCTGGGGGGTGCTGCGCCGAGCGGTGTCGGAGGGGGTGGGAAAGGGGGATTGGTGGGTGCCGCCGGGGGGTGGGCTGTGGAAGGTCGGAGAGAGGGGTTGAAGAGGAGGTGAGGAGGGGGGATGTCGAAGGGTGATGTCGAGGGGGGAGGTGGAACGGAGAGGGAGGGAGAGGGGGGATCGGTTGTTGCCGCCGGGGGGTTGGGTTGTGGAGATTTGTGAGGGGATTGAGGGTGAGGGGTTTTGAATTGCTCTCCTTCTTTCCTCCCTAGCACAACCTGGCACTGAAAATATGACGGAATTCCTGAGGATGGTGAAGCAAGAATGAAAAAAAAGAGGCCATATTATATAGCTGGTCGAATGAGGGAGCACCTCTCAAGAAGGAGCGGACTAGCATAAAAAGGTGATCAAAAAGAGAGGAGATGACAATGTTAATCTCATCCATCCGAGAGACAAACAAAGGAAAGGGCAAAAATGAAAGTTACTTAGCAAAACCATGAGCCATTCAAGTGATGAATTTCTTTTTTTTTTTTTTTTTTTTGAAGTGATTAATTTCTTGAATTTTTGATGGAGAAGAAAACTTGCGCCAAAATTTATCAATTTCAATGATAAAGAAACGAAAAAAAAAAAAAAAAAAACGTGCGCCCAATTTTCATAAAAAAAGCTACGCCCAAAATTTGATTATTACTACTTATTAAAACAATTCAAAACCAACAAAATAAAGGAAAATGCAATGTTTATGATGCTTGATAATAAGCCTTGAGTCTGGAAATGTTAACTAAAGGTAGGGTGCTGCCATCGAGTGTTTCCAATTGCACTGCCCCCCACTGCAGTATCTTCGTAATGCGAAAAGGGCCTTCCCAGTGAGGGATCCATTTCCCTTTGTTTTGATTAGAAATTTGTGGTCTGTGCAGCAGTGCTAAATCTCCAGGCTTCAATTTGTTTTGCCATAGATTTCTGTCATGAGTCTCCTTCCTGTGTAATTGCTGCTTCTCTAACTGTTTGGATGCTAGAATTCTCGATTCTTCTAGTTTATGCAAAGCAGTAAGCCTTGCTGAAACTTCCATCCCCTTTTTCTCTAGTCTTTCCGTTCTTATAGAGCCTCTGATAAATTCAAATGGTTCAATAGGAACCAAGCCATAAACTAATTGAAAGGGGGAATACCCAGTCTCTTTATAGGCCAGTCTGTATGCCCATAATGTACCCAGATAGGCTCGTCCCCAAGAGGTCGGCTGCAACATGCATTCTTTTCGTAACATTGAAATTAATACTTTGTTTGTTGACTCGGCTTGTCCATTAGCTCGTGGGTAGTATGCACAAGAAGTCCTGTGTAAAATGCGGTACCTGTTGGAAATTTCCTGCAATATTTTGTTAACAAAATGAGTACCCTGATCGGTACAGATTTCCAGCGGGCATCCAAATCTACAAATGATGTTACAATACACAAAGTCAGCCACTGTTTGTGCAGAGCAATCTGTTGATGCAATAGCTTCAGCCCATTTTGTTGCGTAGTCTGTGGCTATCAGTAAGTACTTTTCCTTCTTTGGAAGTGCCGGAGGGTATATAGGCCCAACAAAGTCTAATCCCCACTTCTCAAAGGGCTGCCAAGAAGTGGAAACTACCAAAGGGTGATGTCTTTGCTTGGTGGGTTTAGGTCCACACCTCTGGCACACATCACATGTTTTTCTCCAATTATCTGCATCCCTAAAGAGTGTAGGCCACCATAGACCAGCATCTAGTATTCTCTGGCTCATGATATGCCCTGGAAGGTGCCCACCACCTGTTCCTTCATGTGCAAATTGCAGTATTTCCCTCACTTCATCTTCCTCTAAGCATTTCCTCATCCTGTCATCCTTGCCCTGTCTGTAGAGTTTGCCCTCAATGAAAGTATATGGTCTACTTTTGATAAGTAGCCTCTTTCTTAGTACAGCATTAGCACTTTTTGGATACAATCCCGTATTAATGAACTGCTTGATCTCATCATACCATCCTTTAGGTTGTATAGCAAACAAGTGTGCATCAGGGAAATCATCATTGATACCACTGGTTTGATCCCTCTATTGATTCTGGATAAGTGATCTGCCATCACATTTTCTCTTCCTGGCTTATGGATTACCGAGAAATCGAACTCTTGGAATAACAGTAACCACCTCCATATTCTACCAGTAGCATGTGGTTTGTTGAGTAAGTACTTGAGAGGTTGGTGATCTGATATAATAATAAATTTTACCCCCAATAAGTAGTGGCGGAATTTTTGAACTGCAAAGACCATTGCTAGTGCTTCCCTTTCGGTAGTACTGTAATTTCTTTCAGCTTTGGTCAAGATTCTACTGGCATATTGAATTGGCCTGTCCATCTTAAATTCTTCACTGGGTTGAGTTAGAACTGCTCCCACTGCATATGCACTGGCATCGACATGTATATGAAAGATTTTTGACCACTCCGGGGTGACCAAGATAGGAGCACACACGAGCCGTGACCTTAATGTCTGATATGCTTTTTCCTCCTCTTCTTCCCATTGGAAAGGTACTTCTTTACCTGTGAGTCTAGTCAGAGGTCTAGCTATCTTTGCATACATTTTTATAAACCTTCTATGATAACCGGTATGCCCCAAAAAACTCTGGATCTCTTTAGGAGTTTTGGGTTTAGGTAACTTTAATATAGAGAGAATTTTGTCAGGATCTGGGGCCATACCTTTAGCGGATACCACATGTCCTAAGAGGGTTCCTTCTGTCACAAGGAAATGACATTTATTTGGATTGAGCTTTAACTTGGTTTCTCTGCATCTTTGGAAGATATTCTGCAGCTGTCTCAGGTGCTGGTCCAAACAATCTAGATGGGTTTCTTTGTGAGATCCTGAAAATGAAGAGAAATCATCCATGAAGATTCTAAGTGATTCCAGCAATAAGGGTCCAAAAATGAGATTGACCGTTCTGTTGAATGTGGCTGGAGCATTTCTTAGCCCAAATGGCATTTTTACATACACATACGTTCCCCACGGTGTGATAAAAGCAGTCTTTTCACGATCCTCTGGGTGTATTGATATTTGATTATAGCCACTGAAGCCATCCATAAAACTATATAGTGCATGCCCCGCCACTTCTTCAATGACCTGTTCTGCAAAAGGCATAGGGAACCCGTCTGGAATGGTCACCTTGTTGAGAGCTCTAAAGTCCACACAAATCCTGATTTTATTAGTATTCTTCTTTGGTACTATAACCATAGGTGAGAGCCACTCTGAGTGTTCCACAGGAATGATGATTCCTGCATCTTCCATCTTTTGGATTTCCACATAGACAGCTTCGGCATACTTTGGATTGAGTCTATAACTCCTTCCTCTGATGGGTCTGGCTCCCTCAACCAGAGGAATTCTGTGCTCTCCATAAGATGCAGGCACTCCTTCTAAGTCTTTATAATGCCAGGCAAAAACATCTGCATACTGGGTTAAGAATGATGTTACCTTTTCTAGAAGCTTTGGGTGGCTCCACAACCAAGTGGCCACTAGAACTGGTTGATTATTGTTTTGGTTGCATAAATGTACTTCTTGAACCGGGTTTCTTGTTACCAGATTATCTTCTTGTGCATCTGCTTCTTTGTCTTCTTCTACTAGCTTTTCTTGCATTGCTTCATAAGCAGGTGTATTTTGAACTTCGATGTTTTCCTCCTTGTCTTGCATCCATCCTGCAGGGATTTCTTGAATTGGGAAAGAACATTCAACCTCAGAGTTTTTTACCTTGCTTTTAGCTTGGGAAACTTTGTTATCTAATGTTGACACATCCTCCTCCAATTTGTATTTGAGGGGTATCTTCCTGCCCCTTCTGTGGTCAGTGATGGGCTCTCCCAATCCATCAACCTGGACCTTTCCTTTGTCTTCATCATAGCCTCCAAATGTATCAGGATTATCAAGAAAAATTCCAAAGCAAGAAGAAGAGTTGCCGGCATGAAGCCAACTTAAAATATCCTCTTCTTCCTCAAAATCTAATTGGGGTTGATCCTCCGCTTCTGTTTCCATGCAAATGCTCACTGTTTGCATCATACTAGTATTTCCTTGATTGTCTGGGCCTTCTTCTAAATGAATTTGTGTCAGCTCCTGCCCTTTCTTTTGTACCCACATGGTGTCCTTACCCCAATCATGAATGACACTGGCATGCCTCAGCCAAGGTCTTCCAATTAAGAGGGGAAATCCTCCTTCAACTTGGGGCAATCTTAAAACCACAAAATCTAGGATAAATAGATTACCTTGTACTTCAAGTGGAACCTTTGGGATTACCCCTAAGGGCCTTACTTTGCTCTGATCTGCCAAAGTGACCGTGAAGTTTGCAGGTCTTGAAGGGTGGAGTCCAATCCTTTTCATGGTATGTTCAGGCATCAAATTAATGCCAGAACCACCATCTACAATAACACCTTGAAATTCATGGCCCTTGATTGATATTGTGAGCCGAGGGCTTTTATAATCTGTAAGGGGTGCTTCCCCCCTGATTATCCCTTGATGTAAGATAGCAGTCTTAGCTACTAAGCTTGTCGTAGAAGCTTCATCAATTATCTGTAATAATTCTGACCTGAATTTCCCATCCATCTTTATTAAATCAAGAATACTAACCTCCTTTTTCATGGACTTGAGCAGTCTGGAGGCTTCTGATTCCTTAAGAGCTTGGGCTCCATTTGACTTATCCAACTCCTCATGAGCCCTGCTGAATGCCTGTCCAATGGCATCACTGGTACCTGTGCAATTTTCCTTTTTCCTTGTGTCTGTAATTGTGGTGGCTAGGTCTTCGGACACACCTTTGTCTCTGTTTACTCCATTAATCAATGATTCTTGACCCACGTCCACTGGAGCCTTCCCCTTGCTTCTTGTCTGCACAGTAAAAGAGTCAATTTCCTCTAACTGCACCACCCTGGTAGATGGTGACGGCACCTTAACTTGATTTGCCATTTCTTCTTCCTGCACTGAAATCATTTGGATATGGGGCCCTGATGAAGAGGCTTGATTCTTCCTTAGGACAACAATTTGTATAATGGTCTCTGGCCTCAGGGCAGTTCCTGCAAGGAGGTGCATTCTCTGGTAGGGTGCACCTACTTTGGTAGTGCCCACATTCTCCACACCTGAAGCAAATAATTGGCCTTCTAGGCCCATTTGCAAGGTTAGTTCTTGGTCTAGGATTATAGTTATTACCTTGGTTTGTTGCTGCTGCCATTACATTTGCTGGTGGTAAGAGCCCGCCTTGTGTCCAGTATGTCGTTGTCTGTATTCCCCTTCATTGGCATTCATGGGCCTCATGCCCAATCTTTCTGCATAATTGGCAAGTCACATTTAGCAAAGGACATTCACTTACTATATGTCCTTGCTTACTGCACATGGAGCACCATAGTCCGTTCTTAATGCCGCCTCCTTTTAGTTCTTGCAACTCCTGCCTCAGCTGAGCTAGTTCCTCTGCTTGGGCTTCCTCTTCCTTTTGTAGCTTGAGGGCTTCAATCTCTCTTCTCAGCTGGGCTACAGTAGTCTCCTCCTCTGTATAGGGCTTATTCCTCTTCAAGCCTTCCAGTTCCCTTCTTAACTGGCTCACTGGGTCCTCCAGTTCTGTACCATATGATAGTTGGGAAGACGTTGTACCATACTGGTGCCTTATTTGTTCCAAGCGGGTGGCCGTATTGATGAATTCCTCAACAGAGGCAGTAGGTAGCACCAACTCTTTTATTTTGCATTGGGTGACCACAGGTAAAGGTTTGGCCAACCACTTCTTGACAAAGAAGTCGTGTGGTGGATCCGGTAATTTAGCCATTAATGCTTTTGCCCTGGTCACGAATTCGGGGAACTTCTCTCCTGGACCCAACTTCAAGTTTTCCAATTCTTCTATAATGATCTCAGCCGTGTTGCCCTGCTGAAATTGATTCTTAAAGGCCTCTTTCATCAAGTCCCAAGAGGTAAAGTGGTTTTCGGCAAACTGACTAAACCACTTGTCTGCCAGACCTTCCAATGTGGCGGGGAAGAGTATCAAGAAAGCATCTTCCCTACCCATTAGTCCCCTAGTCTTACATAATGAAAGAAATCGTCGAATGTGCTCATCTGGGTCCTCATGAGCTAAACCTCTGAAGGAGGGGAATTTTATGTTTAACCTGGAGAGCAAGATTTCTAGGTCCACCTGTCCTGCCATGCTTCCTACCGACGAAGTCGATGAAAGTGGACTCGATGATCTTCTGTTTGTCTTTCTTCTTGTCTGCTTGCACTTGATTCTCAAGGTTTGTGACCGGGTCGCGGTCATGAGCTATTCATAGTGTACTTAAAATGAGATCTTGATAGAAGGATGTACCTTTTGGCCCACTGGAGTAATGTTGTCGACACTGGAATGTTGTCCTCCAATGGCAATATATATTCTCCTATGCTCAAAGCTCCTTGGAAGTCCCACCGTGCGTGCCAAATTTGTTGGGGATTCGGGGACAAGAAGGAGTTTGAGGGTTTGTAGGAGAAAAAAAGAGATGATGAAAATGGAATAACAGTGAGAACTTCTGCAAAGAAATACTCTTGGAAACCTTGAATATTAATTATCCTTCAACAATTACAATGACTGCGCACAGTCTAATCAATGACTAAATACCACTTCAGAGAGCATCAATTACTGAAGACCAATTATCTCAAGTCTTCCAGCGGTCGTGCACCAATCCTTCACTTGCTTCCCGCTTCCCTTGTGCACACCTTGCACTAAGCTTCCGCCAAGCTAAGGAATTGGTATCACTGCACACGCACGCAATAGCCCTTGGAACTCTTGGAATCCAGCCCGCCTTCTCTCTTCTCTGCACCCTTTCCTCTTGGCACCTCTTGCACTCTTGAATGTCGTCAGCACACTGGAGGCTCTTCTTGCTTCCTCTCTTGCTCCTCTGAAGCTCTCTCTTGCTCCCAACTCTTGATGTGTAAGAATAGCCTTTGTCCTTCCTTTTGTTTGAGAGTCCGCCGGTTCGTGCACTCTAACTGCAATACAATCTTGGTGTCCTTTCAATGTCCCAAGATTGTCTTTTTGACTGGTCCTCAACGATTCGCTACTTTGTCTTGTAGTGTCTTTAGAACAAGAGTGACTTTTAAAATAAAATTTTGATTGGGCGGCCTATTTCCACCTTTTCGTACGCGGCCTTCCTTCTTCACTTTTCCTTTTAATTCTTTTACTTTTGCACCTTAAGATTTAGATTCAACCTTTGAACCTTAAGAGGAAAAATACTTTGTACCTTTAGTTTCAACCTGTTAGGGCTCTACAACCCCCATCGCAAATTTTGGACTCCATTTTTTGACCAATTTTGAGGGTATTTTTGAAAAATTTTTGGACCATTAGACTCATAGGAGACCCCTTAGCTCATATTTGAAGGAAAACTGGATTGTCAGTTTTTACCCCCCAGGGCCTGAACGCTCATAACTTTTTCATCCGAAGTCCGTTTTTTGAGCTTAATAGCTCGTTAGAAAGCTCGTGACGAGTACTACGTGACCTCAACTGTTTTTTTCATAAAGGATACATCTATTTTTGGATATGCTATTTTGAGGTTCACCTAGTTTGGGACTAGAAAGCTAGGGGGCACACATTGAAAATTTGGGCAAAAAGGGAAGGGATTAAAAGGTGTATTTGCTCAAGTGTTTAATCATCTTGTGAATTGGTCTAACATTGGAATTTTCCAGGTCTAGCAAGGGCAAGCAAGCAAGGCAGTGAAGACAGCAGAGCTTGGGAAGCACGGCTTCTTGGGCAACAGGGCGTCAGAGCAACCAGAAAGGCCGACTCGAGGTTGGAAGATTACTTAACCCCCTCAGTCAATTCTTAGCTTAGGCTAAACGGTAGTTGTGGAGTAACGACGATAGGAACGCCTCAAGTTCAAGATACCTAATTCTTTCAAGTTAAGATTACAAGTAAAGGTGTGTGTGGCGAAAACCTAAAGGAAAGAACATAAGTCTGACGGAACGAGAACTCAAAATCATAACGGAAAGTCGAATTCCTGACGCATATATTACGACAAGAATCCAGAGAAAATTAAAAAGAATCAAGAGAATAATAACAAAGGACCATTGACGATCTAAGTGTGTAATTGAGCGTGCAAGGAAGAAAATTAATGAACCTTAGATCGGGCAAACATATAGGTAAGTCGGACAGAAGAAGCCTTAGATCATCAGAGGCTAGTGTAAGAACCACTGCTCGATCGTGGGCTCAGCAATTGAATAGTAGTTATCCCTACGAGTTGAGCTCAGAATCAAGTGAATCAGAAATGGCATTTAGTGCAGACAGACCAGAAGGAGGGTCTCATGTAGCATACCTAGAAAAACCAGAAGGACCCTATAGAACGCAATTAGAGTTTCTCCGAACCAACCGATTAGGTGCTCGCATCTATGAGGATGGTTTGCAAAGGCAAGTGGTGCAACTGCACAACCCTGATCAACCCATTGGATTGGAAAGACCAGTGGTGAAGTTTGAGAGAGACGCTTACATAGACAAAGAAGGAACCATGTACGTTCTAAGTACACAGCCGAACGATACTAATGAGTTTGGCACAATTCAATTAGAGACGGAAGCGAAATTTCAAGGGAAAGAACCGTTAGAAGAACCCAGAACACCTAGAGGGAAATCCGTATTAACAAGAGTACTCATCCCAGAGTGGATCCCTCAAGATAACAGGAGCACCGAGTTGTTTGTAAATAAAGAGACAGATGAAGCCTTTTGGAGGTACAGAAAGGAAAACCCTAGTGAGGTAGGCATCATTACAATTTATGAATTCAAGGACCCAGATACACCTGGAAAGGTTGTATACCTGGATGAGACTTCAGAAAGAGTCTTTGTGGTGCCTGAGCGCGCTAAAAACACATACACATGGAGAGGTGAATTGATATTCCCTCCATCTAGAACGAACATAAATGCAAGTCAACAAGGGGCAGGAACATCCTCAGCCCATGGAAATCAAAGAGAAGGAAATAACGAGAGACCAGAAGTAAGCTTCAATCACCCCATAGGGAGAGATAGAACAACCATGGACACTAATAGAGCGGATAGACAAAGAGATCATGGAATACTAGGTGGTAGAGATGATTTTCCTCTACCTAGGCCACGTGAACACGCAAGAGTATTGAGACCCACTCAATTAGTAAAATCAATGAAGAATTACTTTGATGGGACAGGAGATCCCTATGACCACGTCGCAGAATTCAAGCAAGTACTAAGAGCAGAACAAGTCGAGGACATGTTCACGCAGTACAACGCATTTGGACTAACGTTAAAGAATACCGCTTTAACTTGGTTCCAACCACTGCAACAAAGGCAATTTAGAGACATCCATCACTTTTTAGAGTCATTCATCACTGAATTCTCTAAAAGTGGGATTAGGCATGACACGTCTTCGTTGATTCATAGCTTTAAACAAACCCCTCAGGAAACAGTAAGACTGGCAGGTCGTAGATTCAGACAATATGTCGAACGATGTCCAATGCAAGAGCTACCCTCACAAGCCAAACAAGTATCACTGTTCCTAGATGGCTTGTTGAGCGCTAAACTACGCTCCTATGTGTACCTAAAAGAACCCAGAACGCTAGAGGAGTGTGTAAGAATATGTATAGACATCGAGGACAACCTAGGAGATGAATTAGAACTCTCAAAGGTCTATAAGGACTCAGATTGTTCTTCTCTAGCATCCACAAAATTGTCTAATTCGATAGAGGACCTAGCAGAAAAAGTGGCCCAAAAACTAGGAGTTTCTAGTAAACAGGTGCCCAAGCTACCAACTAATGTACGTTGTTACACTTGTGGTGGAAATCATTTGGCAAATGTGTGCCCCAATGCACCTCAACCTCACGTCAACCCTAGTGGCCAATATTGCACAATTGAGAGAAGATACACGAATCATACGGCTCAGGACTGCCCATACAACAAACAAACCGTGAGACAGAACTACCCGCAAACATACCAGCAGCCAGGTAGGTATCAAGGCCAATACAACGCTCAGCCTTATTACTATAGGCCTCCCCAGAACTACCCATACCAGGCTCAACAGAGACCTCAACCTGTTTTAGCTCAGCAGCCACCCCCACCAGCAAATGTCATCTCAGTCAAATACGCGGCTGCAGAAGAGAACCTAAGTAGGGCCTTAGTGCCTTCTTCACCCCTGATCACCGAAAGTGACCCGAACTCAAACAGTTTTGACTCTACTCATGTAACTAGTCCACCCGCTTATTACACGGAGTCACCAGAACATGTGGAGACATATCACTATGATAGTCCACCAATGGAACCGAGTTGGGAGCCAGATTATGCTAATGTGATGTACGCAAACCCAAACCCACGGCCCCAATTGAGACAACAGAGACCACAGGGCCCTAGAGGACCATGCTTTAGGTGCCAAGGAGATCACTTCATAAAGGATTGTCCACATCCCCCAATAGCAAGGCAATCACAGTACTATAGCATCCAAGGTTTTTGTGCCGATTGTGGCAAAGAGCACATAATCAAAGATTGTCCTAAGAACCCAGTCAACGCTTCGAATGTGACACCGATCAACGTGATAGGTATTGTAAACAACACAGATGGATCCAACCCTACGTACGTGCCTATCCAAGCTATAACCAGAGCCCAGGCGCTCTTACAAAACCAACATCTTAATCAAGAGAAGGTAGCAGGAACTAGTGAAGTTGCAGAACCGAGTAGTAAAAAGACAAAATCTTGGAAAGATTCTAGAGAAAGGATAAAGAGAAAGTGGAGTAAAAAGATAAGTGAGTTGGAAGGAAGTCTAAGAGAATCTAGAGCCAAAATACAAGAATTGACTGCACAAGAATTAAATCAAGAAAACCCAGCTCAGAAATCAGGATCGGTTTTAGCGGAACCCATACCAGAAGATCTAGACATGATGTTTCGTGCATATCAGGCTAGATTAAAAGAGGGACCTCAAGTCACAGAAATGAGTAAAAACTACCCTCGAGCTGATCTAGAAATTGAGAGAACTAAACTTTGCATGAAAATGGTAGAATTAGCACAAGCTTTGTTTGAAGCCTCTAGATATCTTAATTGGAATAACTTGGCAAAACCTGAACTACACTTTCAAGGACTAATGGAGAGGCTAGAACACTTGATAGAAAGCAAAGAGAAAAAGGATCAGCCTAGGAACCCTATTGTCCCAGAGACACAGGAAAGGAATGCACCATCCCTGTCTCAAGTACCCAATACAGAAAGTCAAGACAATTTGTCTTCCATACATAGGTACTCACATGAATTTTTAAGAGAAATACAAGAAGAGAAATGGAGGAAGGAACAAGGAACTCATCCTCCTATTCAAGAAATAGACGACTTGCAGGAACAATTTCCCCAAGACATCCCCTCTATATATGATGATGTAGAGGTGGAGCAACTGAGTGAACCCACAGGATTTGAATCTAATTCTTTACAAGAATTACCTCAGTTCACAGGACCTTGGGAAGCTAAGTCTATTAGTATGAGAGCACCCACGATAATAGTGAGGAATGAAGAATCAGTGATCCCTAGGAACACGGAAGTGATCAAGAACACTAAAGTACAGTGTAATCTCACTCTGGAGGAATTGTTAAAGGTAAAACCAGAATTGTGGAAGCACGTAGCAAATCAATTCCCGGAGCTAGCCACCACACCCTCTCAGATAGGATCACATAAGAAGGTACCAGAGATACCCGTGGAAAAGATTGGAGACGTAAGCGAAGGAGAGGAAGGTAACACATATCTTCCAATAACCCATCAGGGCTACACCACGAAAGCCATCTTAGATTCAGGAGCCGGAGTAGCCATCGCTACCACCGCTTTGTGGAAAGGTTGGGGTAAGCCAGCCCTCAGACCCACCAGGATGAAACTACAAATGGCTGATGGACACATAGAAAAACCATTAGGATTACTAGAAGGCATATCTCTCACCACTTGTGGTGTAGAATTTGAGCATACATTCGCCATTTGTGACTTTGTGAAAAACCGTGCTTATGAGATGATATTGGGACGACCATTCATGCGTCAGTTGCAAATTGTACAAGATTGGGGATCTAATTCTTTGTACTTGCAACATTTAGGAGTGACTACTAAAGTCAATCTTAAAGACTATTCACACAGAGATGTACCCCCAATACAATGGAATACCATCCATAAGACACCAGTAGAGATAGAATCCGTGCACTCATTAGAATCAGATCCTTCTTGGTTGCATGAGGATACCCATTTATGGATGTGTAAAGTAGCCAAACAAGAGGAAGAGCGATTAGAAGCAAGGACCTTAGGTGCGGAACAACATCCACGAACCCTTCAAGATCCAGCCTATGCACCTGTAGTATTCCCAGACGAAGAGTTTGAACCCCATGGTTGGGCAGAAATTCTAGCAACCATGGACATAGCCATCAATGAAGAACAATGGACACCCCACTGTGACGAGGATGGCTATGACATTTCAGTTTTTACGATAGAGCCAATCATGGGCGATGCAATCTTAGAAGAGTGTGAACCAGACACTGATGCATTCGAGGATGCAAGCGATTTCGATTTAGAATCAATTATCATGGACCCACCCTTTGCATCAGAGGAGGAATATTTCTACGAAATAGAGACTCACACTCAGAGACACAAGGAAATTACGAACGAGGTAAGGTTAGCCACAGAGGTGACTACTAAGAGTGAAAGCAAGAAAAGGAAGAAGAAAGAAACCATGTCAGAAAAAGAAGAATCTTTGTTTGAAGTACCCGAGAAATTCAAGAAATATGAAATCGAAGATAGAAGAATCATGGTACGAATGCCTAATAGAAAGGCGAATGATGGACAAGTATATGATAACCGAGAGAAAACCAAGAAAGTAATAGTTGCCATAGAAGGAGAAGAAGAAAAGTGCACCTACATAGGGCATGATTTGACGACTGAAGAAGAAGAAGAGTTAGTTGCCCTATTGCGCGAATATAGAGATGTTTTTGCTTGGAGTTACAAAGATTTGAAAGGAGTAGATCCAGATATATGTTCTCATAGAATCCCTATGACTCCAGATGCAAAACCGACAAAACAGAAACCTTACACGTACAATGATAACTACGCTGCGAAGATTAAAGGAGAGATAGATCGATTGATAGAAGCAGGATTCATTTACGAAATTGAGCATACCGAATGGGTATCCCCCATTGTGGTTGTGCCCAAGAAGAATGGAAAATTGCGTGTGTGTATTAACCTTAAAAAAGTTAATGCCGCAACGATTAGAGACAGTTATCCTCTTCCTATCACTGAACACCTATTGGAAAGAGTTGCGGGCAAGGAAGTGTACAGCTTTCTTGATGGATTCTCAGGCTATAACCAAGTAGCCATTGCTCCAGAAGACCAACACAAGACGGCTTTTGCCACAGAATGGGGCATATTTGCATTTCGTGTGATGCCATTTGGCTTAACAAATGCACCCGCTACTTTCTAGCGACTCATGTGTCATGTTTTTAAGGAATTCTTACACAAGAGCTTGGAAGTTTATGTCGATGACTTATGTGCTCATTCAAATGTAAGGCAGACACATATCCCAGAGTTAAGACAAATATTTGACAAATGTCGAGAATATCAGGTTTGTTTGAACCCAGAAAAATGCGTTTTCATGGTCAGACAAGGCAAAATTCTAGGACACATTGTGTCAAAAAATGGAATCTCTACGGATGAAGAAAAGGTGAAGGTAATTGCAGAATTACCTAGACCAACTAATGTGAAAGAGGTACAAGCATTTATGGGCCATTGCGGTTATTATAGGAGATTCATACACATGTATGCTATCATAGCCAAGCCTTTGTACTCTCTTTTAACCAATTTTGAGTGGACAGATGAATGTGAAAATTCATTCAATGAACTTAAACGACGCTTGTGCTCAGCACCTATATTGACAACCCCAGATTGGAGTAAGCCATTCCATGTACATGTGGATGCATCCAATTACGCCATAGGATGTGTGTTAGCACAACCCACGAATGAAGGTAACATAGACCTCCCCATAGCCTACGCTAGCAGACAATTGAACGCAGCAGAAAGAAATTACACCACGACGGAGCGAGAAGGATTAGGGATGATCTACGCTGTAAAGAAGTTTAGGCACTACTTGTTGGCCAACAAATTCAAGTTCTTTACAGATCATCAAGCCCTATTATATTTAGTCAAGTGCAACACAGGACGATTGATACGTTGGTTTCTATTACTCATGGAGTATGATTTTGAAGTGGTAATCAGGAAAGGAAAGACACATCTTAGAGCTGACCACCTTTCGAGATTAACCTCAGGAGAAGCCCCTCAAGGAATAGTGGATGAATTACCAGATGCATACTTGTTTAACCTTGAGATAGCACCAGAATGGGCTAAGCCTATAGTCCCTATTCTAACATACGGACCCAAGAATCCTAGGATAAAGATCAAAGAAGGAGAGATTACCAAATCTCAGAGGTACCAAATAATGGCAGGAAGCATATATAAACAGGATAATCAAAAGATTCTTGCTTGTTGTGTAGATGAATCAGAACATGCGAACTGGTTGCAATTAGCACACGTAGGTGCACTAAGGCAACATCATTCAAAACATCAAACATTACAGACTCTGCAGAGATTGGGAGTATATTGGCCTTCTATGGAAGCAGATGTCTACAAGTTGTGTAAGGAATGCCATGTTTGCTGTGAAAGACCACCAGTAGAACATGCTACACTATATCACGTGTCTCTCACCCCAGACTGGAGTGAACCTTTAGTGACATACTTGAGGACGAACACATTCCCTCAAGGCATGACCTTAGCTCGACAACGCAGTCTAGAGCAGGAAGCTCAACACTACTCACTTATTGGCGATAATCTATACAAAAGAGGACGAGATGGATATTTGAGACAGTGTGTTCATGAGAGCGATTATCTGAGCATACTAGAGACTGCACACCAAGGTGTTGCAGGAGGTCATTTTGGACCAGATAGGATAATCAAAGCCATCCTCTTTGCAGGATTATGGTGGCCCACTCTTCACATGGATGCACATACCTATGTAAAGAGATGTGACGTGTGCCAAAGAACTCAGTTTCCTACGCGCAGAGATGAAATGCCATTGAAACCCATGATGGGCGGACGTGCATTTTCTAAGTGGGGTATAGACTTTGTAGGACCCATCAACCCCCCTGCAAAAGGTACACATGCGGAATACATTATTGTTGCCACAGATTATCTTACGAAATGGGTAGAGGCAAAAGCCACAAAAAAGAATGATGCTCACACGACTGCAAAATTCTTATTTGAAAATGTCTTTACAAGATATGGATTGCCTATAGAGTTAGTGAGCGATCGAGGCACGCACTTTCTAAACCAAGTCATTGAATATTTGTTACAGGATTTTATGGTGATTCACAAGAAATCTGCACCATATCATCCTCAGGCCAATGGTCAGGCTGAAAGCACTAACAAGATACTATGTACCGTACTGACGAAACTCGTGAACAACAAACGTTCAGATTGGGACAAACAGTTACACCATGCTGTTTGGGCATATCGAGTGGCCTACAAGACCGTACTCAATGCAACTCCCTTTCAGATGGTTTTTGGTCAGAATGCAGTGCTTCCCTTGGACTTCTTGATACCGACCCTTAAGGTTGCACAAGAACATCAGTGGACCGGCCATGAATTATCAGCGAGAATAATGGACTTGGAACGATTAGGAGAAACCAGGCTAAAGGCAGCAGCAGGAATATACGCAGCGAAGAAGCGACAGAAAGCATATTTTGATGCACATGTGAAAGATAAAGGCCTAAAAGAAGGAGATTTAGTTCTAGTATATACGCTGAAACAGCACGCACGGAAGTTAGAAAAGCGAGGTTATGGACCTATGATCATTAACAGACTTTCGACTAGTGGAGCAGTACAGTTAGCCACCTTAGAAGGAGATATAATGCCTAATTACATTAGTGGCTGTAGAGTCAAGCTATATCAGGAACCTCTTACTGAGGATATGCTTAGACGACTCACGTTGGCAAAGAAGCGTAAGGAGGAAGAAAATAGAATACGAGCCGAAGCTCAGGCAGAAGCCATAGAACGCATTAAGCGCATGAAGCTAAGAAGACAAGGACTAGGGAGAGAACATTATAACCATTTGGAAACATCACCCAGATATCCCATGGCCATGTGTCAAGTAAAGTCAACCACTCATCCTAGCATAGTGGACAGGAGACCATTCATTAGAGTTAGGCTAGAGCACGATAACCATTGCCAAGAACTCAGGGCTTTAATTGACTCAGGTGCTGCGACTAGTGCGATTAGATGGTCCCACTATAAGGATTCAGGAATAGAAATGCGGCCAATTGAGGCATACCTCATAGGCCTGGGAGGCATGGAAACCCCTTGCATGGGTGAGGTGGACCTTCCTATCCTCATTAAGGATGTGACCATGACAGCAAAGCTACTAGTGTGCCATGATGACGACCTGATAGAACCCCTAATCCTTGGCCAAGATTGGCTATACGATCACTCAGTGGACCTAAATCTTAGACAAGGCTCCTTACAGATTGGAACCTTAGAACAGAAGCGAGTGATACCGCTTGACTTCCCTAACGGCATTCCGCCTGACAGTTGTGACCCTAGACCCTATGAAACGCATGCAACGGAAGACCAGAAGATCTTTGATCGGCTCAACCACGCCACGTCTACACCAACCCACTCGGGCTTGGCAATAGACAGTTGTCGATCAGAAGGACGACAGGAGATCTTCCCTGGGACTTCCTGCAAACTAGAAGAGACAGTTACCCAACAGCAAGGGCAGATGGACACAATCAGTGGTCAGGTGGGTTGCATCAGCGGCCAAATGAGCACGACACCCTGCGGTGCTCATCCTTCCAAACTTGTTGCGGACTGGCCTAGATTAAAGTTAAATAAGGCATCACTTCCTAATGGGCAGGTCACGCAAGTGTTGGATCTCCCTTCTTTTCCAAAGCAGAGTGTCCATCCGACCTCTCAACCTCAACTACGACAGAGTCAACCACAACGAAGGAACCCAGACCGACGGCAGTATCAGAAGACTCAACAAGGAAGGCAGTTTAGGCCTCCCAAAGGACACGGCACCAGACAAATATGGGTGCCTAAAGGACAAAAAGCACTAAAGAACTCCAACCAAGCAGAGACCAACAAGCAAAAGGCAGTGCAGAAGCAAAATCAGTATTCACCATCCCCTCGACCTTCTTCTACAGGTCAGAGCATCCGACAAATGTGGATCGCCAAGAAGTACCTTACCCATAGACCCACGCCCACGCAGATTTGGGTACCCAAACCATGTATCAAAGCTCAACCCATAAGCCATGTAGTATATAACCCCCACAACTCATTTCATCCCTCTATACCACCACACCCGACACCACCCTTTGCCCCTCTGCAGAAACCCACCACCCACTCCAAAATCCTTAGGAAATGGATACCGAAGCGTGTCCAACCGTCTCCCCCTAACCCCATGTCTGACAAAACTACCCCCCCAACTAACATACAACCTTGTACTAAATTACTAACCGTTAAACCTTGTAATAATTCACCCACCATCATCGCACATCACTCATAATCTCGTCTCATCAAGAAATGTATGCATGATCTGAAACATGTAGGTGTCTAGAGACCTGCACTTGTGCTGCAAGAAACATTGCATCCATCACATCACAGCACTTGGCTACACGGGTTACGCATCAGTTATGGAAAGGGATTGCGGTCTCACTTTAATGGGATCATAATTAATTTCCATGCTAATGTGTTAATCTTTTGTAGCAGATCTTTCTCACTAGCGCACCAATCACCATGCAAACCGACGAAGGAACATCTGGAGCAGGCCCCAGTGTAGCGGCAGTGCCCCTCAACGTGCTACGAGCAGAATCCCACCCGACTGCTCCACCGCCGGAATTTCAGGGATTTCCAGGGCCCATGCCTATCGACAACCCACCCAGGGGCTACACCGAAAAGATACACAGGAACTCTCATTGGTTTCAAGGCCTTGCAGGACCCCTGGCGGACGCGGACTTTATATTTGAATCCTCTTTGACATTTGATGACCGCACATGGGGAAAATACCAGTTTTTCTCCAGAGAGTTCGAAGCCCTACAGAGCACCCAAGATTTAACTCATGTTTGGGCCAGAGCAGGCTTCACGGAGTATTTCAGTGATCCCCTGCCCAAACCAGATTTTTATAGGTGCTATTACTTAATCACCACTTTGCTGGCCTCTGAGAATAAGGACATCCCAGGAACCTTCATTTTGCCTTCGTTAGTGGATGATCCACCTTACAAAAGGTTTTACCTCTCCAAGGATTTGATCAGAGCGGCCATCAAAATTCATGGCACCCACACACCCACAGATCGAGAGAGATTAATTCCAGAACCGATGAAACGTGGGGATGTCACGAAGTGGGAGGAGATCTCGGCAATTACACCGGAGCTGTCAAAGCCACTAAGGATATGCATGCAACATTTCGCATTCCCAGCTCAGGATAGATTCACCATGCCACATAAAAGAATATGGTTTGGATTGTATTTGGCGTGCACGGGACCTCAAACTGTTGATCTGGCAAGCTGGATCATAGATCAAATGTATCTGGCACAACACAGATGGGAGCGCAAGAAGGTGCTTAATGGATGTTGTGCGCTGACCAGAATTGTTTATATGTGTTTGGCTTATGATTTGCCAATTGAGCGTGCACTAACAGGAGAAGAACTGAAGGCATTCAAAGGAACGACGAAGAAAGCCAGGAAGCCTAGTAGAACACGGGCAGGTAAGCGCATGAGAGGCACCATTCCTTGCCTTCAAGTGCCGGAGTCACCATCACCACAACCTTCTCCAGAGCGACCACAGACAGAAGCGGCTCCCACAGTACAACCTATTCGAATAAGGTTGTCCAGACCAGTGGTTCCGGAGGCCACCACTAGTATCGTTGCACCTCAGGCAGCTGCCACCTCAGAACCCACCACCACAACAGCAGAAGCTCCCACCACTATTGGTGCGGAAGCGTTTTCTTTCCCGATACCACATATGGAGGCCGACCCAATAAACACGACCTTTGATTTTGAGATGCCTGATGCATTTTCAAACGAATTCCAGTATTCAGAAGCACAACTGTTCTCCCAGGAATATGAACGTCCCAGCTACCCTACCACACCACGAGATCTGCCACAGGGACAAGCTGTGTCGAGCTCTGAAGAAGAAAGAACCGAAACAGACGACGAGGAAGGCGACGATGAAGCCAGCCAGGGCTCACATGACGGACAGACAGAGGGCCAAGGCCAACAAACTGACGCACATGGCGACACCAGCACATACGAAGATGAGACTTTCGAAGCCGCAGCGTACACGCTGGCCATAAAGAAATTATATCGAACGATGGAGAAAGTCTGGGCCCGGAAGAAGTTAACTGAAGAGGAGAGCCAGGCATTAATTGAACAGGAACTCATCTCCGGAGGATTCGAAGACGCATACATCAGAGGGTTCAGAGAGTTAGTCAAATCAGTATGCTCCCATGAAGCACTCAGGTTTTTACAAAGAAAGCAACTACCACAGTTTGACCCCCGCCGAGTGCGACTACTTTCAAAGCCTGGAGAGTATATTCGCGTACCAACAGGAGCTCAGTCTTCAGCACAAGCCAGGGAGGCACGCCTCGTCCCCGAAAGTTCATTGACCGCAGAACCCATCCTTGTAGATTCCCCACCCCGTACTACCGTTGTACATACCACTACTATCCTCGAAATAACATCCACCCCTTCTACTCCTCTCTCACCTCATCTTTCACCAACCCATCCAGTATCCCCCGCACACCCACCTGCTTCCCCCACATCCACACCTGTACAAGGCAACATAGCCACAACCTTTGCCCTGCCCATTTATACCACCATGCCCACACCCAATCCTCCGCATCTACATGTTAACCCCTTCACACCTTCCTCCTTCCCAGCGTTTCCCCCACCTCTAAGACCCCCATTCCCCTTTCTAACCCCACTAACCTTCTCACCAGTCTCACCTCCCCAACCCACCATAACCCCTATTTCCCCTTTTCACCAAGCTGCTTCAACCATTCCCCCTGTAAATTATTCTACATTTGTAAATCCCGTATTCACACCTACACAACCACCCACAATCACACCACTTTTCACAGTCACAACACTAAACACGTCCAGTGACATGGACATCTCACCACCCACGGCACCACCACTCACTTCACTCCCGGCACAAACATTTTTAGACACATCACAATTTTCCACGATCACCACTGCATCCACCGTCCCTACCCCATTTCCCATTCCCGCTGCATCCACTTCCACTGCATCCTCATTTAGTACTTCACTACTACTATCGCCCACCATAGACACCGCATTTCAACACATGTTCACATACATGACACAAGTCCGCGATGAGTTTGCATCACTCGGCACCAACTATCAACAGCTGCAGAAAACGACGAATGAACTACAAACGCAGCTTAATTCGTTATCAATTGCGAACGCCTCACTGAACAGCCGATACCAAGATTTACGAGAGGCCTATCACAAATTAGAACTAGAAAGTGAAGAGAAAACAAAAGAGGCCACCGCGGATTTGGACAACCTACTTCGAGCCCAGACCGTCCGCAATGCAACGCTCACTAGAAATATGGGCTTACTAAGAAGACACTTAGCCGCAGTAAAAGAGGAGAACCAGAGACTCCAAGAGCAGAATAGAGAGAACTTGGAAGCGGCACTGGACCACCCAGAACAACCACTAAGTCCGAGCAAATTCAAAGCAATCCCATCTGAATCGATGCGGATGTTGCTAGATGATCATGTACGATTGCTCGAGGACTATGATCGTATGAACGAAGAACATCAAAAGTTAAAGGAAGATCACAAGCTGCTACAGCTCAGAGAACCAACAACACAACAAGTACAAGTAGCAGCAGAATTACCAGCACCTGCGGACCCTGCCCCTGAAATTTTAGAGGAACTCAACGCACTTCGGGCCCAGGTAACAAATCTTGAATCTAGAATTGCAGTCTATGAAGCACCACCAAGGCCAGACTCCCCACCTGAGCTACCAGCTGAGGAAGAAACCGTCACTATCCTGGTGGAGGAAACATTTGAAGAGGCATACGAGCCGATACCCATCCCAGGCGGACGTGTCACGGCCGAAGGCCAGATGACATATGAATTACCTACCCCCGCGTGGATGAAGACAGTTGAAGAACTCGGAACAACACATTCGGCCAGAGTAGAGGCACAGCTACATGCCATGGCCATGATTGAAGAGAGAATTTTACAGTCACCATTCTTTGCTCAATTGGCCCCGCGACGATACATATCTGGGCATGAGCTCCAATATAAACCGTACTTCATGTTAATGGCCGAATACCAGTTAGCCATAGAGAAAGAAACTGGGAGGAAACCAACGCATGCTACTCAATTCGAGCCGGAGGACTTGCCACCAAGTGCACAGAGAGGTGAAATCCATCAACCAGACTGGCGCAGAGATTTATTGCAAAACTATCCCGAGATGATGAGCACATGGGTGAAAGCGCCGCTGCACTTAAAATTTAATCCATGCTGGGGACCAGTCCCACGACGCCGCTCTTGGACTGCCTTCGCTATTAAGCTACAGAACAATAAGCAGTGCCAAGACTGGCTGAATTATCCCTATTTCAAGCCACCAATCGAGTTACCCACAGTAGGCTACATGATGGCGACGATCCGCCACTGGCTCCCTAGGTTAATGCATATGAATGATATTGCCGCGCACATGACTGTCAAAATCTTTGACATGATGCAAATGGTCTTTAAAGTCTTCCGACGCGTCAAGGCTCCCCATGTAAACACCCCGGGCTTTGAGCATGGCAACTTTGATTTAGTCTATGATATGAGCACAACGCCATCGCTACGGGTGTGTTACGCCTGGCACTGCAGAATCAAATACCTACCGGCATGCTACAAGCAGACATTCGAAGAAATGTTCACCACCGGCTTTTGGGAGTACCATTCAGAGGTATTTATAAGCAGGCCCACACACTTATTGCAATTATTCGCCTGTGAACGAATGGTGTACTCCACACATTATCAGCTCCCACCACCAGACGAGCCGCAACCTATCAACTGGGAGAAACTCGAGGCTGACCTAGCCCGAGGCATTCGTATATCAGAGCACACCCTCGCTCAGGACCTCCTACAGAACTACATCCGGCAGACCTCACAACAAGGTTCTGTCAGGGACGACAGAAGCGAGAGGGAGGGGGGTGTTGGAAGCAGCCAGAGGCACAGACGCCACGGAAGCATGTAAAGAAGAAGCAGGGAGCCAGGCGGATCAATTTTTCAAACAAATATATTTCTTATTAATTCTCCAAACATTCAACAGTGATTGTTATCACTAATTGTAACATATGTATCATAGAAAACCCCATTTTGTAATCCATAGCTCCATTTTGTGCAAGCCGAGGAGTCCTCGAGCTTGAGGAGCTTAGGTAGAATGCGCGTACCAATTTTCGTTATTTTTAGACATCGTTTACCCTTCCAAATAGCATCTAGGACCTATTTTTTAACTAGGCCGGTCACTAGATGTGAAACCGGTCAAAACTAGTCTAGAAACTATAAAAAGAGCTAGAGAGCTCATTTTTGAGGTGGGTTCATTTTGGTTAGTGTGAGCAAAGAGCTAGTTTGAGCTTGTAAGAGTATTCTTGAGCAATAGAACTAATTTCCCACCTTCCATTGTGTCTTGCTTGTCTCTTCATTGTGTGTGTGTATGTGTGTGTGCATCTTTGTGCTTCTCACCTTCACTCTCACATCATCTCACGTTCACGATCTCCATATCACTCCTACCTCTCCCACGGATTGACATTAAGGAGGTGAAGCTTCTTAACGTGGTACTTACCATTGTGCTAGAGCAACAACGAGACCACATACTTTTCTCTCTTTCTCTCTCTACACGACAAGTAGGATGCACACTGCGTGCGATCTCTCTCTAGGCATTCTGCCTCTCTGCCAAGATAGCCATCATTGAGCTCACATATTCTGGAGTTCTAACCAGAGTCGAAGGTCTCCTTCTCTGTGGCCTTAACTAACATCAACCAAGAAACATCAGAGCTATGGTCTCTTCATCTCTTTTTCGTTTTCAATATAACTAACCGACTTTTGATGATTCAAACTTTGTACATGTATAAAAATTGGGTTCGATCGAAGCAGCAAAGAGCAATAAGTGTGATAAAGCGTTTGGTCTGCCAAGCACCACCTTGCATGTCCGATCATCTGATAAAAAATGGGAGAGGGCTCGAGCAGCTTCAGCTTGAACAAGTCGATACTTCTTATCTCTATGCCAAACAGACTCTAACAGCCAATCTACAACTGAACCACTGCCTGCTTGAATCAAGGCTCTTCGCCTTGAATGACTAGAAGCTGACAAGTCTGCCAGTAGTGAAACAACCCTCAATCGCCATCTCATTGCTATTTCATCAACATAATCATCACCTCTGGAAAACAGGACAGCGTGTATGCACCGTGCCAGAACGGTCATGGACGTGGTTGCTTCATGAATTTTGATCAGAAAATTTGACAGATAAGTGCACAAGCTATGATAACTAGCGGTGACTCCTTTCTTAAAGTCCATGACATATTCCTGTGCCTCATCACATCTGGCGAGAGTAAACTCACACAAAACCTCGGCACTCTCTTTATTCTGATAAGGCAGTAAAATTGTTGCACAAATGAGTAGGGCACCAGTAGTGGCTTCCACGAGCCTGCCATGGAAGCTTCCTGCGCTGCTCTTGCTAGCTTTAACAAGAGACCTCTGCTCAAGGGATGGTTTCCCTTCCCCCTCATCGCCAGAGCAATGAGATGATAATTGGTCTGATGAAGGGGCTCTTTCAAGGTGGTCATGAATCAGATGTTCTGTTTTCGAGAAATCATAAGGTGTGAATTTGTTGCTCCAAGATCTCCTCGAGCAATATAGCCTTTTGCTTTCTCTCTCTCCTACATGGATGCAATAGATGTTGCAGCCACCAGAGAGAGGAAAAGAAAATAACAATCTTTTTCTAGATGATTTAATGCAGAGAAAGACAAACCAAATTCTCTCCTACACATACACGGCAAGGTGAGAAGAAGAAAGAGGAAGTACCTGAAAAAAAAACATTAGGAAAAACTGAAACTCATCACACATATAAATACTTACACAAGTCATTTCTAAACCACTCTTTTTAGTTTTAACTTTTAAACTACAACCTCACTTTTGCCCACATTTATCCACCACACTTTTCATTTACCTTTAACTACTTTAATTACACTTAATTTCTACTCCTCTCTTTTCATCTTCACTAATTCTCTCCACTCTTTCTCTTAACCAACTTTTTCACTTTAAGTGCATCTTCCTTTCAGACCACTCCTTAATTCACTTTAATTCCACATTACTCACATACCATTCTTTTTTCTAGCATCCATATAGACCACTAGTTATTTATCCAGTTGACTTATAATTTTAATTCAATTTACCCTAAATTTCTCAATTAAATAAATTAAGTAAGTTAAGCTTAGGATACGAATTTAATTAATTAGAACCTTAGTATTTAAATGCACACATATGATTAAAGTAATTATTAATAGCATAGTTTAATTTTTAATGTATAGATTAATGTATTTGAATAACAACTATTCTAGCCCTTGAAACATACTAAAATCCTAGAAAACCTACTAAAAACCCTTCAAAAACCCTATCATTAATCCATTAACACTTAAATAAACCCTAGCATTAACCCATTAGAATCTTTTGAGACCCTTTGGATTAACCCAACTGACATAAAATCATATCAACTTATGAAATCCTAGGGTTAAATACCCATGATTCTTGAATGTATGAATAAAACAACTCATTAAATGTGAAATTAGAGTAAACCCTAATATGAACATGTATTCTTTATCATTTCTTGTACCTGCAAACACTTCAAAAGTAGTTAATTCACTCCAGAACAACTAATCAACAGTGATATAAAAGGTTAGAATTCACCAATTAAGTTTATTTTATTTTATCTAGTCATCAACTGGAAAGTTGAAAACTTTCCGACACCGACATGCTCTTTTTCTCCAATGTATGCAGCTCGTTCTTGAGTTGCAATTTCCGTGCCTTTGTATTGGTCTCGTACAAAGTGACCAAACTGTTCCAAGCCTCTTTTGGAGTCTTGGCATCATGTATGTGTCCAATCATGCTATCCTGTATGCTAACAGATAGCCGATACATTACCTTTCGTGCTCCTTGATTCCATTCCTCATATGCTCTTAACTGTTCTACAGTCCGATTCCTTTCTGGTAACTGTGGAGCATTTTCATTCTCTCCTTCGATGTACTTCTAGTATCCTTTTCCCATCAGGAAATTCGTCATTCTAAATCTCCAAGCATGGAAGTTGTTCTTGTCCAGCTTATCGCTCATAAGCTGATTCATTCCATCTGCGTTTGCCATTTCTGCAACAATTCACAACACCGCAACACACTACAAGCAGCACTTCTGCTTGAACACTGTCGCACTATGACGTGACAGTTCGATCTCAGAAAAACACAGTTTTCGTGTATCAACAGTACACAAAATCGCTTGAAATTCTGAATCTGGAATATATGAGTGTCGCCGAACACAACGCAAGTTACAGTTTCTGAAACTGACCTGGTTTTTCTGTGGGCCCCACCTTCACGATGATTTTTGTAGCAAACGGAGGCCGTTTGTGAAATCATGTTTTCTCCATGCCTTGCCGCGTAGTCTTCACCGTCGCCTTCTCCACGAGCTCTCTACAGCCACGCTGGCTCTGATACCATGTCACAAGGAAGGAGATAAGGAAGAGAGCTCACACACACACTCTCACTCTCAAGGAGAAGCACACACACAGATTGAGGCAAGGAAGAATAATCTTCTTCTTCTTCTATTACATAAAAGGAATGTACAAGAATGACCCTAAAAATAAGAATACAACCAGTGCAATATATAAAGACCAGTACATAAGGAAAAGCCTAATGTCCGCGAATGAGTGAGCTGGCAAGAAACAAATGTGCCATCACTCTCGGTAGATAAATCTAATAAAGCTCAATGAAGTATCCCTGACATATACCGGCGTGACCACTATACATGTCAGAGAAACGAAAAAACTGGTACGTGTGAATTGTTCAGAGAAGAAGAAGCTCTCTTTACCCAAATGGTAAAAGGTCTCTAGAGAGTGAGGGGATGACCATTTTATAGTAGGATTTGAAACTTCTACTAAACATCTAGACACTTTTCTTGTGATTTTTATGGAAAGAATCTCCCTCACAAAATTTACATTGGAGATTTACATCTGAAATTGTTCCTCTTGAGAAATTCTGAAGTAGGTGTAGCGATTGGAGAAAAATGATGGTAGAGAAATGCATTGAGAAAAAAAGTAAGAAATCTCAATTTTCAGCAAAGTTAACCTTCATTTCAGTTATTTTAAGTCTTCCAATAGAGATAATGTTATCCACTGGATAAAGAAGATTGACTTTCCTATATAATTTGTGTGGAAAACCACATAACTGCAATGCATCCTTCTCTTTGTTATTTTAAACGATATATATTAGCATGAACACACATTTTTATGCTCATAATTCACACACACATACACAACTCTTTTGTGATGTAGATCCCCATAAAGTCATTGATGCACGCCTTTTTATACTTTAGTTCAAGTTGAAGGTGTCCAAGTTTCCACTCATCAAACATAAACTATGGAAGTTGCATACAAATATCTCTTTTGACAATCCAAGTACATTGAACGCCACATAAAAACTCCATTCCTAATTGACTATATGCTATGAAACAGAAATCAATGTTTTTTACGCTGAATAATTCCCCCATGGCACACAGATTAGTCCATGTATGCTAAATGGTACTCCTAGCCGTAGATGGTATTGGTACAATATTGTTTGAAGAGAAGTGAAGTGTGGGGACTTTGAAATGCATCTCCGTGCTTTTTGCTACAATTTTTGGAGCCTACACATGTTTCTTGCATCTCTTAGCTGGTTATAATAAAATGTTTGATTGAGTATAGCTATATATTCATGGATATAATTTTTTCAGCTTGATTTCCTACATGAGAAGAGAAATAACAAAATCCAAGTAATTTTCTATTTTCTCAAATTGTGGCATGATCTATTAGTGGCCCAAAATTTTTTACAACATAAGCATAAGATCCCTATGGATGATAGATGATTCTCTAAGAAGATTCCATTGATCTCATTCAGTGATGAAGATGTGGAAATCCAATTTCAATAAAGAACATGATGAGTTAGGAATGTAATGCCATACAACACAGAGGTATCTCTAGTATCTTCTGGATAACTTTTTTTATGAAGAAATATGGATGTCAGGGAATACAAATAAAACCAATTATTATCACACATAAAAAGGGTAGCAGACAACACAAGGAACATGTGGCTTCTTTATTTTTCCTTTCCCATGATTACAAATATGTCTAGTCCTAATCTTTCTATGCAAGGGACAAGGAAAACATGAGATGTTTGATTCTGAGGTGGGTGGAAAGTGCTAATGGTGACCTTCAATACATACAACACTAGGTAAGTCATTGGCATTTAAAGGTTTCCATAGGAGTAAAAGTCCCTACTTTGTGGGTACTGGGTCCTACATGTACTATGCCCATTCATTGTACAATTGTAAGTAAATCCCACTCATTTTACAATGGTTAAGTTTAGATTTTAGGTCAAACAAATTAGAAAAAGTTTCAATTAAATGCTAACATGACCATTTTAGAAGTTCATTGGAAAACTAGGTGGACCATTTTAGAGGTTCCGATGTGGGACACAACGAACTTGAAGGCTCGAAAGAGGGAAGGAATTTCAAGATACCATTAAGGGGCCACTCTTATCCAACAAAGCAAGGGCATAAAATTGGCTACCCATATAATATGAGCACAGTGGCCTAGTTTACTTGTGAGACTACCCATATAATATTGTAACCAATTTGAACCAAAATTTGCACCTAGGGCATACAAATGGTTATTTGATCTGAAATTTGATTTGGGAGGACACTTGTATTGAACTTCTTTGTATTCCACAATGGAGAGACATTCAATTGACTTGATGGCCAACACGTTAGAGTTTTTTTGTTAGTTTTTTTAACTTTGAATCCCTTCTAAGGATGAAATACATACACACACATATATATATATAGAGAGAGAGAGAGAGACAGAGAATATTGAAAGAATATATGTCCACCACTACCAAATTTTTTTGGTCCGAAGGTCTAAACACTCATCCTACAATAACAAAAATTAGAAAAAAAAAGAGTTTGATCTTATAACCTACTCTCCTTGTGAGCTGAAAATTTTGAAACAACAAAAACACACAAGTGATTCCTTTTTATTTCTTACACAAAGGATTCATATCAAATTGCTGAGTGCGATTTGAACCCTAGACCTACTAAAAACTCAAGTTTAATCACTACACCACACTCTCTCACGAGTGTAACTGAAAAGCTTCGGAGTTTTTTTAATATAAAGGAAGTTCGGCAATAGCCTACTCTCCCGGACTTGAATTAAATTAAGAAACAAAGGTACAATAGGAGGGGACTAGTGCCCACGGGACCCCCCAAATCCCACAAAGCAGGGGAAGCTTGAATGAATCCTAGGTTGCATTACAGAGAAGGTTAATCACCCTCTCATCGCCCTCATGCGGGGCCCACTTGGGTTTGAGCTTGTTGTTGATCAAAAGGAGGACTTGATGGTGCCTGAAGGGGGGGGATTTCTTACTGTTAACAATCCTTTTGCCAAGGAGGAATAGTGATTTCTCGATCGACCACTCCCTGGGGGGATCGCCGAAGTTGAGAGCACACCTCTCCCGCCAAATTTTCCACAAGACTTCCCCTCTGATGGCGTTCCAGAGTGTCGCAGAGCAACCGATCGCTTCTCCCAGAAGGACTTGTTTCCAACTAAGCTGTTTTTGAAGTCTGATTTTCATTCCAACCGTCTGCCAGATTCTGTAGGAGTTGGGGCAAGTAAAGAAGATGTGTGGGACATCTTCGATAGCCCGGTGGCAGCGTTTGCACCAAGGAGGAATCCCACAAAGTTTGCTAGCCTTATGGTTGGTCCAAATTCATCGATGAAGAATTTGCCATAAGAGGACAGACTTCTTAACCTCTATAAGGGGGTGCCAGATACCCATGAATTTCATGTCCCACCGAAGCCGTGTCCAAGACAGGCACCACTTCTTGTTGAGGCTGATCTGGTGGTCAGCCGTTTCTTTGATGTTCGGGATTTTGAGTAGGCTATTTCCATTGTGCCATTTGAGACCAAGCGAGTTCGGTGTGTCGTGTCCCATGAGAAGGCGAGTCTTGTGACGATCCCATGCGAGGCATCGGCTTTGCAAAGTGTTCCATTCTTCGTAGGAGATGTTTATGCAAGGGTCAATATCCTCGAAGTTGATCCAGCTGTGGGTGTCATGATTCCAAAGGTGTTTCCATTTTTTGAATCCTTTGTTCCATAACCTCTTGGCATTTTGAATGTTCCACGACTCCACACTCCTGATGCCATGTATCGGGAACCAGATAGAGTCGTTTTGTCTGATTCCGGCCGCCCACTTCCAGTCCTCACTAATTCTTGTGAAGCTTTTGACTTTATTCCAGCCCTTCCAAAGGGAGCACACGAGATTGGAGCCTTTCGGGAAGACGGGGATCGGGGAGAATAGCAGGGTCATGATGTCAAGATTCTTCCAGTTTGGGAACCCCGTGAGAGCCAACTCATTCTTGTTTCTGAAGATCAGCTTGGCCCACGAGGCCTCCCTATTGCACCAAGCCTTAATCATCCATTTGGCAGCCAGTTTGTTAGCCATACACCCAATGTCCAGGATACCAAGCCCCCCGCTATCTCTAGGGCTAGTGCAGATGGCCCATTTGATTTTAGGCACCCCCCTTCTGTTATGATCGCCCGTCCAAAGAAAGTTTCTACAAATACTATTCAGTTTGGACAGGCCTTGCTCATTCGGTCTCCAGCAAGAAAGGAAATAGATGGTAGAAGAGAGGAGGAACGTGTTGATAACCATCGCACGCCCAGCGAGATTGATTTGCATACCTTTCCAATAGTTAAGCTTGTTTTCGAGTTTGGCCAGCACCCAGTTCCATCTCTGCTCCATAGAGACGCCAAACCCCAAGGGGATTCCAAGAAGTCGAAAGATTTGGCCCTGCGGAATGATTTGACAGCCATGATCAATGAGAAGGCCAATTTTCTAAGAAATTTCTTCGGAGTTGTAGCACCAATTTTCTAAGAAATTTCTTCACAAGATCGTCACGTGCGCCGTGCGCGCATATGCACAGAATACACAGAAAGTGTCACGAAACTCTTTATAATCGTGTGTTGAAGTGTTCAAAGATAGCGGCGATGGACGAACGTGCTCCCAAGAATAGCGGCCCGGAGATCAGCACAATTCAAGTGCCCGAATGAAGCATCTTCTCTCAGGAAATGGAGTGTACAACAAATGCCCAGATGAAGTGTACAACAAAAGAAAACTTGTGTAATAATATCTTTCCAATTTCAATTGACATTTCTTTTTTCTTTAGAAATGTTGAAGTGGAACCATGTCAAAGTGTAGTGATGGAAGAAATATGATGTAAAGGAGAAGTCAGAGAGCATATCACAAAAAAGAAAAAAGATATATCAATTTTCAGCAAAGTTAGCTCTCATATACTATGTGCTAAAGAAAAGATCAATGCATCCCACACATAAAAAAAGATCACATAAAAAAAGATTAAAAAAATTATTTTTATGTGAACTTATGACCAAGAATACACACTTCTAGGCCCACAACCCTCTCACGCGCACATAGAACCCCCATCTGCCTCCCCCCCCCCCCCCTACAAAAAAAAAAAAGGGGAAGAAACTCTTATTAAACACATAGAGGCTAACTATACCATGCATAGGATATATAAAAGATGGTGCTTTTGTGTTGAGCTTCCAATAAAGTCATAGATGCACTTCCTAAACTCAAGTTGACTGTGACTTAGTTTCCTCTCATCAAAGCTAAACTATGGAATTTTCGTACAAATATCTCTTCTGACAATCCAAGTACATTGAAAGCCACAAAAAAAGTCCATTCCCAATTGCTAGACACAAAAAAATTCCATTCCCAATTGTTACCTTGAATAAGTCCCTCATGGCACATAGATTAGACCATAGATGGCACACAGATTAGAGCATAGATGGCACATAGATTAGAGCATAGATTGACTATTCATGATGGTACTGATGGAACATATAAAATAAAGAATCCTTTGTTTTACTCCCTCCGAAATTTGAAGAAAAAGTGAAGAGCGGCGCTTTGGAAATGCATGCACATTGATGTACATTCTTTAGTCTTTTGTGAGGGAAAGCGTTACTAAAATGAAATCTTATTAATTTTACAAATATAATATTCTTTTAATGAAATCTTATTCTTTTGTACATTGTTGATGATATCCTTTTAATGAAATCTCATTAATTTCACAAATAAAAATATCATTTTGATTAGCAAGATTCAAGTTTTCTTTTTAAGTAACAATACAAGGTATAGAGGAGCCTTTAGGATTCCTTCAGCTTCCTCATATTTTTTGTGATTTTAGCACAAAAAGAAACTTGAAATATATCCTATCCAATGTGAAAGGGTCCTCATCTCTAATTATAAAGGACTTTTTTATAAATTATAACTAGTTTATTGAGCTTGAAATGGAAATATCTTCTTCTTGAACAACGTTCTCATAACCCAAATTTGAGGTTGAATTTATCTCTTCTTGTCATTAGTTTAATGTATGCAAAAGCTTTCAATGGGTGTCTCAAAGTGGTTTCTACTTTATTCCCTATTTGTTTCCATAGGAAAATGTATGTACTTGCATGGAATTTTTTTTGAGTTTTCTTACCAATTATCCATCTATTTCGTGCGTTGCATATTTTCATCAAGAGCTTTGAAATGCATGTACTATTGTTAGGATTTTATCTAGGATTGGGAAAATATGGCATCTTTTTTTTTGTTAGTGAATAAGTGTTTAATTTCATTTTAATATTTGTAGAATAAGGTTAAGATGAATTTTCATGCTCTCATGTCTTGCAATTTTTATGAATCATCATAGAGCACATGTCAAATCATAGAGCACACGTCTTGATGCACCTTATCAAGCCAGATTCACTCAAGATTCACTCATAGTCTGGAGACAAATTCCAAGCCAACCACTTGATGATCGCATGTCCGTGTAGGTGAAGGCATCACTACTTACATGTATTTCCACACATCTTCTTTGGAAATTTGTTGAGGAGCATCACCAAACTAGGCTCTTCGTGTGATGATTTGTAGATGTTCAGAGTAGGTACTTGGATTTAGTGATGAGTGGCTATGAATTAGTAAGAGCACACTAGTTCATAAGACTTATTTTTCTCACACTTGTATCTTTTTTTCATCTTTACATGAGACGAAAATCTTGTTTTAAGGTTTATGGTTCTAGGGTTTTTGATGTTGGTGGTATCAAGAGACAATTAACATCATCAATCATCCTTCATGCATCCCCCACTTCACAAAACTTTCACATACAACTCACATCTCATTGGATGTGATTCTTCAAGCTTATAAAATCATTTTGTGTTTGATGCTTTAGAGATAAGCAATGAATGGTAGAAAAGAGGCTAAGAACTTTGAGCAATTGTTTCATACTTCAAAACCAATAGTGGTTCAAGGTAGTAAAAGCTACTTACTCAAGCAAACTGTAAAATTGTTATACTTTATGGAATAATGGAATGTTAAATGGATTTTAATGCCTTGAGGTTTTTAATATGATTGTGTGTTGATTTAGAAGGTGAAGAATCATGAGGGCATGAATGCATGTGGATTTATTCAGATATTTTTGAAGATATCTAAAAGATAGTATTTTATATTTTTTTTGTAAAAATAGTAGATCGCTTAGAAAGCGATGTTTTTGTAAAAATAGTAGATCAATTAGAAAGCAACGGTTTGTAAATAAAGCACATTTTTCATAAATGCATGCATTTCAAAGTGCTACCCTCATGTATCTTCTATTCAGGACATATTAAAAAAATACCTATAAATACACATACTCTGATAGACTCGTCCATCAGAGTATGTGGGGGAGATTGCACCCAATCTTGTATCCAGTCTTGTCTCTCTCTATTTTGTGTGTGCTCTTGTGAGATTTCGTTATAGTATTATCTTTGCATATGTGCATCTACAAGATGTGGTCAATAGTGGTATCAGATCTTGCACACATCTATGGAGGTGTACTTCTCGGCATTGTTGATATATTTAGGTAGTGATGTGTGTGAACATACTAGGACCTCTGGGGCACTTTTTTCCCTCTTTAGGAGGTTTTTTTCCCCCGGCTTGTATATATGGCTATTGCCCTGATGTGCTACTTATCGTTGTACATTCTCTAGTAATACATTCAGTATTGTGTGTTGTGCTCCAAGCTTCTTCTTCTTCCTTGTGTTGTTCGCGTGCTACCACAGACGTATAACTCCAACAATTGGTATCAGAGTAGGTCGTTGCTTTATCTAGGGCACCGTGGACACTCCTCCATTTGTAGTCTCAGAATCGCACGAATTTTGGTGAGCATACTCAGCGTGTTCCAAACGCACTATCGTAGCGCTTGTGCAAGCTATTTCGTCTTTTTGTGCCAAAGGTATATACCAGTTTCTGTTTGCCAGTATAAGCGTCTCAAAGTCTGCTACAAGTCTAACAGAATTCGTCGAGGCAGTTCTGTTCAACTTTTTGAGATACAGTCAATTTTCTGCATCAAGGTATTTTAGCCACCGGCCATCGCTAAAAGCAGTGATGTATTCCGTATGTTAGCTGTTGAGGATAAGTTGGATAGTACCAACTACCCATTATGGGCTTATATGATGCGACATGTGTTGGTTGCAAAAGGACTGTGGAACATTGTGCAAGGTGTCAAAAAACGTCCTATCACACCTGCAACTATTACAACTATAGGTACTGAAGCTGATGCAAACGATGTCAAAGATGATGATATTATGCATATTCCTGTTCGTGCTGCAGTTACTGCTTCATCTACTACATAGCAGATTCGATGGGATGGTAGAGATGCCTAGGCACATGCATTGATAGCTTTGTCTGTCAAACGTGCCATTATTCCTCACATTCGCTCTTGTAGAACAACGAAGGATGCTTGGGACACACTTACCACATTGTACCAAGCTAGGAATGAGGCTCGTGTTGCTTACCTCCGAAAACAGTTGGAGAGTGAGCACATGAATGAAGGTGATTCTATGGATAGTTTCCTAACGAAGATCAAAGACTTGAAGGAACAGTTGATTTCTGTTGATGAGGTTATACCAGATAGCTCACTTGTGCAGACCGTTCTGAATGGTCTTCCTGATTCATATAAGAGTTTTGCTTCTACTCTTCGGTTGATGATGAAAGGCAATCCAAATGCCTTATCATTTGAGGCGTTAGTCTCTGTTCTGTTGCAGGAAGATCAGTCAAGGCAGAACAGGTCCATTATGCAAGTTGCAGATCAAGCTTTCCTGGCTAGTCAAAAGGGCAAAGGAAAATGGAGCTCTTCAATTAGTAAGTAGAAATCTGCTAATTCTGCATATTCAAAGAAGGAAGATAAAGATGAGAAGAAATCAGAAAAGCATAAATTATTTTGTAAGTACTGTAAAGGGAATGATCATATCATAAAGAGCTGTCCAAAACTTGCTGCTAAAGAGGCAAAGAAGAAAGAGGCTGGAATGGTTGTTGCAGAGGCCTCTACACAAAAAATAGAGTCTGCTAAGCTTGTGCAGGAAGAAGAATGGGCGTTTACTACTGTCTGCAGTTTTGACCCATTATCTCATGAGCAGTGCATGTCTGCAGTAGACTCAGATGTTTGGTATTTTGATAGTGGGGCAACCAAACATATTACCTCGTAGTGCAGTTTCTTCTCTTCACTCGAGCCTACCCCTACAGGGAATACTGTTACATGCGCCAACAACTCCTCTTATCTTGTTACGAGAGTTGGTAAGATCATTTTGACTACTGTTGATGGTAGTTCTTTCACTTTGTCAGATGCTTTATTTGTGCCAGGGATCAAGAAGAACTTGTTATCAGTTTCTGCATTAGCCAAGATTGGCTTGGTTGTGAAATTTGTTGATGACAGGTGTACAGTTCATGATCTGTCAAATGGCGATGTGATTATTGCTTCTAGCATTTTATGTCATGGGTTGTATAAGCTCATAGACTATGAAAGATTTGTAAATGATTTGGCATGTGCAGTAAATGATTCTCAGGCTATGTTAGATGCAAAGCTTTGGCATGCACGCTTTGGTCATCTGAATTTTGCTAGTTTACTATGCCTGTAGAAATCTGAAATGGTGTCCTCTTTGCCCAAACTTGAGACACCTGGAAAACATGTTTGTGAAGGCTGTATTTTGGGAAAAATGTAGCATTTGTCCTTTCCAAAAGATGGTTCAGTTCGGGCTACTCAGAAATTGCAGCTTGTACATAGTGATGTCTGTGGTCCTATGCAGACACCTTCTTTTGGGAATAATCTTTACTTCGTGACTTTCATCGATGATTTTTCTAGGCATGCATGGGTATATCCATTGAAGGCAAAGTCCGAAGTGTTCATATGCTTCAAATAGTTTTTGTTTTTGGCTGAAAATCTGTCAGCATGTAAAATGGGCACCCTCCGTTCTGATCGAGGGGGGGAATATATGTCTTCTGATTTTAATGCATTTCTGGCTGAACGTCGGATAAAACGCCAGTGTACAGTGCCATATACACCTCAACACAATGGATTTGGTGAACAAAAGAACGGGTCACTCATGGAGATGGCAAGGTGTATGGTCACGAGTCAGGCTTTACCGCATAGTGTCTAGCTTGAGGCTGTCATGTGTGCAGCATATGTACTTAACAGGTGTCCCACTAAAGCACTGTAGTCTATCACTCCATATGAGGCTTGGCATGATCGCAAGCCATTTGTTGCTCATCTACGTGTTTTTGGTTGTTTGGCATATGCATTAGTGCCTGAACAACATCCTAGAAAATCGGATGATAAAGCAGTAAAATGTATTTTTGTTGGGTACAGTTTGAAACCTTTGCACCTACATGTCGTATGACTACTGTTCGGAGCATCTGTGCACTTGTAGCTCATCATGGTTGGAATGTACATCAGTTGGACATTAAAACAGCATTTGTGAATGGTGACTTGCATGAAGAAGTGTATGTTCTTCAGTCCCATGGCTTTGTGCAAAAAGGGCATGAAAACCAGGTGTGCAGGTTAAAGAAGGCATTATATGGTTTAAAGCAAGCACCAGTGCTTGGTATGAGAAGATACATGCCTATCTGATTGCACATGGTTTTGAGAACAGTCCAATTGAAAGCACCTTATATGTTAAGCGTGCTAATGATGTGCTTCTGATCATTGTTGTCTATGTTGACGACATGCTGCTCACTGGTCCTATTGAGAAGCATATTGCTGATTTTAAGGCTGATTTACATGCCTCATTTGAGATGTCTGATTTGGGGCATTTGCATCACTATTTGGGCATTCAATTTATGCAAGTTGATGATGGAATGGCTTTGTGTCAAACGAAATATATTGACACATTGTTGCAGCGTTTTGGCCTTGAAGACTGTAAGCCTATTGCCACTCGTATGGAGAAACATTTATGATTGAGTCTTCATGATGCTAGAGATGCATTTGATGTTGTCCTCTATCAGCACGCTGTTGGATGCCTGATTTACTTATGCATTACTAGGCCAGATATTCAGTTTGCTGTCTCACATATGAGCAGATTTATGCATTGCCTAGGTGTCAAACATTGGCAGGCGATTAAGCGCATCTTTCACTACTTGAGTGGTGCTCGACTACTTGGGTTGTTTTTTCCCAAGGGGGGATCACTACCGCCAGATTTGCATGCTTTTTCTGACTCAGACTGGGGCTGGTTGCTATGACACTCGTGTGTCCACTAGTGGCTTTTGCTTCATGCTTGGTAGCTCATGTATATCTTGGTTGAGCAAGAAGCAGCCTATTGTGGCCACTTCCAGTTGTGAGGCTGAGCATAGGGCAGCTTTCACAGCTACTGTTGAGTGTGTGTGGCTGAGATGCCTTATGGCAGATTTGAGTGTTGGTCAGACTTATGCCACCACCATCTTCACTGACAGTCAGAGCGCATTGGTAGTTGCGAGGAACCCTGTGTTCCATGCTCGCACTAAGCACATTGAGGTGCATTATCACTATGTGAGGGAGAGGTTCTCTGCTGGGGAGATCAACTTGGCATATGTGCCCATGCAGGAGAACATTGGAGACCTTTTCACGAAGGCTTTGCCTAGGGAGAAGTTTGAAGATTTCCGCAAAGCTTTGGGCTTACTTCCTTTTGTGGAGTGATTTCCACATAGCTTGGTACTTCCTTATACATGAGTGCTAGCTACTTGTTCACCGCATCACTCCCAGGGGGGATTTGTTGATATATTTAGGTAGTGATGTGTATGAACACACTAGGACTGCCGGGGCACTTTTTTCCCTCTTTAGGAGGATTTTTCCCCCTGGCTTGTATATACACCTATTGCCCTAATGGGCTACTTATCTTTGTACATTCTCTAGTAATACATTCAGTATTGTGTGTTGTGCTCCAAGCTTCTTCTTCTTCCTTGTGCTGTTCGCGTGCTACCGCAGATGTCTAACAGGCATCCATTCATGATCCGTGGTGTTTGTTCATGATTTGGCACCTATTTTGGTTCATTTATTCGCATCGAGTCTAGAATTGCATTTGTCAATTCATGTTTTTTTCCTTGTTCATCGGTGTTTTTTTTTTTAATCTATTATTGTGCCCTTGTGACATTGTCACACTGTGCTCTGTGCACTATGCACTGTCACACTGTCACAGTGTCACACTATGCACTGTGCTCTATACTCTGTGCACTATCCCACCGTCAAACTGTGCTTTGTGCACTATCACATTATTAAGGCATAGAACTATGACGTAGCTTTGGCATCTTTGGCTTCTCTGGCACTTATGGTTCTCTTGGTTCCCTTTGGTTCCGTTGGCATAATATTTCTACTATTCATATTCATTCATTTCATGACATGATTCCTACTTATGCATCTGATTTGTATTTTTCACAAACATGGACTACTTTCAATATTTCTCCACTATCTAATGAGGATCACTACACTTTCCATAATGGATTCTTGTATTTCCAACACAAGTTATGCATCACACAAGTTTTCAAAGAATTTGTTATGAAAGAGATGCATGAACCATCGCATATGGGTCATAGGGGCATACAAAGTACTATTTATATGTGTAAAGAATTCTTCTTTTAGCCAAATATGGAAACAGATATTGCACAGTATGTTTCCCATTACATCATCTATGAACGTGTAAAATAAAATCATGGTAAAGCATTTGGATTATTAATGCCGGTTCCCATACCTAATGGACAATGGGAACAAATTTCTATGGATTTTCTTACTAGTCTTCCTACAACTTCATCTTATAATGATATTATTTGGACAATTGTTGATAGGTTTAATAAACAAGTGTATTTCATTCCTTGTAAAAAGACTTTATCTTAACCTCAAGCTATTAAGTTATTTATTAAATGTATTTTTCCACATCATGGTTTTCCAAAAGTTATTCTATTAGATCGAGATGTTCGTTTTTGTAATCACCTTTGGGTTGCATTATTTCAAAATTTAGGTTCCAAAATAGACTTTAGCTCTACATTTGATCTTGTAAATAATGGGCAAAGTGAAGCTCTTCTCATTGGAATATACATAATTCTTTTCATATTAGTTTATTGAAATCCTTTAAAGGAACTTTACCGCTCACTCCTACTTTAGATGATCCTCCTTTACTTGAAGAGGATGTTGAAATTCTAGTTCTAGAGAAAATACTTGATTATGATTATGATGTTACTACTACATGCACTGGTAAGCAATATCATAGATATTCAGTTAAATGTAAAAATCACTCACTTGAAGAATCTCAATGGATTCATAAGACATCATTAACTCCGCATTATGACCACTTGATTTTTGCATATCATTCACACTCACATTAAATTCAAGTTTTCCATTTCCATGCATGTACTTTTACATGGAATATGCTTATGATTGTTCAATGATGGGACATATGCTCTATTTTATTCTTATCAACTTAGGTTAGTTGCTTGTCAAGTGGGAGGCATGTCACACTTTATGGAATAATGGAATGATAAATGGATTTTAATGACTTGAGGTTTTTAATGTGATTGTGTTGTGATTTAGCAGGCGAAGAATCATGAGGGTGTAAATATGCATGCATTTATTCAGATATTTTGAGGATATTTAAAATATAGTATTTTATATAGTTTTTTGTAAAAATAGTAGATCCCTTAGAAAGCGACGTTTTTGTAAAAATGGTATATCACTTACAAAGCAATGATTTGTAAATATATTATATTTTTCATAAATGCATGCCTTTCAAAGCACTACCCTCATGTATCTTCTATTCAGGACATAATAAAAAAATACCTATAAGTACACATACTCTGATAGACTCGTCCATCAGAGTATGTGGGGGGAGATTGTACCCAATCTTGTGTCTAGTCTTGTCTCTCTCTATTCTCTATGTGCTCTTGTGAGATCTCGTTGTTGTATTATCTCTGTGTATGTGCATCTACAAGATCCGATCAACAAAAATAGACCTCAAAGACATGATGAAAAGTCACAAGGTGTAACTCAAGGATAAACAACACTATGGATAGCAAGAAAAAAGAGTCACAAGCACCAAAACATGCAAGCATCACACTTCAAAGTGGACTATAATTATGCACATGAATTGTTCAGATAAGAAGAAGCTCACTTTATCCAAATGGTAAAAGGTCTCTACGAAGTGATGGGACGAACATTTTATAGTGGCCCCCTTCTGTACCAATGTACAAAAGGATTTGAAACTTCTACTAAACACCTACATGCTTCTCTTGTGATTTTTATGGAAAGACTCTCCCTCACAAAATTTACATTGGAAATTGTCCTTCTTGAGAAATTCTGAAGTAGGTGTAGCGATTGGAGAAGAATGATGTTAGAGAAATACATTGAGAAAACAAGTAAGAAATCCCAATTTTCAGCAAAGTTAACCTTCAATTCAGTCTTTTCAAGAAAGATTGACCTTCCTTTACAATTTTCAATTCAGTTATCCACTCGATAAGAAAGATTGACCTTCCTTTACAATTTGTGTGGAAAACCACATAGCCGCAATGCATCCCTCTCTTTATTATTTTAAAGAAAATTTATTAGCAAGAACACAAAATTTCATGCCGATAATGACCCACCTAAAAAAAGAACTCTTTTCAAACACATAGAGAAGTTGGTGTTTTTGTGATGAGATCCCCATGAATTTGAAACTGTCTAAGTGTCCAATCATCAAACCTAAGCCATGGAATTTTCATCTAAATATCTCTTTTGACAATCTAAGTGCATTGAAAGCCACACGAAAGGTCCTCCTAATGACTATGTGATATAGAACAGAAATCAATGTTCTTTGTGTTGAATGTTTCCGCCATGTTAAATGGCACATAGATTCGTCCATAGATGGTATTCGCACAATATGGATTCCTTTGTTTTACTATTGACTTTTGAAGAAAAGTGAAGTGTGGGGCTTTTGAAATGCATCTCCGTGATTTTTGGTAACAACTCACGGAGCCTACACATGTTTCTTGCATCTCTTAGCTGGTTATCAATGTTTTTTTCATGGATCTAAATTCTTGGATCGAAATTTTTATAGAGCCATCTTCCAAGTAAAATACCTCATAATTTATTATAAACTCAATTTCCTATATGAAACGAGAAATAATAAAATCAAAGTAATTTTCTCTTTTTCTACAATGGTGGTATGATCTATTTATTGGCCCAAAAGTTTGTAGAACATAAGAATAGGATCCCTATGGATGATAGATGATTCTGTAAGAAGATTCCATTGATCTCATTTAGTGACGAAGATGTGGAAATCCAATTTCAATAAAGAATAGGATGAGTTAGGAATCATGTGATGCCATATCAGAGAGAGAGAGAGATCTAGTATCTTTTGGATACACTTTTTTTAATCAAGGAATATGGATATCAAGGAATATAATGAAACCAAGTATTCCCACACACAAAAATAATAGCTTACTACACAAGGAACATGTGGTTTCTTTATTTTTTATTTCCCATGTTTACAAAGATGTCTAGTCAAGATCCATCTATGTCAAGGACAAGGAAAACATGAGCATAAGTTTATGTGTTGATTCTTATAAGAACTGGGTAGTGGGTCCTACATGCACTATGTCCATCCATCGTACAATTGCAAGTAAATCTCATTCATTTTACAATGGTTAACTTTAGATTTTAGGTAAAGTAAAAATAGCAAAAGCTTCAATTAAATACAATCATGTGGGGCCCTTTTTTTAATGTTATGATATCCTTGACTTTGCATTATTTTAATAACATATGAAAGAGCTTAGTAGTTGTAGGATCTTGTGCATCTTGGAAACCAAAAAAGCATACAACCAGCTTGAAGGCTAACCAGCTTGAAGGCTAGAAAGAGGGAAGAAATTCAAGATACCATTAAGGGACCCCTCTTATCCAACAAAGCAAGGGCATACAATTGGCTTCAAAGGCAACAAGCTTTTATGGCCTGAAGGATGGGGAGAGGAAAGAAATGTTGTGAGACCATTGAGGAACACATACCTTACTTGAAATCCACCCATGTAATATGAGCACAATGGCCTACTGTACTTGTTTTGAAACCAATTTGAACCAAAATTTGCACCTTGGGTTCCTTATATCCCATACAATAAGGGAATACAAATGGCTATTTGGTCTTAAATTGATTTGGGAGCAACCCCTACATTGTGGGATACGAGGCATCCCATAAGTACTATGCCCATTCACCTTTACAATTGTACTTTCAAAGTTAAAGTTGGAGAAGTAAGCACCCATCAAACCTCCATTAAAAAAAAAACTTTGAAGCCCTCTTAAGGATGAAATACATAGAGAGAGAAAGAATATTGAAAATTTCTAAAGAAAATTACATGTGTAAACTCCATCCAAATGATATTATATGTTCACCACTACCAATTTTTTTTGATATGAAGGTCTAAACACTCACCCTACAATAACAAAGATAAAAATAAAGAGTTTTATCTTATAACGTACTGTCCTTGTAAGGTGAAAATTAGAAACAAGAAAAACACACACACACTCACTACGAGAAACTCAAGTTTTATCACTACACCACACTCTCTCACAATACTGAAAATGAAAAATTAGAGCATGATTCGTGAGTCTAAGTGAGGCATTCCATTGTAAAAATGTCAGTTAAGACTGAAAAACTTCGGAGTTGTAGCAATGGAGTGACAAATTTTTGGAAATGTAAGAGAGCGGCAGGTGGGTGACAAATTTCTTCACATGGTCGTGCAGGATCGTCACGTTCCTCGCCTCGCACACTTTACTGCGAAGATTTACAAGACAATTCCAAAATCAACGTTGTGAGGGCGCCGTGCTCACATATGCACAGAATACGCAGAAAGTGTCACGAAACTCTTTATATCCTTGAGCTCCGAACTTCTTCGCCAAAGGCTCCCCCGATCTGCGTGAATACGATGGGAGTCACGACCTTGCCATAGCTGCCCTCTTGAGAGTACCCTCTTCGGTTTCTCCAGTACATCTCCTTCTTCTGAGCGTTCTCCCTCCTCCATCTTGTATTTGCCGTAGGTAAGCGGGCACTCTCTCCGAACAGATGTATTCTCACCGCCTGCTAGTGCGGAATAACCGGTATCATATGCGTGATGCTAACCAAGAGTTCTCATCCTTTTCTTTTTGACGTTTTTCTCTTTAATTACCATTTTCTTGACCTGCTGTGTATACATTGATCGAGATTGCCGTTTGATTTTGGCTGATTGAAGCAATGTTGTTCTATTACAGGTTATGAAAAAGCTATGAAAAACTGACTGTTTTCTGATTGGATGTTCCAGTTCTTGTGGGTTATCAACAGAGTATCGTTGAAGTGTTCAAAGATAGTGGCGATGGACGAACGTGCTCCCAAGAAGGCTTTGATTACCGGCATTACCGGTCAGGATGGATCTTACCTCACCGAGTTTCTGCTGAGTAAGGGCTATGAAGTCCATGGAATCATCCGGAGATCTTCTAACTTCAATACACAGAGGCTGGATCACATTTACATCGATCCACACAATTCAAGTGCCCGAATGAAGCTACATTATGGTGATCTGAGTGATGCATCTTCTCTCAGGAAATGGATGGATACCATCCGCCCAGATGAAGTATACAACCTTGGTGCTCAGTCCCATGTGGGCGTGTCCTTTGAGAATCCAGACTATACTGCTGATGTTGTTGCTACTGGTGCCCTTCGTCTCCTTGAGGCTGTGAGAACACATATTGTGACAACAGGCAGACAAGTGATACTTCTTAATCGTCTTTATTTGCAAATGGTTGTTCATTTTTTGATGGTTACTTATTATGCTTGTTTATGTTTGCAAATAGATTCGTTACTATCAAGCTGGGTCCTCAGAAATGTATGGTGCCACTCCACCTCCCCAAGATGAAAATACCATGTTTCACCCTAGGAGTCCCTATGCGGTGTCAAAAGTTGCAGCTCATTGGTATACTGTCAATTATCGAGAGGCATATGGGCTTTTTGCATGTAATGGCATCCTCTTCAATCATGAGTCACCTCGACGGGGAGAGAATTTTGTCACAAGGAAGATTACAAGGGCTGTGGGGCGGATCAAGATTGGGCTGCAAAAGACGCTCTTTCTGGGGAACTTAAAAGCCTCACGTGACTGGGGATTTGCAGGAGATTATGTGGAGGCAATGTGGCTAATGTTGCAGCAAGAGAAACCTGATGATTATGTAGTTGCAACAGAAGAGTCTCATACTGTGGAGGAGTTCTTGGAGGAGGCGTTTGGGTATGTAGGGCTAAATTGGAAAGACCATGTGCAGATTGATCCAAGGTATTTCCGACCTTCAGAAGTTGATAACTTAAGAGGGTCTGCCAGTAAGGCAAAACAAAAGCTGGGCTGGAAGCCGAAAGTGGGCTTCAAGGAGTTGGTAGCCATGATGGTTGAAGCTGATCTAGAGAAGGCACAGAGAGAGAAAGTCCTTGTTGAACATGGCTATATTGATTCTCATCAGCAGCCATGATTTTCTTTTTAGAGCCAATAATGTTCTTTTGATTAGCAAATAATGATGGGCGTTGCTGGTTGCTTAGCCTTGGAGGAAAATGATTATTTATTGTTTAGTTATTTTTTAACTGATGGCATTCCAGGGGTGCCTTCTTTGGCTCAGTTCCTAGAGGTCATTGTGATGACACTTTGGTTTCTTTCCATCCGCTTAGAGAAACTCTGAAATGCCTGACCGACAGGATATCCTTTAACTATGCAGATACTTGCTGTTACCTGCACTTTCTAGATCTTGCTGTGCTACAAGCCCCAATCGCCTAGTATACCTCTTTCAAATGAGCTTTTGGCAGTTCCAAATTTCATGTAACATGAGGATGTTTGGCATCCAAAAGTTTTTCCGTTCTTCTGGTTTATCCCTTGTCATTTCAGAGTCACTGATTTGATGTTCTCTTCTTAAAACACTATATTTTAGAGGGACCAACTGATAACTATGAATTTACACATTATCTGCTTTTTGAGCGCTGTCAACTGCTCGGATGTGCTGCAATGTAATTCTTTTTGAACAAATTCAGGGACTGCAAAATGCATGCATTTGCGAGGACAAAAAATCAATCTTCAAAGAAGCTCAAAAGAGGTTCAAGTAGGTTTCAATATGGATGGCGCATGCCCCAAAGTTGAATAAAAGGTAAAAAAAGCTACTCAGTACCTATTCATTCAAGGCTTCTGCTATTCTTGAATGAATCTTGTTAAGAGACGTATTATTTTGCTAAGGTTTCCGATAATGCGTTTTTTGATTTGTGCATGAATACATTTTCTATGTACAAGTTTGAAAACCCTCATAGTACCCACTGCACACATTAGAGCTTTCATATGATTCAGGGGACTGATACTGGTACTAATCGGTTCTTGCTTAATATATTTTCACATCGTGAATGGCTTCTGTGGTTTTACATTCAACATGAGATGGGTCCATATCCTGCCACATTTAGCTACATCCTATGTTTCTACTATGCGATCCTTGTTTTTTCATGTGTGTATGTGTACATACAGGTGTATGTGTATATGTGCATGTAACGAGCCTATGCATGTGTATGCGCAGGCATATGCATATACATACAAGTGGAACGACACAAAGCATTTGTTGTGTCAGTGGCTACTGTCAAGGCTAGTGTGATGGGAAAAAGATTGGAAGTCTGTTGCATTTCAAATCACTTTCGTTACTCGCGAAAAATGGTTTTGTTAAAGAAAAGAATATGGTACAGGGACTATTCAGCGTACTTGGATTGCGAACACACTCGAATGCAGAAGGATGTGGAAACACTTACTGCATGTTTTGTGGCATTGTCGTCACTCGTTCAATTAATGTTGCTATCGTATGTGAATGAGCAAGTTCACAAGTAGAACTTCGTTTGGAGCAGAGGGGTCTTATGATTGGGATGTTGGTCTATCCTAATTCAGCTTTAAGTGCTTGATTATATTTTATTTTTCTTTCTTACAATAGGATGATTTTATCTGCGTGCTCATATAATTTGTTTTCAAAAGAATCCATAACCCAAAATAAAAGACGTAAAGAAAAGATTTATTTTAAGGACCTCTGCCATCTCCTGAGTCCTGTCATATTTTTGCTGACGGTGTTTTTTCCCCTAATGAGGGGTGAGGAACAGTTTTAAGTTGATATAGAAACAATGATAGTTTATCTATTGAATCACAAACATGTACGAAAAGTAGTGGTGGCAAGGATGGAATTATTTACTTTTGAAACTCTAAATCAATAATTTATGAAGATATATTTAGCTATTAAATGTAATCAAGAGAGCATCATCATCTCTAAGGCCACATGCATGATGTGTTTGCACACACATGCGCGTGCACATACACACGTGCACACACACACACACACACACACGCGTGCACACACACACAAGAGTGCACAAACTCAAAAAAATAAGAAAAGAAACCTCAAAGAATGAATGTGCAATGTATATAATGCTCTTTAAGACAAAGTGGTCACAATGGTAAGTTTATTATTGTAGTTTAATCAATTAATTATAGCAGAAAAGCCCTTCATAACTAGCTTGTAAATGTCAAAGATAAGCTTACTCTTCTCCAAATGTGTTGTGGGAAGAAAAAGCGTGCCCTCTCCAGCTCTCTCCCTCGTGTAATTGCATGGGAAGTAGAGAGGCACGCACTATTTCCTTCTCTCTCTACGTGTGAATCATAGCTCCTCTTGGAGGAGTTGGCTTACGCGACGGGCTGAAGGAGAGATCTATCTAGTGGGTGGTCCGTAAACCTTAGCTTCTACTATGCTTTGTAATTTACCGGTGAACATTAGAAAAGTCCTTATTTTTAATTTAAATTAGCATTTCTCACACGAAATCATTGTGATTGTGCGATTTAAAAGTGTACACGTATTCTTGTATAGAGGCTTGCCCATAGGGAAACCATCTTTATTGCATGTATTGCTAATGTGGAGGCAAATAATGCCTACTTCGAAATCGATATAATGATTTGGGTAAGAGATTGAGTGTATATCTTAGAGGGAACGAACATGGATGGGTGCACATGCACTTGCACAAAATTCACCATTGGTTTTAATGATTCAGTTCACATAAATGCCCCATGGTGGCATAGGGACACTTGAATGTATCATTGGAAATGCAAAAAGAAAGTATGCTATGCACATAGGACATGAACAAGGTTACTTCACTCAATTAATATTTTAAAAGAATACTGTTAATGGAAAAGGATAAGCATCTAAATGATTCGAAGGTTTCATGAAACTTTAAGCATTTGCAAAGATTTCTAAAGAATACTCGGTTAATGGAAGAGGATACGCATCTAAATGATTTAAAAGTTTCATGAAACTTTAAGCATTTGCAAAGATATTGAGACGTCAAGTTAATTTGAGTAGGAACTAAGAAAGAACACGTGTTAAAGTAGAGTCCTATTTCTAGGCTTTAAGGATTACTAAAGAGAAGAATGTAAAATTTCCTCAAGAAGATTGTATACAATTAAACTTAAGCATATTATGAGTTGCAACTTTGGCATGAAGAGAACATGCCAATGAAGGATTACTGACCTTCGAGAGAGTCTCACAAGTAGTATACTTGAGACTATGGGATATCATTAGGAGTAAAAGCTTAGTCTACATTTATCAACTGACAAAAACGGTGAAGCATACATTGCTTAACCATTTGGAAACCAATTACAAGGGATCCAAGAGATGGGTTTCATGAGGAAGCATTGATGGGTGCTTAAAAGTTCCAAGTTATTATCTAGACATAAGCATTAGCTATATGGGCTAGAGTAAACATCTCACAAGAAATTAGAGTAGCCAAAATATAAGTGGATCAAGGAATAAATGAAAGATATGCATGGGGTTCTTAAGAAGCTCAAGAATGTGACCTTGCTCTACAGAGATCATCACATGTGTGTGTGGGACAAGGGCTAGTCATAGCCAAGGTCCCTAGCTCGGGAGATATCCTAAGGTATTTGAAAGGTAATGAGAATGAGTGCGTATGATGGCCACATGTCCACACTAGAGCATTCCAGATCATTGCTATTTCAAGTGCAAGAGGATATAATGGATAGGAGAAGAGTTGCACACACAACTTACTTGTGTTCTTATTTTTCCATCTTTGAGAGAGAAACTAGGAATTTTCCTACATTTGGTATCTAAAGCAATTAGGATCCGAGAAGAATTTTTTGCGAAGATCTTTTGATTTTGGCCGCCTTCAACTTACGAGGACAACTCATCATCGTGTTCAATCTTGAGGCATGGCCGTCGTCAGGAGGTTGCAGAGAAGCTTTTGATTCATCAAAAAAGGAGGTAGAGCCCCCTTAGAGGAGCCCCAACCCCCCCCCCCCCCCCCCCCAATGAGCCAGCCCAGATGCCCTGAATGAGCACCAATCCTATTCGAACGAGTGCTAGGATTTGTCACAGGAGCACTAGATTATGTTCTTTGACTATACTAGACAAGATTTCAGAATTATACTTTCGATATAAGAACACCCATATAGGGAAAACAATACAAGAATATGTACTTGATACAAGATGTCCCACAGCCAGGGACTGATAGGTATGGAAAACTGGACTAGACATGATACACGAGATCCCAGAACCTGGGATCATAAGTATCAAAAAAATATTAGGATTACAAGAACGCCTTCATGGCGATGAACTAGATACAAGAAATAACTAGAAAAGATCTCCTACTATGAGATTACAAGAGGACAAGATAGAATGTCTAAGAACTAGACTAGACAATACTAGAACAAGGATCAAGATAAGAGCTCGAACCGAAACTTGGAGAGTACTTACTTGGTGATCGCAACTCTTTGAGCTCCCAAGAATGGCATTGGCAAGACTGAGTATGTATGTGGCCAACCCCTCCTTATATAGGTTTACCAAGGGCGGTTAGGAGTTGATGATGTCATTAACTAAAAACAAGATCCCCACGTGTTAGAATTTAGCAAATAGACAGTTGATCTTGGGGTTTTGCCAGTTTCGGACGTAATGGAAAGTGACATGGAATCTAAGGTTCAAGGTGGTTTCCTTTATGTCCATGATAGGCTTGCACGTGCTTAGATGCAGTTGCTTGCGAAGGGATGTTTCTCCCCCTTCCCTTCCTTCTTGTGTTGGGTAAGTAAACAACTACAAGCTCATAAGATAGGCGAAACTTTTGGATTTTGCAACACATACGTGATAAAAGCCCTTGCTCGCATGCTCAACTCTGTATAGAATTCGAAGTTACCACTCTACTTTGAAGGAAGAACTAGTCAATTACCCACAATTAGAGCATTTCTATAAATACCTAACCTCACTCGTTTAGTCGTAACTTTTTCTCTACTTACCCGAATGGAGTGATTCCACTTGTTATGGAATTTGAGAGCTATCCATTGACTAAGTGGAACCCATCATCTGGTTTCATCTACACATTTGTGTGAAGCTTCAAAGTTGGCTGCACGCTATCAAAGACTCTTGTAGAAGCACTTTTTTGATGCAAGGAGGATCCAAATCAACTAGAAGACTCAAGAGGGCTACATAACGAGCATTTCTAGCACTTTCACCTCACTTGCACGTGGAATTTTCAATAGTTAAGATAACTTTTCTCGTGATCTTATGCATTGTTTTGCATTTAGGATAAGCATAGACATGCTACATATGCATATATGTTTACCCATATGCTTGTTTGGCTCTGCACTTTTTGTAAAAGTAATTTGGAAGCATGCTCTTTTGTAGGTACAATGAGGAGAAAGTAGGAACATCCAATGTTCTTACAATTTTATCCGTGTCGCAAGTACGTGGATCTTTACTCAAGGGCGTGTAATGCCCTTTGGTTATTTTGTTGTATATTGTGTGCTTGCTTGGAAGCGCATGTAAGTAGATAAAAAAAGAGAAAACAAAAAAAAAGAATTTTACACTTTCTTAGTCATGGATTCAGGACCATCTTCACCTTCTTGGGATGACATGCACATGGTTGATCACTCTACAAATACCATAGAAACCATGAGTGCTAGGATCTCCCAGTTAGAGAGTATGCTTTAGAGCATATTGGAGCACATACATAGCTCCATGAAAGAAGAAGCAATACTAAACAGTGACCTTCCCAGAATGGAGTTAGATTCTCTAGGTGAGCATCAAACCCCATAAGTTCCTAGTGAGAGTGTCCTAGTGAGAGAAGCCAAATGGCAGCTTAAGGACCTTAAGCCACCACGATATAACGGCTCCACTAGTGCACAAACTGCTAATGATGTTGAACAGTGCCTCAACAAGTGGGAGCAATGCTTCCAATTATGCCATATCATGGATGATAGGCATAAGATTAAGCAAGAGATCTATAACCTCATGGATGTTGCCCATAGGTGGTGGCATAAAAGCGAACACGACAAGAAAGAGCCCACTGATTGGGAACAATTTAAAGTTCATGTTTTATAATAATTTTATGCCACCATATGAGAGTTCGAGGGCACTAGATACTTGATTTTTCATCAGTCAAAAGAGCCAAATGGTTCAAGACTATGGGGATAAGTATATGGAGGTACTTCTTAAAGTACCTCACTCTATTTTACAGTTTCTCCAAGTCCACAAGTTTGTCTAGGGACTTAGAGAAACAATCCGACCTTTGGTAAGAAAGGAAAGATGTCACTCATTGGCATATGCCATAGAGATGGCTCTAGTCTACGAGGACAATCATAGAGGCATGGGCTTCGGGGGCTAGAGATCCTCATGGACTAAGATGAGTCGACCCTTTTCCAATAGTACTCCTATCTTGACCAGTGCACAACCTCAAAAAGAGGCTAAGTAGGTTCACATGATCAAGATAGTTTCAAGAGCTAAGAGAAAGGTATTTGCTCTAGGGGAGATGGCTTATATTAAGTATATTCTTACCCCTCAACAAAAAGAGAAGACAATGAAAGAAGGGTTATGCTATGGATGCTTAGGACAACATCGATTTAAAGACTATCCTAAGAAGAAAAAGATAGCAACCACCATAGTCATAAACCCCTCACAAGCAAGGAGTGATGCAGATGATGATTTTGGAGATTCCCCATCTCAGATATCATCTCCTATAGTGGCCATGACACTCATGAAGAAGGTGCCTTTTGTGTTAGATTTTGTGCTTTCACCAGTGGCATAGAAAGCATATCGATTTCCAGATACAATACTCATTGTTATGAGATGATTTGTGGCAGGATGGCATGTCAAGGTCCTCTTTGGCACTAGGTCTACACATAATGTCATTAGTTCCCGACCCTTCAGAAGGTTACACTTAGACACTGTGCAATTAGAGTATGCCCAAAATTTTTCCATTAACATTAATTTGAGTGAATGCATTTCCTAGTAGGGTCGCGACTTGCGATCATCTTGGTGAATTTTCGACTACATCCGAGATCTTTAAGGGACTGTAGAATATAGTCCCATTCCAGCTTATCGTAGGCTTTATCAAAGTCGATCTTGAGGAAGACCACATCTTGTCTTGACTCATTTGCGAAGTCGAGACCTTCCAAGATATCTATAATGGTTTCCAAGATAGGCTTGTCTTTGATGAAACCTTTTTGGTCCTCGCTTAATCACGCTCTCAGATGGCTGGAAATTGTGTTGGCGATGACTTTGGCAATGATCTTATATCCCATTTGGAGCATCGTAATCGGACGCCAGTTCTCAATTCTGTTCTTTTCCCCTTTTTTGTGTATTAACTTGATAATACCATTGTTGAGACAAGTCAAAAGTGCACCAGACTCGAAGCCCCTTGCCAGACCAAACAAAGAGGGGTGGTGACCACCAACTTGAAGGACTTAAAGAAATCATTAGTGATCCTATTTGGGCCTGGGATTTTACCACAAGGGAGTGCATCAATGAATTCAATGATTTCGGCTTCTAAGATTGGGGCATCAAGCAGGGAACGAAGGTTGATTGGGATCCTATGAGAGGATACCCAAGATATGGCTGCCATGCAGTTCCGTCTGTGGTGGGAAAGGGAGGTCGAGGTCCCGAGGAGTCTTGTAAAGTGGCCTTCAATGATCCCAAAATTATCTTCTTTCGTATTGCATACATTGCCATTTGAGTCTAGCAATAGGGGGATTGATTCTCTGCTTTGTTTTCTTTTAAGGATGCGGCACATCTCTTTGGTGGGTTTGTCGGCTTTGCCAACCCACCAATCCTTGAAGAAAATTTGCAAATTTCTCCTTTGTATTTCTTCCTTGTATCTGAATAGCACTCTGATTTTTCGTAGGCCTTTTTGGGATTGAGCTTTTCCTTTGTTCACTTCCTCCTCAAGTCTCTAGAGTCTATGATATAGAGCTTCTCTATGTGCCCTCTGAACAGTCTCGAGCAACTTCCTAGCTCTAATCATGATCTGTCGCGACTTTTTGACCACATGTCTCCAGCACTTGGCTGGGGAAGAGCCGGAGGCAAACACCTCCTTCCACACATCACCAATTTCTTGATGGATGGAGGGGAGAGAGAAGGAGGTCGTGTAGGCGTGGAACCAAGGAGCCTTATGGATCCTGGTGGAAGGTTCGAAAGCGATAACGATCGGGTAGTGATCAGAGATGGCAAGGTCAGTGTGTTGCAAGAGGGAAGGGTGGCCCCACTGATGCATAATGTTCTGAGCAATGTAGCATCTATCCAGTCTAGCTTTCCTCAAATCCTCGCTTGCTTGGAGATTTGACCACGAAAAGCCATTCAAATCTTTGAATTCGACCATATCGAAGTGTAGCTTGGATTTGTCGCATGTCTCTTTGTCCCGACTCTTGATGACCCGGCCCTTGCCATTCCATCTGTTTGGAGGGTCCTCCATCATTTTGAAGTCACCAAAAACTAGCGTGTTGTGGGGAAGGGAGTCCAAGGAGGCCGAGGTGTTAAGTCTCTCCATCCCCCCGTTAGGGGCATACATAGAAACTAGAGTAAAACGAAAGTGGGCACCAAAGGAAATGGCAATCCATCGATGGCACTCGTCTTCTATGGAGTTCTCAAGCTTTTCAAACCAGAATTGATTAATACCGATTATCATCCCACCGGACCCCCGTAGCTGCACCGTCGAAATCCAAACATGGGACGAGGGGACATGTCTAAGCCGTTTATGGAGGTCTGCACCATCAATTTTAGTCTCTTGAATACAGATAAATTCTGGGTTTAGGCTAATGTCGTGAAGCCATTGACCTATGATGGACACTCTTGAGGGGTCGGTTAGCCCTGTGGCATCAAACGAGATGATGATCATTGTTGTAAGGTACCCTCTTTGCAGGAGGGGGTCTGATCCTTTCTCTTCTTGGATTCATCTTTCTTTTTCGTCGGGAGGGGTTCCCAACTAAGCAATATGTTCTTGTGGGGTATTTTCTAGGGAAGCACAACTGTTGGAAAGAAATAGAAACCATTTCCAGGATAGTCGATCCAATGATGGAACTTTCACTATCCATGTTATCTTCGTTACTAGTGGTGAAGCCGTCTTCTTTGCTTGTAGTGTGACCCTCTTGGTAGGTTTCTTTATTATCAGGGATCTCTAGGTCTTTGTCGCTGGTGTCCACCTCAAACAAGTTTCTTCCTGGGTAATCAAGCTCATTGATCTCCTTTTCCAGATTGAAATACAATTTGTTTGATGGGGTAACTGGCAGATGGTTTTGCTAAGATGTCGCCCTAGGGCTTCTTTTTCTTCTTCTTCTGACTTTTGTGAACCCGTCTGCATCGGCTTTTGGGTTATGGGGACCCTTAACTACCTCTTCATTCGTTGGGTGATTCAATGTCCCTTTTTTGTCTTGAGCATTTCTAGAGGCTTCTTGGTTTTGCTTGCTTTTTTGTCTCGACGGGAAATCTTTAATCCTGTGATCTTGTTGGCTGCAACGAAAGCCCATATTGGAAAGGTTTTTGTAATTAATGTCTTGTTCCGAGACATCCCTGTCACCCAAGTCCACCTTGATCTTTGATGGAAGTGGCGTGTTGAGGTCAGCCTCGACACAGATTTGAGGGTGCCACCGCACGTTGAATGAATGTTTCGCACCTTCATAGATGAGACCACCAACGTCCTCACGTGAAGCCAATGGCTTGCGATGAAACATGTTTGCCTGTTGTTGGAATGAATATCAAATTAGCTTCAAAAAGAAAGATTTAGTAAAGAAAAATGAGAACTGTATTTTTTGATGAGATAAATCACTCTGAGTTTTGTAAAAATGAAGAAGTATAACGGGTTAGTGGTGATAGAGAGCTATTAGACACTAACTTTGATAGGAGAGACAATGTCCCACACAAAGTTGTACAAGAAATATGGCACGTTAGTGAGCTCATCCTAGAGAGGGTATTGGAGAGACTTTGATTTGTTGGGGATAAAATCAGGGGACCATCTGAATAGGCACAGGGTTGCATGGCCGAGTTCCCAGGGACCACCTGACAACACTGCTTTATGTTTCAGCTCAACACGGTGTCGGGATGAAATCCCGCAGGGAAGTGTGCCTCATTTTTTTTCAAAGTTGATTGATTTTATGAGGTTTGTGGAATGTTTTGATCGAGAGAGGGGTATATTTTGTACATGTTTTGGCTGATTTATTTGATTGTGTGATGCGAAACCATGTGATTTTTGTAAATAGTCCATGAAACTAACTTTTGATCCATAAAAACCTAACTTTGAACCTTGAAAACCCCTGAAAAACGTGAGTTTATCCCATGGGTCTTGCTTTTGGATCTTCCTACCAGGTTGATGATTTCAGAGATTATATGAAGTGATTGCTGGATTTTGAAGTAAAGAGAAGAGAAGCTACTGCTGAGGATACTTGAAGAAAAGAAAGGACCGAAGTAAAGTCAGAAGTAAAGCTTGGACCAAAAACCAAAGAAAAGCAAGGCTAACTGAAGATAGAAGCGGATTCCCGTGGGCACCTTCTCGCACTGTAGCGGGAGGCCTACCTTATATTCGGTTGATCCGCACTGTAGCGGCGGCATATATTTGTATTCACCTATTCCGCATTGTAGCAGATTTCTGTATTACCGACCCACACTGTAGCGGGAATCTTTGTATCATTGAGATTTTATTGGTTGACTTCAACATTGTATCATTGAGCTTGTTTGCTCATCGATCTGCTGACTTCTGTGCTTCAGCACTGTACTTGGATTCTCTCGCTCCCGACACCTATGATCTTATGCGTACGCACGTTTGTCGCGTCTCTTCGGAGAGGGTATGGGCCTTACGAGGATTGCCACACCAGAGAGTGAGAGGGCGAGGCGCCCAGCGCGCAGATGCCGCTCGCCGGACAGTGGGAATGACGCACACACGGGGCCTGATCCAACCCTGCACCGGCTCTTCCCATTCACCTGACCTCCTTCTTCCCGACAATGGTAGAAAAGGTTAAGACACCAAGTCTTTTACATCCTTTATAGATTCGAGAGCACAACTAGGATAGTGCATCTAGGGAATTCATAGTTGGGTTACCACAGACCCAAAGGAAGTTAGATACTTTCCTAGTAGTGGTAGATAGATTGAGTAAGATGGCTCACTTCATACCCATGCAGGAGACAGTAGAAGCTCCATAGGTATCAAAACTATTTATCCAACATGTCTTCCGATTGCACAAGTTTCCAACATCCATAATTTTAGATAGGGATGTTAGATTCATAGGACACTTCTGGAAGTTTGTATTTGATAAAAGGAAAGTATAATTGAAAATGATTAGTGTTGATGATCCACAAACAGATGGTCAGACCAAGAGGGTCAATCAACTTTTAGGCATATATGTCTCAGAGGCAGACATATTGGGATAGTTATTTGGCATTAATAGAGTTATATTATAACAATAGACCTCATAAAATGACAAGAATTTCTCCTTTTGATATGAATTATGGAATAAATCCCACTATCCCAATACCATAGGAATGCCAAAGAAATGTCCTAGTGCTTTGGAGTTCCTAGCAAATATCCAAGAAAATTTAGAAATAGCTAAAGCCTAGATGCACCAAGCACCTGATAGGGCAAAAGAATATGTTGATAGGAAGAGATCTCTTAGAGTCTCTCAAGAAGGATATTTATTTTTTCTTCAAGTGCTATTACATCTACTTCACTATTATCCACAAGGAAGTGTACTAAGCTTTCACCAAGGTTTTATGGAACTTGGAAGATAACTAAGAAGTTTAGTGATGTTGCTTATCAATTAGAACTTCCTATTGATTGCAGAGTCTATCCAGTGTTTCATGTTAGTAAACTTAGAAAGTATATTTCTAGGAAGGATAATATGAGAGAAGTTGGAGAAGCTTGTGTGTAGAAGAAATATGAGATTCCAAGTGTTGAAGTTTGGTCCATCCAACCAACATAAGACTAGCCTGATTTTGGAGAGTCTAATATACCTTATAAGCTTCAAATGGATGCAATAAAACACCTTATGTACTTTGAAAGATCAATGAGAAATGGTTGATGCAAAACAGATAAGTTTGCATAATGACTAATAAAAGAACTTGCTATTTTACGTTGAATCATACAACTTCAAATACTCAAAGCAGCAAGCGTAATCAAAATCCTTTTAGATGAATGTCACACATAGTGTTGATTAGCAAAAATGCACAAGAGAAGGAATTATCATCAACCAATGTGCTATTAATAAGCTTAAATGTGATTGGTGGTAGTTCCAACTTTTCAGAGATGTGTAGAGATACACCCCGAGACCTTAAATTTAGTATTTCTCAAAATATACTTAAAAAAATGCTTCAAAAAATTTTACACATGAATTAGAAACCATTCTTTCTAACGAATGCTCAACCATAAATTTTGGTCCACTTTAGAGAGAGAACCAACCTCTGCAAGTTGGATGATGTAGAGATTGAAGAAGAACAAAGTTGAAGATCAAAATGTATATGTCTATTGATCTAAATTAATGTACAAGTGATTATGAGTCTTTATATAGACTCTCTTGGAGTTTTATGATTCTTCTTCAAGGATTTCAAATTTGAATCCTCGTGGCTAATGTTTGTTGGGGTTTTGGATTTTTTTTCTTTAGTTTTTAACAAGAATAAAGTTCTAAAGACTTACATGGATAATGAAACCTCATGAGAAACCATAACTGATCATATACTTTTACATTCTCAAAGGAATTCTCTTTCTTTAAGACTCATCTAAATGACTAATTTGGAACTTGAAACAATTTCTTACAAGCATGATGCAAGATTAATGATCTAACAACTCCCCCTGAAGCTAAATCATGTTTGATTCTTCATTCTTGGATAAGTTGAATACCTACAATTGATTTAGACTTGCAAAGTTTGATTCCATCAAGTGCTTTAGTCATCCTACATACTTGATTTTCTATTGAAACAAAAGAAGTTTCAATCTCCTTTGCCATGAGCTTCTCCCCGATGAAGTGGTAATGAACTTCTACTTGTTTAGTTCTTGCATGGAAGACAAGGTTTGTTGTTAGGACACCTTTCATCTCCTCTCAACCCTGCAAGTAATTGTGCTATCAACCTATGATCTTGAATGTCTTCATTTCTAGATCCAAGACTATCTGCCAAGTCCTTCATCTTAGTGACATAATCACTGATGCTTTGACTTTGCTTTTTCTTAAATGTTGTAAACTCTGACCACAAGCTAGACTTCCTACCTTTAGTAGTGTTTTGGAAGTGATCTTCCAATGCATTCCATATATCTTCAGTTATTTCCAAACCTCTTATGTGGTAGCAAATGATCTATGATAGTGTTGAATATGTAGGCTCTTGCACTTGCATCTTTCTTCTGCCATAACTTCAAAGCTTCTAGCTCTTCTTTCTTTGGTCGACTATCATCTTCAACTGTAGGCTTTTCTTCTTCACATGTCACATATGTAATGAGATCCTTACTCATAAGTAAGTCTTCCATTCTCATTACCGAAGCAGGATAGTTATCTTTGTCCAATTTGTCAATAGAGATATGATCTGGCATGACTTTCTTGGTTCTGTTGCAAACTGTGAGTTTAAGGTTTAAAAATTAATACCTTTTGTAGATATTTACCCTTGAGGATGACTTTGAAGTAATTCTCTGATGCCTTTTGTGTTTTGGATGCTTCAACTTTCAACTTTCCAATGAAAGTTCTTCAAGACCTCTTGTATCTACACTTCCTTCTACTCTTTAGGACCTTTTTGCTCTGATACCACTTGTTGGTGTCTAAAACACCACAAGAACCAAGCTAACATGATAGTAGAAAACCTCTACAATCACAATTAACTCATCAATACTTCAATCGTCAAAACCTTTAATAATTTTCTTAGTAAATGTGAACTTTCACTTTTGTGAAAACTGCACCTTTTCTTCTAGCTTCAATTATCCTTTGATTTGACTTGAATCTTAGAGATTTTTGTGGTCAATGATTAATAGAAGCCTTAAATATAGCAAGAAACATATTCCAAGAAAAAATTTCACGTAATAACTTGCAAATAACTTGAAATGTCTTGACAAGTTACACTATGTCTAAAATCTAAAAGTTACCTTCATTGATTTGACATGCCTTCACTGCTAAGCTCATTTCTCTGAGCACAGGTCCTATTTTGCAAAGATCTTTTGGTAGATTGTAGTGACGACGGTAGCGTCAAAATGGTCTACCACTCATGAAAAACTTTACACTATACTGTGAGATCTGACTCTTAGAAGATCAACAAATTTGTGCCTAAAAACTCATAACTTTCAACTAACATTCATATAGTTATGAAATCACTTAGATTTCTTCACAAAAAATGAATTATATCAAAACCTTCCACAAAAACATGCGTTTGTTATTAGAGCAAATGTGTACGAAATGACATGGACTCATTCTGCTCATAGCCATAGAAAAATCTCCTACACTAAATGACCTCTCATCACAATCTCTCTTAAAAAATACCCCGACTGCCTCTCTACTCACTTAGGACTTACAAATCAAGTTCCTGTACATTTCTTTCTATCAAATTAACTTATATACATTTGTCCGATATGACTCTAAACTCAAACACATAATTCTAGAAGTTTTGGACTAATTTTTATATCTACTTTTTTCACTATATTACATGTGTGAATTTGTCCCTTCACATAGGCATCGTTTTTAGAGTACCTATCTTCCACAACTCTTTGTGCTTCTTCTTTTCTCATATGTCTCCATGTCTAATCAGTGAGTGAAGCCCCAACATATTAGAAGGTACAAATCAAGGCTAGTGGCCAAAGGGTTTGCACAAACACAAGGTATTGATTATGAAGAAACGTTCTCATTTGCTACAAAAATTCCTACCACTAGGTTACTTATGAGTGTTGCATCTTCCAAGAATTGGAAGATGTATCAAACAGATGTAAAAAATTATTTTCTAAATGGATGGATATCTAAGGAGATATAAATGACTTAACCTCCAAATTTTGAAGATTCACCATGTCCAAAATATGTATGCAAGTTAAGAATAGATATGTATTTTTTGAAGCAAGCTCCTAGGGCTTAGAATCATAGGCTTGTTACATATTTGTAGGATAAGGGATTCAATGTCAGCAAAGCAGATCCTTCCCTCTTCATTAAGAGGAACCAATCAGAAGTCATATACCTATGTGTATACATTGATGATATTATAATTACAAGTAATTATGCTAAAGGAATTAGGATGATCAAGATTCAGATGAAAGAGGATTTCAAAATTAGTGATCTTGGCCTGCTCACATACTTCCTAGGGTTGGAAGTAGTATATACAAAAAGAGGTATGTATCTTACTCAAAAGAAACACATTAAAGGTCAAATTCAAAATGGAGGACTCCAAGATTGCAGGTATTCCTATGGAGATGAACTTGAAGTTAAGTGCGAATGAAGGTGAGCAAATTGAAGATGTAACTAGCTATCAGATTCTAGTTGGTAGTTTGAATTGTGCTACATTAACAAGGGTAGACATTTGCTATGGAGTAAGCATCTTAAGTCAGTTCATGCATACTCCAAGGAAACCTCACATGGAAGCAGCTTAAAGAATCCCCAAATACCTAAGGGGAATAATCAATGAAGTTGTGTATTATCCATGTACTTCTGATATAGAAATCAAGTTATTTTTAGATGCAGATTGTGAAAGATCTAAAGGAAGAAGCACATTTGGATACCTCACCTTTCAAGTACAAAGTTTATTTCATGGTCTTCAAAGAAGCAACCCATAGTTGCACTCTCATCAAATGAGGCTAAGTATATAGGACTTGCAAGTGCAACTCAAGAAGCAATGTGGATTAACACTCTATATTCTCATTTAGGTCTTAAATCTTCCATTCCTCATATATTTGGGGATAACATTAGTTCATTCTAGCTTGTTGCTTACCCAATCCATCATGTCACGACTAAACACATAGAAGTGCATTATCATTATGTCATGGAAAATATCACAAGTTAGGAGATTCAATCATCATATGTGTCAACTCATCAACAATGTATAGATATGATGATAAAAGCATTGGATGGAATCAAGCTAAATAGGTTCAAATCAATTATTGGATCACAAGGTATTTTGAAGGATTGAATACTCAAGTTTCTAAGGCTTGAGGGGGAGTTGTTGGTGTAATTAGCAAGCCTAAGAGATTTACTAAACTTCTTGGATTACTCTCACCTTTCATCACATAACACATGAGAACTTAAGCTTGTAAAAGTTCAAAGGTTTATCCTTGGACTCATCTTAGTTAATTATAAAAGTCCAAAAAGATGGAATCTTGTTATAGTAGGAATCTAACTCAATTAGTTTTGTTAGTTGAAATCAAAGCTGTATCATCTCAAAAGTCTAGGATCACTTTTATGTGAAGAATCAATCTCATTCAAATTCAAATTTATGTATAAATACAACCTCTTCAAGTCACCAGATATATTGAGCTATTCTCACATATTTTGATTTAGAGTCTAAGCCTACATTATACTCACTACAAGTGAGAGTAGTCCTCCATATCTTCCATGTATCATATGTTCAATATCATACACATTTTGATTGATTTACATTGATTAGAGGTGGACACAGCTTCAACAATATCAATAGAAGTCACAATAAAAGGGATTCAAAAACTACTCAGAGGATCAATCACATGAAGATTCATTGCTTCTAATGAATTTGAGCTGCAAAGAAGGTAAAGAAGATGAATATTTGTTCTACATAGATTCATGTTTTTCAAATCATGTTGTAGGCAATGTTGCTCTTCTATCTGACTTGGAAAGTCCAAAGCATAGGCATGAAGGACAAAAAGGTGATGATACTAAGCACAGTATGGAGAAGATTGCCAATATCAAAGCTCTCGATGGGAGGACAAACATTCTAAGTAAGGTTCTCTATGTAACCACTATCACTAAAAACCTAATAAGTGTAGACCAACTAGTTGAACATTTTGACTAAGGTTCTCTATGTAACCACTATCACTAAAAACCTAATAAGTGTAGGCCAACTAATTGAAAACGGCTTGCAAGTTAGGTCACCCAACATGGAGCTTATGTGGAAGCTCCATGTCAAGGCTTCAAGAAAATAGCGAGAGGTGAGAAGCATGGTAGAATATTTACTTTTGAAGTAGGAGAAACCAAGAACATAGCTCTATTTGACTTTGGCTTTCAAATCCTAAGTGAGCTTGAAGTGTGGCATAAGAGACTTTCTCATGTGAATGAAAGAACCTTGAAGTATATACATATAGAAAAGTGTTCTAGGGCTACCAAATATATCAAATCAACACATGATCAGCTGATGTGATGCTTGTGAAATTGGTAGGCACAAAGATAGCCATTGAACCACAAAGGCTATATGCACAAGAATATTTTGGACCTTGTACACACTAATGTGTGGGGATCAAGTCAAGACTCCTTCATTGGCAAGCTCAAGATACTATTTATCTTTTATTGATGATCACAGTAGATGGAAAATTCCATAATTTATCAAGAATAAAAGTGAAGTTCTTGAATGCATCAAAAAGTATCTAACATTGTGGAAAATCATATAGGTAGATTATTGAAGAAACTCAAATCTAATGGAGGGGGAGAATACTTCTCCAAATAGTTTGATGAGTATTTGTTGGATAAAGGCATCAAAAAATAAGTGACTACTAGATACTCTCCTCAATTGAATGGTATTGCAGAGAGAAGGAACAAAAGCCTAGTTGGATCAACAAGAACTATGCTTGAACAGAAGAAGCTACCATATTATTTATGGGCAAAAGCAATTTCAACTACTGTATATCTTTTGAACATATTTCCATCCACATATCTTCAAGGTATGACTCCTTATGAAGCTTGGAATGGTAGAACACCAAGTCTATGTCATTGCAAGGTTTTTGGTTGTTTAGCATACGTACATGTACCTTCACATATCAAAGGTAAACTAGAAGAAAGGGCAACCAAATTAGTATTCATTGAGACTAAAAGTTCTATAATCCATCCACAAAGAATTTACCATAAGCAGGGATGTTGTATTTGAAGAACATAGATCATGGTATGATGAGGAAAAACAAAAGGAAAACTTACCCTATGATCTTGATTCAGATTTTCATCCATTAGGTAGCAAGCATGATACACAGGTGCAAGACTCAAGAAGTGAATTCGATGATGCTCAAGATGAGAAGGAAAGAGACTATAATCTTTGGAAGTCAATAGGAAAGGCCAAAATGGAAGAATGTGGGGAATGTTCCAAACATACTCATAGAAGGTCAACAAGGGAGAGAATGCAACCTGAAAGGTATGGATATGACTCTACATTTGTAAAAAGCATTCAATTTATTTGGCCAAAGATTCAGTTTCAGAGGAACCCTCAACATATGAAAAGCTAAGGGTAACCCAAATCGGGAAAGATTCATGAAAGAGGAGATAGAAACCTTGAAGTAAATGGACACATGGGAATTTTTGCCAACACAAACCAATTAAAAGATCATAGGTTGAAAACGGGTCTATAAGTGGAAATTTAGATGGATCAATTTGTAGGTACAAATCCAGATTGGTTTCTACAGGATGTGATCAAACTCAAGGCATAGACTATGACACGACCTTCCCACTCGTTGCGAAGATGACTACCATCAGGACATTGCTAAGTGTATCAACTGCAAGAAATTGGAAGCTACTTCAACTTGATGTGAAGAATGATTTTCTCAATGCATGGATCGATGAAGAGGTTTTCATGTCACAACCCTTAGGTTTTCAAAAGCCTAATTATCCTATTTATGTATGCCAACTCAAAAAGACATTATATGGATTGAAACAAGCTCCTAGAGCTTGAAATTTTAGATTGGTAACATATACATAAGATCAAGGTTTCGAATCTAGCAATCCAAACCCTTCTTTGTTCATCAAAAAGATTCACAATGAGGTTATTTAATTTTTTGTATATGTAGATGACATAATTGTAACAGGAGATGAATTGAATGGTATACAAAGGATCAAAGGTCATATGCAAGAAGAGTTCAAGATTAGTGATTTAGGTGAGCTCACATATCTCTTAAGTACATAGGTTATATACACAGATCAAGGAATGTACTTAGACTCAAAGGAGATACATTCAGGATCTACTTCTAAAGTTCAAGATGGAGAATAATAAACATGTATGTTCGCCTTTGGAAATGAATCTTAAACTCAATGTTTATGAAGGTGAGTAGTTTGAAGACATAAAAGAATACCAAATCTTGATAGGTAGCTTGATTTATGCTACTCATACAAGGATAGATATCTTGTACAGTGTAGGAGTGCTAAGCCAATTCATGCACTCTCCAAGAAGACCACATATGAATGTAGCTAAGAGAGTACTCAAGTACCTCAAGGGCATAATGACTGAAGGTATATTCTGTCCTTATTCATCATATTTGGATCTCAAGATATACTCAGGTGTAGATTGGGCAAGATCTAAGGATGGTAGAAGAAGTATTTTAGGATTCTTAGAATTTTCACGTTCAAAACTTGTTTCATGGATTTCCAAGAAGTAACCAACAATTTCATTATCCTAAACTAAAGCAGAGTATAGAGGTCTGATCATAGCAACACAAGAAGCAATATGGCTAAGGAAATTGTATATGGATTTAGGATTTGCAAGCTCCAAACCTCACATATTTGGACACAATATAAGTTCTATGCAATGTACTTTCAATTGAACTTTCATTGAATCAGTTTGTACTAGCTCTAAATCAATTGCTTGGATTGATGCTCACATTTGAGCAAGACCTGAAGTCAAATGGAGACAAAGGACACAGCTCTGCTATGTTTGTAAAGAATAAGAAGAAAGGAGATAAAGGTAAAGCTAAGAATGAAGAAGAATCAATATCCTAGGCTAATTATGTTAAAGGAAGAGGTAATGGCATAGGAAAGGGCAGAGGAAATGGAAGAGGTAGAGGTAACCAGAATAACAACAAGAAGATGTTGGATTTGTGGCTTGAGCAATCACTTGGCTTATGATTGTTTGCACAATCAACAAGGCTCAAATCAGAATCAAAGTAAAAATGGTAGAGGCAGAGGTGGAAGATATCAAAATCGATTTCAAAGAGGAATTCATAGTCATAGAGGTGGCTATGGTAGAGGTGGAAGAAGAAATTGGGGACAAAACCAATCCTACAATACCATCTACTACAATTATGCAAATGATACACAGAATGAGAATCATACAACATTAATGATGAATTCAATAACTACATCAGAGAAAGAAGATCTCAAGGTATTCTATATTGACTCTAGTTGTTCTAATCATTTGTCACATAATATAGAATCAATGTCAGAATAAGAAGGAATGTCTAGCCATATAGTTCAATAGGTGATAACACAAGACACAATGTGCATTCTATTGGAAAAATAAAGTGCACGAGTGGACCAGATTTGCTAACCAATGTTTTGTATGTTCCAACAATACCTAAGAATTTGATTAGTGTGGGACAAATAGTTGAGAAAGGTTTTCAAGTCAGATTTACAAATGGAGTATTTGTGGAAGATCTAGAGAATGAATACAATCAGATTGTCTATGGTAAGAAGGAAGGTAGAATTTTTACTCTAAAAGTGCAAGGGAACATTGGTCAAGTCTTACTCACACATGGTGATGAAGTGATTATAGGATTAGACTTCTGGCATAAGAGGTTATGACATTTCAATGAAAGGCAAATGGGAAAATCACATAGATTACCATTTCAAAAGAAAGGATTCAAGTATGATGGACTACTAGAGCGCATTCATACAGATGTATGGGGACCAACAAAAGAAGGATCAATCAATGGCTCTAGGTATTATGTTCTTTTTATTGATGATGCTACAAGATGGATAAATCTTTATGTTTTGAAGGAAAGATCATAATTTTTTGGAGCCTTCAAACATTTTCATGCATATGCAGAAAGGGTTACATGTGAGAAGCTCAAGAGACTTAGGTCCGATGGAGGGGGAGTTCACTTCTCCCAAGAATTCAGTGATTATCTATGGAATGAAAGTATTAAGAGAAATAACTTGCAGGTACACACCTCAACAAAATGGGGTGACAGAAAGGAGAAATAGAACTTTGATTGAGTTTGCTAGGGCAACGTTAAAGGAAAAAGAATTGTCCAAATTATCTATGGGTTGAGGCTGTGAATACAACCACATATCTTGTGAATAGATTACCATGTACATCCCTCAATGGGATGACCCCTTATGAAGCTTGGTGGGGTAAGAAACCAACACTAGATCATTGTAAAGTGTTTGGATCAATTGCCTATGCTCATGTACCATCACAACTCAGACATAAGCTTGAACCAAAGGCTAAGAAATATGTGTTCATTGGGTATGATGGAAAGTAGATTGGTTATAGGTTATGGAATCCTCTAACCAAACAATTTATTATTTCTAGCTTTGTGACATTTGATGAACAAAAGAGTTGGTATGCAATTGAAAGTCATAACATTGAACCATTTGAAGAAGTGGTAAGAAGAAATGAGAGAGGTAAATCAAATATGCAGGTAAATTGAGATGAAGATAACATGCAATAAAGTACATCCAAAGGTGGATCATTAAGGAGCATTGAGGATGCAGCTAGGTTTGATGAAGAAGTGTATTCAGATACACATGAAGAATGTGAATTAAGAAGGTCAACTAGATTAAGGAGACAACCAACAAGGTATTTCTATGATACTTCTTATATGAATAAGAAAAGATATGATTACATGGTCAAAGAAGATGAAGAACCTTAGAAGCAAAGGCAAGAAACAATGGTAAGAAGCGATGAAAGAAGAGTTCAATGCACTTGAGGAGAACAAGACTTCGGAACTTGTTCCTAAAAAAAATGGTAAGAAAGTGATTGGAAATAAATGGGCTTATAAAGTGAAGATGCTTTCACATGGAAGAATAGCCTGATTGGTAGTCAACGGTTATGTCCAAAATCATGGTATAGATTATGATGAGACATTTAGTCCTGTGGAAAAGATGTCAAGCATAAGGACAATCATTGCTATTGCAACATCAAAAGGATGGACCTTGATTCAATTGGATATAAGGAATGCATTTCTAAATGGATATATATATATATATATATATATATATATATATATATATATATATATATATATATATATATATATATATATATATATATATATATATATATATATATATATATATATATATATATATATATGTATGTGTATGTATGTATGTGTGTGTGTGATGAAGTATACATGGAGCAACCACAAGGGTTTGAAAATTTTAGGTATCCAAATTATGTTTGTAGATTAAGAAGCGCACTCTATGGGTTAAACCAAGCTCCAAGAGCTTGGAACTATAGACTTGTGAAGTGTCTCAATAATCTTGGATATCAAAGTTCAAAGGAAGATTCAAGTATACATATCAAAAGAACAAATGAAGGTATAATCTACATTTGTATTTATGTAGAAGACATTATAATCACAGGTACCTCAAATGAAGGAATCAAGGAAGTGAAGAGATTAATTGAGAAGGAATTCAAGGTAAGGGATCTAGGGAAGTTATCATACTTTCTTGGAATGGAAATCACTTATGCAGATCATGGTATATATGTTCACAAGAAAGGTATCTTTTGAACCTATTGAAGAAGTTCAACATGGAGAATTGTAGAGAAGCTTCCAATTCAAGAGCATTCCATATCTCTTGTGATGTCTTGCAAATCCTAATGTGAGGAATTTAAAAATCAGAGATAGAGTTGAGAATTTATGACCTTGCCAAAACATCCTTTGGGCACCATTCATTCAACATTTCTTGCTCTTCTTGTGTTGGCTGGCCCTTGCTTCTGAGTATGGGAGTCATCTCATCTCCATATATGTAACCATAGAGATTCATCCCTCATAGATATGCCTACATTTTGAGTGATCATGCTGAGTAATTTCCTCAATCTAATTTGTCAATAGATGATGGGAATCTATCACCCATGATGCTTTGTTGTTCTGATACCACTATGAAGAGGTGATGGGATATGTGTAGAGATGAGTGGGTGTTGCAACAAACCTGCTCTACACCATCCAAAGTAACTTTTGGGATGCTTTATGTACTTCCTTAGCTACCCAAACATGCATAAAGAGTGAAAAAGTTATTTGGAACATCATTGCTAAATGTTTGCATTAAAATAGATGACTTTCATTTCTCAAGATTTGAAGAACCTTCTATTTACAGAAGTGAAGGTAGCAGAAAAATGCTGAGAGCTCACAATCTTGTATGAATTGACCAAAGAGCTTTTGCAAACATCTAATTGAAGTGTATAGCTAACTAAATCAAGTTAGTCTATGAATTTAACTGAATCATATAGAGATAAACGAATCTAACAATTTTGGGGGGTCACCGAGATCTTTTAGGAACAAGATGAAGTGCATACACAGTCAGCTTCAGACATTCATACCTTGTGATTTAGCGATCCATTGACAATGAAACTTGACATGTAGGTGTATCTAACTGAGACAAGTAAAATATATAGAAGTTGAATACATAAAAAGTCCATAACTACTTTATTTATTAAAAAATGCATTCTAGTTGAATTGCATTGAAATTTCATTTGGGATGTACATAAAAAGTCCATAACTACTTTATTTATTAAAAAATGCATTCTAGTTGAATTGCATTGAAATTTCATTTGGGATGTGGAATCCATTGTTGGTTTAGTGAAGATCTGACATATAGATTGGAAGGAAGATTCAATTGTATGAGATGGTGGATACAACTTTCCTTTGAGAAAAGTGGATAGGGAGAAAAGGACTTATCATCTATGGATAACATTTTTCATTAAACTAGCAAGAGTATATGTCTCTTAGGACATTGATTTTTCATAGAGAAGATATGAGAGTGCCATTAGGAGATTTGATTTTTATAGAAATTATTTAATCATGATAGATGGTTCTAGTAGCATGTATAGATATGATGATTCTTACATAAGAAATGGATTTAGGTTCATGCATTCATAGTCTCTTTCAAGGGAAAGGGAAACAATAGCAAAAGTTCAACTTAGATTATTACTTTAGAGGAAATAAGTCTAGTTTAATCGTAGAGATACTTCATAGTAGGGATTGGTATCTATAGGAAGTAACTCTAGCTTACTCCTAGAGGAATAGTCAAGGTTGAGATTTAATATTTTAAATTTCCCAGATAGGAGTGTCACTATACTATTAAAGGCAATAGAGAGACCAATTAGTCATTATGGCCATATTTGTTGAAAATGTGAACTATGCAAGCTCTAGGTGGAAAAAGGGGTCAAAAGACCTTAATGTGGACAAAAGTCACGACTTAATAACTTAGGGCAGTCTCAAGGTTGGGAAAGGCCAAGCAAGGCAGTCTTAAGGTGGTGAAAAAGTCAGGAGAGGCATGCAAAAGCTATGAAAGGAGGTGAAGCATCATCAAATTCATGGAAGTCTTGTAGGTCATTGAAGACTAAGAGACAAATACTCAAGGATTCTCAAGAGGAGATTCATCCAAGGCTCAAGGCTCAAGGAGCTGAAATGGAGCAGTCCAAGCTAGGAAAAATGTAGAGGAGGACATTACATGCATAGAGGAGGAGTAAGCAGGAGCTATCAAGCCCACATCCCATCTAGTCTCTTGTAGGTATAGACATAGTCTACTTATAACATTTATAACTCTTTGTGTACATATCAAATTCAAGATATTTAAAGTGAATTTTGTAGCTTATATATCTTAGTTTTCCTAAGAGGGCTTCTTGAGATCAGTTTTATGTGCAAAGAAATTGGTGTACCTCTGTAACCCTAAAATCTGCGCATCCTACATCTCTGCATAGTTTGCTTTGTATAGAGTTGTGATTGACCTAAACAGATCCATTTGAGGTTTTCTATATCTTTTTGGAAAGCTTATGAACCATACTAAGTGTGTCTAAAAGCTTATCTAATATGGATCAGTGTAAAGTAAATGAATTAGATTTTTGTGGCATGCTAGTAGAAAAGGTGTATGAAGGGACCTAGGTATTGGGTTCATTTCACTTCTAGTGTGCAAATATGAGGGATTAATTTCCATCAGTTGGTATTAGAGCTGGAAAGATCTTTTGATGACTCTAGGAGAAGGATAAAAAAGCTTGGACATCAAGGCTAAGAGGTACTTTTTAGTGTAACCCTAATTTCCTATTAATTATGGCAGGTCTAGGTCAAAAATTGGAATTGCTTGACAAATAAAAATATCAGCCATGGAGGGTGAGAGTCATGTGTTGGTGCAAATATCAAGCCTACACATTTGGATAGAGTTTATGTACAATTGAAGCTCCATGGAAACCATTGTTAGGAAGCCTTTTATCTTTTACCATTTGTAAAAGTCAATTTGACTTAAAAGAACATTTGTAACCACCACTAAACTCATGGAGTTGTTAGTTGGAAAAGTCATGAATCTACTTGAGAGAATATCTCCTACATTGGAGGACTACTTTTAGTGAGAGCCAATGGAGAATTCAAATTCAAATTTCAAGTCTATCATCTATAACAGATGACAAAAAAAAACTCGCGGGAGTAGTGACTTCATTCCCGAGTTCTCTTTGACCACATTGTAAGAGAGTAAGGCTTATATCATAGCCTATACTACTCATCATCATTAGGCTTTGATTATCATGCCTATGATCTTGTGCAACATTGTGTTCTAGTACAATAGATTAATACTTTTCATCTATGGTCTCTCTGACATAGTCACTCATAACATTCAACTTGTACTGCTCATATCTTAGTCATTTCTTCACCATTTTCAATGTTCTATAGCTTGTTGGAATCAGCTCCAAGTCATCTACATGTCACAAATTTTGAAGATAATCCATTCAGCAGATTTGGAAAAATGCGCATCAAAGTACCCACTGGTCAAACTCTGCAAAGGTCCTAAAAAATCAAGGGTAATGATTTGATTGCTAAATTGATTGCTCTATTGCATAATTTTAAGTGATTTCACTTGGAATCATTAGCTCATTAAGTTAATTTGATATCCCCAAAAGGAATTTTTCTAATTTCTATTGTACTAGAAGCACTGAGCATAACAAGCAGCAGGTGTGTGAACAAAAATAGAAGGTTTTCATTGATCTTTCAACTTGGAAGTAGTCTATTTTGTTTCAATCATTTCACATCATTTCCAAAGTACGTAGGCACTTGTTTAGTGTCATTGGAAAGCTAAGAGGGCCTACTACTCAACTCTGAAGCAAGAAGGGTCTGGTACAAAGCAGGAGTTAGCAGTACCTACTCATTTCTTGGAGTGTCCATCCATCTTTCCCAACAGTGGTATCAGAGCTTAGTTAAGGTAAAATGTGAGATGGTTTTCCTTATTTCATTGATAAATTGGAGAGGAACAACTATCAAGCATGGTCCTTCAGGATGAAGACATACTTGCAAGGAAGGACCCTTTATGGATACATCTGAGGAGATGAGGAGATGCCCATATTTAGAAGCAAAGGACAACCTACAAGGAAGGAACATGAAAGAATCAATACATGGTGTGCCAAGGATGCATTAGCAAGGTCTTACTTACTTAACTCAATTTCTGATTTTCTTCTTCCACACATTAGGAACTGTAAGACATCCCAAGAGACTTCGAAAACATTGTCTTCATATTTCTCTTCCAACACAAGGGCTAGGAAGAACCAATTGTGGATTGAGTTTACCACTCAAAGAAAGCAACCCAAGCAAGGCATCTCAAAGTATGTGACCAAAGTCAAAGATGTAGCAGATCAACTGGCAAGCATAGGAGAATAAATTGAAGAGGAGTAGATTGTAAGACAAGTAATCAATGGTATTAAAGCTGATGACAAATGGGAAAGCTTCACAACTGCCATGGACTTGTACATGGACATGCAGATTCTAGATCTTACCACTCTCATAGAGCAACTATTTACCCATGAAGCCAAGCTCAACAAGAATGGAGATTCATCAAGAGGTAATAGCTCTTCTGCCCTATACACTGATAAAAGTAAGTCCAAAGAGAAAGGGAAGAACAAGAAGATTGAAGATGAAGGAGCTACCTCCCAAGCCAACTATGCAAGGAGAGGTAGAACCTCAAGAGTGTTGGAGTTCGATGTCTGCGGAAGCACGCAAACGACACAAGGAAGAAGAAGAAGCTTGGAGCACAACACACAATAGTGAATGCATTACTAGAGAATGTACAAAGATAAGTAGCCCATTAGGGCAATAGGCGTATATACAAGCCGGGGGAAAAAACCTCCTAAAGAGGGAAAAAAGTGCCCCGATGGTCGTAGAGTGTTCACACACATCACTACCTAAATATATCAACAAATCCCCCCTGGGAGTGATGCGCTGAACAAGTAGCTGGCACTCATGTATAAGGAAGTGCCAAGCTATGTGGAAATCACTCCACAAAAGGAAGTAAGCCCAAAGCTTTGCGGAAAGCTTCAACCTTCTCCTTGGGTAGAGCCTTCATGAAAAGGTCTGCAATGTTCTCCTGCATGGGCATATATGCCAAGCTGATCTCCCCAGCAGAGAACCTCTCCCTGACATAATGATAATGCACCTCAATGTGCTTAGTGCGAGCATGGAACACAAGGTTCCTCACAACTACCAATGCACTCTGACTGTAAGTGAAGATGGTGGTGGTAGAAGACTGACCAACACCCAAATCAACCATAAGGCAGCTGAGCCACACACACTCAACAATAGCTGTGAAAGCTTCCCTATACTCAGCCTAACAACTAGAAGTGGCCACAGTAGGCTGCTTCTTGCTCAACCAAGATATACATGAGCTACCAAGCATGAAGCAAAAGCCAATAGTGGACACACGAGTGTCATAACAACTAGCCCAGTCTGAGTAAAAAAAAAGCATGCAAATCTGGTGGTAGTGATCCCCCCTTGGGATAAAACAACCCAAGTAGCTGAGTACCACTCAAGTAGCAAAAGATGCGCTTAACCGCCTGCCAATGCTTGACACCTGGGCAATGCATAAATCTGCTCATCTATGAGACAACAAACTGAATATCTGGCCTAGTAATGCATAAGTAAATAAGGCAGCCAACAACCTGTTGATAGAGGAAAACATCAAATGCATCTCCAGCATCATGAAGACTCAATCGTAAACCTGTCTCCATAGGAATGGCAATAGGCTTACAGTCTTCAAGGCCAAAATGCTACAATAATGTGTCAATATATTTTGTTTGACACAAAGCCATTCCACCATCAACTTGCATAAACTGAATGCCCAAATAGTGATGCAAATGCTCAAATTAGACATCTCAAATGAGGCATGCAAATCAGCCTTAAAATCAACAATATGCTTCTCAATAGGACCAGTGAGTAGCATGTTGTCGACATAGACAACAATGATCAGAAGCACATCATTAGCACGCTTAAAATATAAGGTGCTTTCAGTTGGACTATTCTCATAACCATGTGCAATCAGATAGGCATGTATCTTCTCATACCAAGCACGTGGTGCTTGCTTTAAACCATATAATGCCTTCTTTAACCTGCACACCTGGTTTTCATGCCCTTTCTGCACAAAGCCACGGGGCTAAAAAACATACACTTCTTCATGCAAGTCACCATTCAAAAATGCAGTTTTAATGTCCAACTGATGTACATTCCAACCATGATGGGCTACAAGTGCATAAATGCTCCGAAAAATAGTCATACGACATGTAGGTGCAAAGGTCTCATCAAAATCAATGCCTCTTTCCTATGCATAACCCTTTGCAACAAGCCTAGCCTTATACCTGTCAACTATACCATCAGGTTTATGCTTGAGCTTGTATACCCAGTTAGTGCCAATGGCCTTCTTGCCAGGTGGCAAGTCACATAAAGACCAAGTACCATTCTTCATTATTGCATCATATTCAAATTCCATAGCAGCCATCCAATTTTTTGAATTTTGTGCTTCATCAAACGAAATAGTCTCATTCTCATCACAAAGACTAGATGCAGCCATAACATAGTAATCTGATGCAAAAGAGGCACTATGAGAGCCTGATTGAGTACAATATGACAGAGGTGCATCTAATTTGCTATCACGCAAGGTATGCACCAGCCATTTTGGCATAGTTCTTGCCTGCTCAATATCAACTCTCTCATCAATAAGTGCATGATGTACATCTGCATCAGAAATGGAATTATCTGCATCATCATATGAAACCTGCAAAGGCTGAGAAGTTGCCTCATTAGGACCAACACTAGATTGTCCACCTATAAAAAGAGGTAGCAAAGTATCATACATGTCTTTGGAGCTAACAAATGTCTCCTTAGTACATGAAAGCAATGGCTGAATAACATCTTCCACAAAAACAACATCATGGCTAACCAAAATGCGTTTAGTCTATGGACGATACAGACAATAGCCTTTACTTTCAGAACTGTACCCAACAAAAAAACATTTTACTGCTTTATCATCCAATTTTCTTCGATGTTGTTCAGGCACTAATGCATATGCCAAACAACCAAAAACACTTAGATGAGCAACAGATGGCTTGCGGTCATGCCAAGCCTCATATGGAGTGATAGAATGCAGTGCTTTAGTGGGACACCTGTTCAGTACATATGCTGAACACATGATAGCCTCAAGCCAAAAACTATGTGGTAAAGCTTGACTCTTGACCATACACCTTGCCATCTCCATGAGTGACCTGTTCTTTCGTTCAGCAACTCCATTCTGTTGAGGTGTATATGGAAATGTACACTGGTGTTTTATCCCACGTTAGCCAGAAATGTATTAAAATAAGAAGACATATACTCCCCCTCCCCCCGATCAGAATGGAGGGTGCCCATTTAACATGCTGATAGATTTTTAGCTAAAAGCAAAAACTGTTTGAAGCACATGAACACTTCGGACTTTGCCTTCAATGGATATACCCATGCATGCCTGGAAAAATCATCGATGAAAGTCACGAAGTAATGATAATTCCCAAAAGAAGGTGTCTGCATAGGACCACAAACATCACTATGTACAAGCTACAATTTCTGAGTAGCCCGCACTGAACCATCTTTTGGAAAGGACAAACGCTGCATTTTGCCCAAAATAGAGCCTTCACAAACATGTTTTCCAGGTGCCTCTAGTTTGGCCAAAGAGGACACCGTTTTAGATTTCTGTAGGTGTAGCAAACTAGCAAAATTCAGATGACCAAAGCGTGCATGCCAAAGCTTTGCATCTGACATAGCCTGAGAATCATTTACTGCACATGCCAAATCATTTATAGATCTTTCATAGTCTATGAGCTTATAAAACCCACGACATAAAATGCCAGAAGCAATAATCACATCGCCATTTGACAGATCATGAACTGTACACCTGTCATCAACAAATTTCACAACCAAGCCAATCTTGCCTAATGCAGAAACTGATAACAAGTTCTTCTTGATCCCTGGCACAAATAAAGCATATGAAAAAGTGAAAGAACTAGTATAAGCAGTAGTCAAAATGATCTTACCAACTCCCATAACAGGATAATAGGAGTTATTGGCACATGTAATAGTATTCCCTATAGGGGCAAGCTCGAGTGAAGAGAAGAAACTGCACTGCGAGGTAATATGTTTGGTTGCCCCACTGTCAAAATACCAAACATCTGAGTCTACTGCAGACATGCAGTGCTAATGAGAGGATGAGTCAAAACTGTAGACAGTAGTAAACACCCATTCTTCTTCATGCACAAGATTAGCAGACTCTGTTTTTGGGGTAGAGGCCTCTGCAACAACCATTCCAGCCTCTTTCTTCTTTGCCTCTTTAGCAGCCAGTTTTGAATAGTTCTTTATGATATGATCATTCAGTTTTGGATAGTTCTTTATGATATGATCAATCCATTTACAGTACTTACAAAACAATTTCTGCTTTTCTGATTTCTTCTCATCTTTATCTTCCTTCTTCGAATATGCAAAATTAGCAGATTTTTGCTTACTAGTTGAAGAGCTCGATTTTCCTTTGCCCTTCTGACTAGCCAGGAAAGCTTGATTTGCAACTCGCATAATGGACCTGTTTTGCCTGGACTGATCTTCTTGCAACAGAACAGAGACTAACTCCTTAAATGATAAGGCATTTAGATTGCCTTTCATCATCAACCAAAGAGTAGAAGCAAAACTCTGATATGAATCAGGAAGACCATTCAGAACGGTCTGCATAAGTGAGCTATCTAGTATAACCTCATCAGCAGAAATCAACTGTTCCTTCAAGCCTCATTCCTAGCTTGGTGCAATGTGGTAAGTATATCCCAAGCATCCTTAGCTGTTCTGCAAGAGCAAATGTGAGGAATAATGGCAGGTTTGATAGACAAAGCTATCAATGCATGTGCTTGGGCATCTCTGCCATCCCAGTGAATCTGCTCTACATTAGGTGCAGCAAAAACCATAGTACAAACAAGAATATGCAGAATATCATAATCTTCGACACCTTCTACATCAGCTTCAGTACCTGTAGTTGTAATAGTTGCAGGTGTGATAGGACGTTTTTCAACACCTTGCACAATGTTCCACACTCCTTTTGCAACCAAAACATGTCGCATTATATAAGCCCAGAACGGGTAGTTGGTACCATCCAACTTATCCTCAACAGCCAACATACGGAGTACATCACTGCTTTCAGCCATGGCTGGTGACTAAAATACCTTGATGCAAAAAATTGTTTGTATCTCAAAAAGTTGAAGAAAACTGCCCAGACGAATTCCGCTAGACCTGTAGCAAACTTTGAGATGCTTATACTTGCGAACATAAACTGGTATATACCTTTGGCACAAAAAGACAAAATAGCTTCCATAAGCACTATGATAGTGCGTTCGAAGGCCGAAACGAGCTCAGATCACGATTTCGGCACCACAGAGCGAAGCCATTTTGATCTTGAAAACACACTGAGTATGCTCACCAAAATTTGTGCGATTCTGAGACTGCAACCAGAGGAGTGTCGACGACGCCCTAGATGAAGCGACGATCTACTCTGATACCCATTGTTGGAGTTAGACATCTGTGGAAGAACGCAAACAACACAAGGAAGAAGAAGAAGCTTGGAGCACAACACACAATACTGAATGTATTACTAGAGAATGTACAAAGATAAGTAGCCCATTAGGGCAATAGGCGTAAATACAAGTCAGGGGAAAAAACCTCCTAAAGAGGGAAAAAAGTGCCCGAGTGGTCCTAGAGTGTTCACACACATCACTACCTAAATATATCAACAAAGAGGAAGGGGTAGAGGAGATAAGCAAGGGAGGGGGAGACCTTATAACTCCTCACCATGTTATGTTTGTGGATTGTCAAATCATACTACAGATGAGTGTTACAAGAACTTCAAGAATTGGAGAGGTGGAGGATTTCAAAGAGGTGGATATACACAATCAAGAGGAAGATTCAATCACCATCAGGGATACAATAACAACTACAACAAAAACTATAATAGCAACTACCAAGGAGGCTACAAATCAAGGAAAGATTACAAAAACTACATAGAGGAGCAAGAGTATTCTTTTTTGATTATGAATATGAGATCAAAACTAGGTATAAATGATGACCATCTATTCTACATTGACTCAAGATGCTCAAACCATGTGACAGCCAATGTAGCTCTTCTCTATGACCTTGAGGAACCAAAGGGTAAGCATCAGGTACAAATAGGTGATGACACCAAGCACTCAATGATTAAAGTAGGAAATGTTAAGACCTTTGATGGAAATGGAAATTTGTTGAGCAGGGTTCTATATGTACCTACAATTACCAAGAATTTGATAAGTGTTGGACAGATTGTGGAAAAAGGTTTGCAGGTTAGATTCAACCAATATGGAGCATTTGTGGAGGATCCCCAACATGGATTCAAGAGAATTGCCAAAGGAGAAAAGACAGGTAGATTATTCAATTTTGAAATTGAGGATACAAGGAACATTGCACTTTATAGTTACAAATATCAAACACTATCAGAGCTTGAAATTTGGCATAAGAGGTTAGGACATATTGGTGAGAGAACTTTAAAGCAAATATGTAGAGATCAATGTATGCTTGGGATACCTATGTATCCAAGCAACACATGATCTATAAATGTGGTGCTTCTCAGTCTGGAAAATCTCACAGGTTACCCTTCTCAAGGAAAGGCTACATGCATGAGGACTACCTAGAGTGGGGTGGCAGAGAGGAGAAATGGATTAATTGTAAGACAATAGTTACGCAATATAACACATGACAATAGCAGAGAAGATAACAGATATAGGAGAATCTCAACAATTTTCTACTAGCAGCAAGTACAAAGATGATGGCGTTGTCCACCCGTGCGCTCTCAAGGTAGAGCTTAAATGGTGATCTAGACAACTCTAGATAGGGAGATACAAGGTAGAGGTATGCTGGCTCAACTCAATGTCTTAGGTAGTGCAGAAGTCATGTATATATAGGATCATGGGTGGCCTGCCATGGACGGCTATACATGGGCGGTAGGGCGTGGGCGGCCACCGCCCGCGTAATTGCCATACACGGCTTAGACTGGTTGAACCGACCTAACAAATATAAATGATTTCTGACTCCGACAGGGAATATTCCATGGAATATTCCCTTTACCGTCGCGCCGGGGGCGCTGCCCCCGGACCCCCACCAGGGGGCCCGCTGGCCCCCTGGGACCCCCCAGCCAGGGGGCCCGCTGGCCCCCTTGGACCCCCCAGCCGGGGCTGCTCACCGCTGCCCCGGACCCCACAATTGGGGACCCTGGTAACTCCCTTTCCTTATAATATCTTACATGGTCCAATATGACCTTCATCCAACATTCAAGTTGGGATTCCCATCAATTGGGTAATGCACGCTTGGCTTCTCCTCATAAAGGGGGCCTTACAAAATGTGCATACAATCATGAGGGGTAGACATTGATCATACTCTAACACCCCCCCTCAATGTTTACCGATGATAAATCAAGTAGGTCTCGGTCCTATGCCCATCTGTTGAAGATGCTTGTTGAGCTGCTCTCTTCCAAGTGCTTTAGTGAATATGTCAGCACAATTTGCCTCTGTTGGGCAATATTCTAGCTCCACAATTTCATCTTCAATTAGCTCACGAATGTAATGGTACTGTACTTCTATGTGCTTGGTGCGAGCATGAAATACTGGGTTCTTTGCAATAGCCATACAACTTTGATTATCACACTTGAGTACAATTGGCATATTTGATGGAAAGCCTATATCTGCAAGAATTCTCCTTAACCAGACTGCCTCACAAGAAGCAAAACAAGCTGCTTTGTACTCTGCTTCAGTGGAGGAGAGTGCGAGAGTTGGTTGCTTCCTACTTACCCAAGAAAATATTCCTGAACCAAGTGAGAAACAATATCCAGAAACTGATTTTCTAGAATCACAATCTCCAGCCCAATCTGAATCACAATATCCTTGGAGTGTATCACCTGTGGTATACAAAATACCAAAATCCAAGGTTCCTGCAATGTACCTTAGAATTCGCATTCCAGCATTCCAGTGACTCTCCTTAGGTTTGTTGGAAAACCTGCTTAACACTCCAACAGCATAGCAAATGTCTGGTCTAGTGTTGCACAGAAAAATAAGACTTCCAACGAGCTTCCTATACTTCTTAGCATCTACATCAGGCATGTTATCATCCATAGATAGCTTATGATTTACCTCCATAGGTGTGCTAGTTGGTTTGCAGTCCATCATTCCAAATGCCTTGAGAATTTCTTTGGAATATTTTTGTTGTGAGATGAAAATGCCATCCTTCCTTTGCCATACTTCAATTCCCAGACAAAAATGGAGTAGACCTAAGTCTGTCATTTCAAACTCAGTTCCCAAGCTGATCCGAGTTTGATTGATGAGTTCCTGATGATCTCCTGTAATGATCAAATCATCTACATATACAATGACAACAACTAGCTTGCTATCCCTTTTCGTTACATACAAGTTAGCATCAGAAGTACTTCTTTCAAAACCCATATTTTTGAAAAAATGATCAATTCGTTGGTACCAAGCTCGTGGAGCTTGCTTAAGTCCATACAAAGCTTTCTTCAACCTGCAAACTTTATTTTCTGAATTGGGCACCTCAAAACCTGGTGGTTGAGATACATATACCTCCTCCTTGAGGTGACCATTCAAAAATGCAGATTTGACATCCATCTGGAAAATAGGCCAAGACTTTTGTGCAGCTACTGCAAGTACCGTCCGAATAGTTGTCATGCGTGCTGTTGGTGCAAAAGTTTCTTGAACATCAAATCCTTCAATCTGTGAAAAACCCTGTGCAACTAATCGTGCCTTATACTTTTCTAATGTTCCATCAGCTTTATACTTAGCTTTCCAAATCCATTTAGTACCTATTACCTTCTTCTTTGGCGGCAAGTCGACTAGATCCCATGTATCATTTTTGAGTATACTATCATACTCAGACTGCATTGCCGCTCTCCAATCTGGATCATCAATGGCTTCTTCAATGGTGGTAGGTTCCTTTATCGAACCCATGATATCTGCCATTAGAGCCATGTTAACAATGTGTTCTGAGGCTCTTCTTTGCTCCTCTATTCTCTTTGATCTTCGTAATCCATCCGATGATGATTCTGGTGCATCTACATGTGGATTGTGATCATCAAAGAGCTGTTGTGCCCACTTCGGTAGTGGCTTACGCTGTGCAGCTACAATTGGTTGGCTTTTTATTGAGGAAATTTCTCCATCAGATGTTTCCTCCTCCTCAACTTTAACCTGTCTTTTGATAGGCACAAGGTGAGATATTTCTCCGTTTGATGAGATAGTAGATTTACCTTTATCTTCTACTAAGTGTGGTCGTTCATCAAACACCACATCTCGGCTGACAAAAATCTTCCTTGCCTCAGGATCCCATAACCTGTATGCTTTAGACTCTTCACTATATCCTAGGAAGACACACTTTTTGCTTTTTGAATCCAACTTTGATCTTGTTGAATCAGGAATATGTGCATAACAGAAACAACCAAAAATTCTGAAATGCAAAACTGAAGGCTTTTTACCAGAATATGCTTCTTGAGGAGTCATCCCCTTCAGAGCTTTTGTGTAGCTTCGATTGAGGATGTAGACTGCTGTATTGACTGCTTCTGCCCAGAATGAATCAGGCATGTCTTGAGCCTTTAACATACAACGAGCCATTTCAACTACTGTCCTGTTCCTGCGCTCAACAACGCCATTTTGTTGAGGTGTATGAGCTGTGGTAAGTTGCCTTTTCACACCATGCTCCTTACAGTAATTGTTGAATTCTGTTGACAAGAATTCACCTCCTCTATCTGTTCTAAATTTCTTCAGTTTCCTTCCTGATTCACTTTCTACATACTTATGCCACGCTTTAAATTTTTCAAAAGCATCAGCCTTCTCTCGAATGAAATAAACCCACATCTTTCTACTATAATCGTCGACTAACAGTAAGAAGTAGAAAGATCCTCCTAAAGCAGGTGTAGACATTTTACCGCAGAGATCAGCATGTACCAACTCTAGAGGAGCTTGAGATCGATTGTTGGTCTCTCTTGGAAATGCCTTTCGTTGTTGCTTGCCCATCATACAAGCTTCACAAGGTTCCTGCAACTCTGAAAATGCAGGCAAATGAGCAACCATCCCTGTTCGTTGCATCTCCTTCAAAACTGCAAATCCGAGATGCCCAAATCGTTGGTGCCATAACCTGCTTACATCTTTATCTTCTGTAGCAGTTAAAGCACTTAACTCATACAAGTTATCCCGTCGTGTGCCTTTACCTACAACATTACCTGATGAATCCATGATTTCCGCACCACTCTTATTGAAGTGAACTTCGAGTCCACGATCTGTTATTGCAGAAACTGACAACAAATTTCTTTTGAGTGTAGGTGCATAGAGAACATCGGATAACTTTTTCTCAACACCTGGAGAAGTGATAAAAGAGATGGTTCCAGTTCCTTCAGCTGGACACTTGGAGTCGTTTCCCACCACTACATTGATGGATTCCCGCAGAGGCACTAGGGAACTATACCAATCCTTTTTACTAGTCATATGGCGAGAAGCTCCACTATCTAAAATCCATGGCTCATCAACACGAGCTTGAGCAGATGAACATACCTCTTCAATAGCTACCCAAAGTTCCAGCTCTGTGTTGTTTGCAGACTCTTTGTTCTTCCATGATGATTTTACAGTCCCATTCCGTTCATCAGCTTGCTTCTTTCTGCAATCCTTGATGGCATGGCCTTTCTTTTCACAATAGAAGCAACTTCCTGTGAACTTTTTCTTCTTTGGCTTCTTCTTTGATCCCTCTGAAGAGCCTTTACCTTTTGCATTTGCTGAGAATGCAGCATCAGTTGTACTTTGCCGATTCTTCAGCCGCATCTCTTCTTCTAAAAGCATGGCACAAAACTCTTCAAATGTAAGAGGAGTTGGCCTTACCTGAGTGTTAAGGGCTGTTACTAATCCATCATACTTTGCTGGAAGAACACGTACAGATCTTCGAGCTAGCTCTTCTGGTGTTATAACAACACCAACTGCAGCCAATTGATCTTGAAGATGCTTTATCCGTTTGATAAAATCTTCAGCCTTTTCAGAATCAGAATGCTTTTCATTTGCCAACTGATTTTCTAAATTCTGTATCCTAGTGTGGTTCTTGGTCTCATATTGTCGAGCCAATATGCCCCAAGCCTCATGTGCTTTAGTAGTATGTTGAACTAAAGTAAGCACAGAATCACTTACACTAGTGACAATCGCACATAATGCATCAGCATTCCGCCTCTTCCAAGCTCGTAGAAGATCTGGATCTGGCTGAATCATCAATCTTGAATTTGCTCGATCTTCAACTGGTATAGGCTCTGGATCCAATCCCATCGGTCCCATGAGAGTGTCAAGTAATTCATAGGAGTCCAAAATTGCAGAAATTTTGAACTTCCAGAGTGTATAATTGGTTCCATCCAGCTTCCCTTCAGTGAATGCAGGTGGACGAATTCGAATAGGTGCAGCATTAACATTAGGTGAAGCACCAAGACTAGTGTTCGACGATGAAGCCATCATGTAATCACTCGAATAATCTACTGATATTCTAGTCTGCTAGTAGGCTAAAATAATGATACTTCTCAAGCTATTCGAACCTTACAGCTCTGATACCATGTAAGACAATAGTTACGCAATATAACACAGGAGCAATAGCAGAGAAGATAACAGATATAGGAGAATCTCAACAATTTTCTACTAGCAGCAAGTACAAAGATGATGGCGTTGTCCACCCGTGCGCTCTCAAGGTAGAGCTTAAATGGTGATCTAGACAACTCTAGATAGGGAGATACAAGGTAGAGGTATGCTGGCTCAACTCAATGTCTTAGGTAGTGCAGAAGTCATGTATATATAGGATCATGGGTGGCCTGCCATGGACGGCTATACATGGGCGGTAGGGCGTGGGCGGCCACCGCCCGCGTAATTGCCATACACGGCTTAGACTGGTTGAACCGACCTAACAAATATAAATGATTTCTGACTCCGACAGGGAATATTCCATGGAATATTCCCTTTACCGTCGCGCCGGGGGCGCTGCCCCCGGACCCCCACCAGGGGGCCCGCTGGCCCCCTGGGACCCCCCAGCCAGGGGGCCCGCTGGCCCCCTTGGACCCCCCAGCCGGGGCTGCTCACCGCTGCCCCGGACCCCACAATTGGGGACCCTGGTAACTCCCTTTCCTTATAATATCTTACATGGTCCAATATGACCTTCATCCAACATTCAAGTTGGGATTCCCATCAATTGGGTAATGCACGCTTGGCTTCTCCTCATAAAGGGGGCCTTACAAAATGTGCATACAATCATGAGGGGTAGACATTGATCATACTCTAACATTAATTGTTGAAATAGCTAGGTCAATGTTAAATGAGAAGAAATTACCTAATTACTTATGGGCAGAGAGTGTATCTACTACCACTTATCTTGTAAACAAGTTTCCATCCAAATCTCTTGATGGGATGACCCCATATGAAGCATGTCATGGTAGAAGTCCTCCACTCGATGATTGCAGGATCTTTGGATGTGTTGCTTATGTGCACATCCCTTCTCAAATAAGAGGTAAGGTAGAGCCTAAGGAAGAGAAGTGCATTTTCATAGGGTATGACTTGAATCATAAAGGATACAGGTTCTACAATCCTTACAACAAAGGATTCATGGTCAGTAGAGATGTTGTCTTTGATGAGAATGACTCTTGGTTTGAAGTGAATGCAAGAAAGTAAAGTTACCTTATGACTTGGAAGAGGAGTTTCCAAGCTTCACCAAGGAGGAGCCTAATCAGATTGAAATCAACTTAGATGATGAGGACATCATCAACTTAGAATAATTCAAGGCATGGAAGTCCAAAGGCAAAGTCAAAATGAAGAAGTTGGAGGATATACCTAAATCATCCAACCAAGCAATCAGGAGATCACAAAGGGAGAGCAAGAAGCCAATCAGATTGACACTTCCTTAGTTACTAAGCACTCTATTTATCTTGCAAAAGACTTGTCATTTGAAGAGCCATCATCATATGAAGAGGCAAAGACCAAGGGAGAATGGAAGGAAGCTATGGATGAGGAAATTGAAGCACTCAAGGAGAGTGATACTTGGGAGCTAGTACCAAAGAAGGAGTCTATGAAGGTAATTGGTTCTAGATGGATCTATAAGATCAAGAGGAATTCAGATGGATCAATAAGTAGGTACAAAGCTAAACTTGTGGCTAAGGGTTTTGCACAAACCCAAGGAGTTGATTATGAAGAAACCTTCTCACCTGTGGCAAAAGTGCCAACCATTAGGGTATTGGTAAGTATGGCTGCATCAAAGAATCGGAACATGTATCAATTGGATGTAAAAAATGCATTTCTAAATGGCTCGATTTCAGAGGAGGTGTACATGTCTCAACCTCCTGGCTATGAGGATCCAAGCAAGGTAACATATGTATGTAAATTGAACAAATCTCTTTGTGGATTGAAGCAGGCACCTAGGGCATTGAACCATAGGTTGACTACATACCTTTAGGATCAAGGATTCATCATGAGTAAAGTAGATACTTCTCTGTTTGTTAAGAGGAGAAATTTAGAGGTAATATACCTATATGTATATGTTGATGATATCATACTCACAGGTAATGATGCTAATGGCATCAAGCAAATCAAGAATCAGATGACATAGGAGTTAAAAATTAGTGACCTTGGATCACTAAAATATTTTCTTGGACTTGAGTTAGTATATACTAACTCTAGAATTTACATTACTCAGAGAAAGTATATATAGGACATGTTGAAGAAGTTTCATTTGCAGGATGCCAAAGTTGCAAGTACTCCAATAGAGGTAAACCAAAAGTTAAGTGCTTGAGAAAATTGCAGGTTACCAAAGCATAGTGGGAAGCTTGAACTATGCTACATTGACAAGGATTGATATTGCTTATGGAGTAAGTGTTTTAAGTCAATTTATGCACAAACCTAGGGCACCTCATTTGGAAGCTGCCAAGAGGATTTTGAAGTACCTTAAGGGCACTCAAAATCAAGGGTTATATTTTCCTTATACTTCAGACTTGGACATCAAGATATATTCAAATGCAGATTGGACAGGTTGCAAAGATGATAGAAGGAGTACCTCAGGATACCTATCTTTTGCAGGTGATAAACCTATATCATGGTCTTCAAAGAAGCAACCTACTATTGCTTTGTCTTCTACAGAGGTAGAGTATAGAGGATTGGCCAATGATACTCAAGATGCCATATGGATCAGATTGCTATATATAGATTTGGGTTTGCATACTACATCTCCAATGATTTTTGGAGATAATACAAGCTCACTACATCTTGCAGTAAATCCTATTTATCATGCTAGGATCAAGCATATAGAGCTCCACTATCATTATGTGAGAGAGAAGCTATTGAGCAACGAAATTCAGTTGGCTTATGTATCAACTAATATGCAATGTGTACACTTATTGACTAAAGCATTAGATGGTACAAAACTTTGCAGGTTTAAGTCTATGATTGGATTGCATGACATTCAAGAAGATTGAGGAAGAAGACCAAGCCAAAATGTTTGGCTTGAGGGGGAGCTGTTGGTGAAAATATCAAGCCTACACATTTGGCTAGAGTTTATGTACAATTGAAGCTCCATGGAAACCATTGCTAGGAATCCTTTTATCTTTTACCATTTGTAAAAGTCAATTTGACTTAGAAGAACATTTGTAACCACCACTAAACTCGTGGAGTTTTTAGTTGGAAAAGTCACGGCTCTACTTGAGAAAATATCTCCTAGATTGGAGGACTACTTTTAGTGAGAGCCAATGGAGAATTCAAATTCAAATTTCAAGTGTATCATCTATAAAAGATGACTAAAAAACCCGCATTAGTAATGACTTCATTCCCGAGTTCTCCTTGACAACATTGTAAGAGAGTAAGGCTTATATCATAGCCTATCCTACTCATCATCATTAGGCTTTGATTATCATGCCTATGATCTTGTACAACATTGTGTTCTAGTACAATAGATTAATACTTTTCATCTATGGTCTCTCTGACATAGTCACTCATAACTGTCAACTTGTACTGCTCATATCTGAGTCATTTCTTCAACATTTTCAATTTTCTATAGCTCCAAATCATCTACATGATCACAAATTTTGAAGATAATCTATTGAGCAGAGTTGGAGAAAAGCACATCGAAGTACGCACTGGTCAAACTCTGGAGAGGTCCTTAAAATTTGGGGTAATGATTTGATTGCTAAATTGATTGCTCTGTGTATAGTGCATCATTTTAAGTGATTTCACTTGAAGTCATTAGCTCATTAAACTAATTTGATATCCCCAAACAGAATTCTTCTAATTCCTACTCTCCTGGAAGCACTGAGCATAACAAGCAGTAGGTGTGTGAACAAAAATAGAAGGTTTTCATTGATCTTTCAACTTGGAAGTAGTCTGTTTTGCTTCAATCATTTCTCACATCATTTCCAAAGTACATAGGCACTTGTTTAGTGTCCGTGGAAAGCTAAGAGGGCCTACTACTCAACTCTAAAGCAAGAAGGGGCTAGTACAAAGCAGGAGTTGGCAGTACCTACTCATTTCTTGGAGTGTCTATCCATCTTTCCCAACATTATGAATTACCTCATGAGCAAAGATTTATGGTGTATTGTGTGTGGAGATGAAGACAAGCCTGATGTGGATCCCAAAGATGCAAAGATCACCAATCAAGAATTGAAGATGTTGAAGGATTGGGAGGAAAGGAATAGAAGAGCTATCTTCTACATATCACAGGTAATCTCTAACACTATGATTGGTCATATATCAAAGTTTGATCATGCCAGAGATGTTTGGGTGACCTTATAGAAGATATATGCCACTTCCACAAGAAGAAAAAAGATGCATCTTAAGAATGAACTCCATTCTTTGAAGAAGGGTAGTGGTCAATCTATTGTTGACTACACCTTGAAGGTGAAGGAGTTGAGGGAGCATTTGGTATCCATTGGATACAAAGTAGATGAGGAAGACCTTGTGCAAATTAATCTCAATGGGTTGAGGGAAGACAAATGGAAACCCTTCATTATTAATTGGAGAAACATCCAAGAAGGATGTTCACTCATAGGTCCTATATGCTAGCAAAGGCAAAGCCAAGAGTGGCAAGAAGGGGAAAGGAGGAAAAAGCAAGTAGAAGTAATCCAAGGAAGAAGATTTAGATTAAGAAGGAGATACCAAGGCATCATCTTCAAGGAAGGGCAAGAATCATCTTTAGAGAAGGGTGAATGACAAAGAAAAGAACAAACCTCATCAAGATAAAACTTGTTTTATATGTGGTAAGCATAATAGTATTTCTTCAAATTTCTAGTTCAATGATGAAAAAGGCAAGAAGAAGAAGGACCAAGGTAATTATGCTAACAACTCAAAGAAGGATGATGAGAAGGAGACCCTCCTTGCCATGAGACATGTCTACACTAATGATCCCAAGGACACAAAGTGGTACATAGACTCTGGATGCTCTAATCACATGTCATTTATGGAGGAATCTTTTGTTCATATGTAGGTCCCAAGCTCAAAAGATTGTGTGGAGACAGGAGATAACACTAAGCATCCCATTACACATGTGGGAGATGTGAAGCTAGGTGAAGTAAATCTATCAAGACTCTTAAAGATGTGCTCCATGTTCCATCTATTTCCAGAACCTTATCTCTGTAGGATAAATGCTAAAGAGAAGTGTGTAGGTTATATTTGATGCAAAAGGGTGCATCGTGAAGCAAGGAGGCAAGTTCATTGCCAAGGGAAGGAAAGAAGGCAGATTGTTCACACTAGATGTTGCTCCTATACACAACAAGGTATGTTTTATAATTATTGGTAACAAAAAGGTTGTAGAGAATGATCTTTGACATAGGAGGATAGTACATATCAATATTCCCAAGTTAAAAAGCATGAGAAAAGCAGGTTTAGTGTAGGGACTACCAAATATTGAAGGCTAAAGTCTACATGCATTTTGTGATGTTTCTCAGCTAGGTAAGCAAGCAAGGAAGCCATTTCCAAAGAGTGAGTAGAAATCCTCTAAGCTCTTGGAGCTTATACACGTAGATGTATGGGGCCTTAGCAGAGAGGCTTAATTGGGAGGAGCTAGGTACTTTGTCACTTTCATTGTTGACCACTCAAGAAAGGTGTGACTATATATTATCAAGGAAAAATCAGATGTGTTTTCATTTTCAAAAGTTTAAGTCCCTTGTTGAGAAAGAATGTGATGCAAACATCAAGACACTGAGGCCGACAGGGGGGGATTATTTCTCCAAGGAATTCACAAATTAATTCTAGGGGAATGGGATAAAGAGGTACTTTACATGCAGGTACACTCCTCAACAAAATGGTGTTGTAGAGAGGAAGAACATGAATTTGGTTGAGATAGCTAGATGTCTCATAAATGAATGTATGTTACTATTTTGGTATTGGGTTGAGACTATGAATACAGCTTGTTACTCAATAAACAGGCTTCCAAGAGGTGCCATGCACAACGTGAATCCACATGAAGTCTATTATGGCAAGCAATCAACCATGGACCACCTCAAGGTATTTGGATGTGTGTGCTTTGTTCATGTTCATAATGAAGTGAGAACAAAGTTAGAGCCCAAGGGTGAGAAATGTGTGTTCATTGGGTACTCAAATGAGAAAAAAGGCTATAGGTGCTATAAACCTCTCTCAAAGAAGCTATATGTGTCAAGATATGTTGTGTTTGATGAGTCAAGGTCATGGTATGGAGACAAGGGCAAGAAAAAGTTGGATGAAGAGGATCAAGAGGAGTATGCTGAATTTGATGTACAGATTCAACCTCAAGAGTCAATCACAATTAGTGAACTAGAGGCTTCTACATCTAAGGTACACTCATATGATCACTCTTACACTTATGATTATGAAAGATCATCCCCTACTTCAAAGTATAGAAGGGTGCAAGAGACAGACTAGGACACTAGGGAAGCTCAAGAGGAGTTAGAAGAGGAAGAGATTGAGGAGGTCATTAATCCTAATGTAAAGCTCAATAGACTCAAGAAGCAATATCCCAAAGGTAAAGAGAGGAGGTCTAAAAAGGAAGAAGGCACCCCCACAAAGGTATACATATGGTTCTTTTATGACAAAGCACTATGCATAATGATGAATGTCATTGCAGATCAAGAGCTAGATTCGTATGAGGAGACAAAGACCAAACCAGAGTGGAGGAAGGCTATGTATGAAGAGTTCAAAGCTCTTAAGGAAAAAAACACTTGGGAACTAGTACCCAAGAAGTAAGGCATGAAGATAGTCCAAAACAAGTGGGTGTACAAGACCAAGAGGAATGCAAATCGTAGCTTGGCAAGGTAGAAGGCTAGACTAGTAGCCAAAGGCTTCACATAGATACAAGCTGTGGATTATGAGGATACTTTTAGCCTTGTGGAAAACAAGGGTACCATTAGATCTCTCATAGCCCTATGTGCAACAAGGAGGTGGCCTATCTACCAGATGGACATAAAGAATGCTTTCTTGAATGTTGATTTACAAGAAGAGGTGTTCAAGGAACAATCTCAAGGGTATGTAGATCCACAAGATCCTACCTATGTTTGTAGGTTGAAGAAGGCCTTGTATGGCCTAAATCAAGCTCCAAGGGCTTGGAATCAGAAACTAATGGACTTCTTGAAGAGATGTGGCTTCTCTCTAAGTGATGCAGATCCATCCTTGTATATGAAGAAAACAAATGACAATATATGTTTGATATGCATATATGTAGATGATCTCCTTGTGATAGGTTATGTTGATGCAGCGATAAGGATCATCAAAGAGAATCTTAAAAGAGAGTTCAAAATCTCAGATTTAGGCATGCTAAAGTACTTTCTTGGCATTGAAGTGATCTATGGGAAAGAAGCTATCTCTCTCTCTCTCACAGAAAGTATCTTCTAGATGTGTTTTTTAGGTTTGGCATGACAGATTGCAAACTAATAGCTCAACCTATGGATTCAAATGTCAAGTTAAGCAAGGAAGATGGTAAGAAGCTAGAAGACTTTACATCGTATAGAAACATTGTGGAATCATTAATCTATGCTACACTCAGAAGGCTTGACTTGTGCTACATAGTTGGAGTTCTATCTGAGTTCATGCATGCAACTATATATACACATCTCAATCATGAAAAGAGAGTGTTAAGGTATGTGAAGAGTACAATTAATTATGGGTTGCTATACAGGTATGATGAAGAACTTCAAGTAAGAGCATGGAGTGATGTAGATTGGGTAAGGAGTTTTGATGATAGAAGATCAACTTCTCGCTATGTTTTCATGCTAGGTACAAAAGCAATTTCATGGATGAGAAAAATGTAGCCCATATTTGCATCGAGTTCAACAAAGGCTGAATATAAAGCTTTAGCCCTCACTACATGTGAAGCAATGTAGCTTAAGAAGCTCTTCAAAGATCTTTGTATACAACTTGGACCAATTCTAGTTTATGGAGATATGTCAAGCCTACATCTTGCTAAAAATCCCATGTATCATGCAAGGACAAGCATATTGAGGTGCATTATCATTATGTAAGGGAAAAGGTTGCAAGTGGGGACATTAATGTCCATTTTGTAGGTACAAAAGACCAAGTTGTAGATATCTTCACCAAAAGCTTGGATGTGACCAAGTCAACAAAGTTTTCAAAGGCTATGATCTTGCTTGATATGGACACTACTACCACCTTAAGCTTGAGGGGGAGTGTTGAAAATGTGAACTATGCAAGATTTAGGTGGATAAAGGGGTAAAAAGACCTTAATGTGGACAAAATTAATTAGGGTGGTCTCAAGGTCGGGCAAGGTCAAGCAAGGCATTCCTAAGGTGGTGGAAAAGTCGAGGGAGGCCTCCAAAAGCTATTGAAAAGCTTCCATTTTAGAGGCTTTTCAATAGATTCAATCCACATTAAATGTATGAAAAACTAGGGATATATGAAGTGAGATGATGGATTTTGCATTGGACATACGTATAATTGAAGCCAAAACTATTTCTTGTAAATTATACTCAAGGTTTGGAAAACCTAGTATTATGATGGGAAGTCTATCATTTAAGTTCTAAAAAATGTTTTGAAATCATTTTCTTATGGGACTTTGTTCGATTTCCTCAAGTTTATTATCTCAATTGAGTAAGATCAAGTTTAGTTTAACATTTCAAGTTTATCTTTCATACATTCTTTTCTTCAAGCACTAGAGCAAGGAAGAACCAATGCTAGATGGAGTTCACAACACTCAAGAAGATGGCCAAGCAAAGCGTGACTCATTATGTTACCAAAATAAAGGACCTAGCTAATCAACTTGGAAACATTGGAGAAGTCATTGAAGAGCAAATTGTAAGACAAGTGATCAATGGAATCAAGGTAGATGATAAATTGGAAGCCTTCACCACAACAATGGAATGCTTGAATTCAATACTCTTATGGGGCAATTATTCACTCGTGAAGCCAAGCTTGTGAAGAACAATGACAAATAAAAAGGTAATCAATCCTCTGCCCTATACATTGATAAGAATAAGAGTAAGGATAGCAAAGGGAAAGGCAAAAGATCTAATGATGAAGCTAGTACCTCCCAAGCTAATTTTGGAGGAAGAGGTAGAGGTACAAGAGGAAGAGGTAGAGGAGGTAGACAAGGCAGGGGGATATTCCAAAGCCCCTCTGCATGTGCCATATGTGGATTAACTAACCATACAACTGAGAATTGTTTCAAGAATCCTAGGAATTAGAGAGGAAGAGGCTTCAATAGAGGAAGCTATGGAAGAGGAGGATCAAACAATTTCAATGGCTACACTACAACAACACCAATAACCAAGGAGGATATAGAGGAAGGACATATTACAATAATTACACTAAAGAGGAGACACAAGAGGACTCATTTCTGTTGATGAACATGACCATGAAGAAAGGTAAAGAAAATGAGCATGTGTTCTATATAGATCCGCATTGTTCCAATCATGTAGAGGAAATGTGGCATTATAATCTGACTTGGAGGATCCAAGGAACAAACATGAGGTTTAAACAAGACAAGGCACTCCATTGAAAAGATTGGAAATGTCAAAACCCCAGATGGAAATATGAATCTACTCAGTAAGGTATTGTATGTACCTAACAAGAACTTGATAAGTGTTGGACAAATTGTAGAGAAAGGATTGCCAATAAGGTTCACAAGAAATGGAGCATTTGTTGAAGACCCTCAACAAGGATTCAAGAGGATTGCAAAAGGTGAAAAGTCAAGTAGACTCTTTAAATTTGAATTTCAAGATACTAGGAACATAGCACTATTCAATTATGGAGGACAAACCCTATCAGAACTAGAAATAGCATTATTCAATTATGGAGGGCAAACCCTATCAGAATTAGAAATGTGGCACAAAAGATTAGCTCACATAAGTGAAAGAAGTTTGAAGCAAGTATGCAGGGATCAATGTGTACTTGGTCTATCAAATGTATCCAAGCAACATATGATATACAAATGTACTGCATGTCAATTAGGGAAGTCAAATAGACTATGTTTTATGAAGAAAGGTTACATTCATGGTGTCCTATTGGAGCTAGTCCACACAGATGCTTGGGGACCTAGCAATTAGGAACCTTCGATTTCAGGATCCACGTTTTATTTATCCTTCATTGATGATTGTAGCAAGTGGACTATCCTATACTTCATGAAGCATAAGGATGAAGTTTTCAATTGTTTCAAGAAATATCTTGCTCTTGTTGAAGATCAAACAGGGAAAACCTTGAAAAGGCTAAGGTTAGATGGAGGGGGAGAATACTTCTCCCATGAGTTTGATGCATACCTCCAAGATAGAGGCATCAAGAGAGAAATCACCACCAAATACACTCTAGAACAAAATGCAGTAGCAGAGAGAAGAAATAGGACCATTGTAAAAGCAACAAGGTCCATGCTTAATGAGAAGAAATTAGCCAATTACCTATGGGAAGAGGCTATGTCTACATCCACTTATCTCATCAATAGGCTTCCATCTAAAGAAGTGGATGGGATTGTTGGCACAAATGTACAAGCCTACACATTTGGCTTAACATGGAAGACATTGTGTGGAAGCACTTGATGAGTCATGTGAACTATAGCTTGTAATTACTTGATCATTTACCATTGTAAATCATCAAATCCTTGGAGAATCTTGTAAAAGCTTATAACTCATGGATTTGGGAGGAATATTAGCTACGGATTCAAGACGAGAGAACGTCTCCTAAATAAGAGGAGTTACTTTTTAATTGGAGCCAAGTTTGAATTCAAAATTCAAACTTAGAAAGAATACTTATAAAAAAGGTCTTGTAAAAATCGTGGTGTAGTTGTGCCTCATTTAGAGCTCTCTCCTTGATCATTTGTAGAACTTGAGTAGCTCACAACATAGCTCACTCAGTTCATTATCATTGAGCATCATTATAATTACAATGAATTTGTATAATCATGTTTTATAATACATATAGCTCATTGAACATCTCTGTCTGCTTCTCTGCTATGACGACTCAAAATTGTCAACTTCTGCTTGTCATATCTCAGTGAATACTCAACCATTCTGCATATTTGTCTTGTTGGAACCAAATTAAAGTCTACTTTGTGCAATCAAAATTGCAAGGCATTTGGTTTACGCATATGGATCAAATCATCTTCGAAGTGCTCACTAGTCATCTACTAGTTAGTTCCTAGAAAGTCGGGGGTAAGATTTGATTTGCTAAAATGATTTCTCAGAGCATAGTTGATCATTTTAAATGATTCCACTTGAAATCATTAGCTATACAATCTAATTGAATTCCCCTAAAAGGAATTTCGTCAATTGTTACTGTAATGTGAGCTCTGAGTAAAAAAGCTAGCAGGTGTATGGACTACAATCGCAAGTTTTTCAACACTAGCTATTCTTGAACTAGTCTATTTTGGATCAATTGTTTCAAGAATCAACTCAAAAGAATATAGGTACTTTCTTGCTATCATTTGCAAGCTAAAAGGGACTAATTTATAACTCTGAAGTGTATCATGGCTGGTACAAAGCAGGTTTTAGCAGTACCACCTCACTTCCTTGAGGCATCCATCCATCTCTTCCAACAGTGGTATCAAAGCAAGTTGAGGTGAAATGGGAGACGGTTTCCCTTCTTTCATTGACAAATTGGACATGAATAATTATCCAAAATGGTCCTTGAGGATGAAAACCTATCTACAAGGAAGAAGTCTCTATGGATACATATCAGGAGATGTGAAGATGCCCACATTTAGAAGCAAAGATCAACCTACAAGAGATGAGCAAGAAAGACGCAGCTCATGGTGTGCCAAAGATGCTTTAGCCGAGTCATATCTATTTAAATCTATTTTTGACTTCCTTCTTCCTCATATTAGGAATTGCAAAACTTCCCAAGAGACTTGGGATACTCTATCTTCATATTTTTCTTCCAATATAAGAGCTAGGAAAAATCAATTGTGGATGGAGTTTACTACTCAAAAGAAGCAACCTAAGCAGAATGTTTTAGAATTTGTGACTAAGGTGAAGGAGGTGGCTCATCAGTTGGAAAGCATAGGAGAGGAGATTGAAGAGGAGAAAATAGTGAGACAGATAATCAATGGCATCAAGGCAGATGATAAGTGGGAATCTTTCACAATTGCAATGGATCTTTATATGGATATCCAAATCCCTGATCTAACCACTCCCATGGGGCAACTCTTCACCCATGAGGCCAAGCTCAACAAAAATGGTGAACCATCAAAAGGTAACAATTCTTTTGCCCTCTATACAGATAAAGGAAAGTCTAAGGATAAAGGAAATAGTAAAAAGCTTGAAGATCAAGGTGCTACTTCTGAAGCTAACTATGCAAGGAGAGGTAGGAATTCAAGAGGAAGGGGTAGAGGAGGTAAGCAAGGTAGGGGGAGACCTTTCAACTCTTCCCCATGCAATATATGTGGACTGTCTAATCACACAACAGGTGAGTGCTATAGGAACTTAAAGAACCAGAGAGGAAGAGGATTCCAAAGAGGTGGCTACTCACAATGAAGAGGAAGATTCAACCATAATCAAGGTTACAACCATGGCTATAACAACAATTAAAACAACAATCATCAAGGAGGATACAAATCAAGAAAAGACTTTGACAACTATACAGAGGATCAAGAGGATTCTCTTCTCATTATGAACATGACCTCAAAAAAAGGTATGAATGATGAGCACCTCTTCTACATTGACTCTGGTTGTTCAAACCACGTAAGAGGCATTATAGCTCTCCTTTTTGATATTGAAGAACCCAAGGGAAAGCACCAAGCGCAAACAGGTGATGATACCAAGCATTCAGTTGTCAACGTAGGAAATGTCAAAACTTCTGATGGGAATAAGAATCCGTTGAGCAGAGTTCTTTATGTACCTACTATCACAAAAAAATTGATGAGTGTTGGATAGATAGTGGAAAAGGGTTTGTAGGTCAGGTTCAATAAATTTGGAGCCTTTGTGAAGGACCCTGAATTGCAAAGGGAGAGAAATCAGGTCGATTGTTTACATTTGAGCTTGAGAACACTAGAAACATTGCACTTTATAATGATAAGGATCAAACCTTGTCTTAGTTAGAGATAGACAACCTATCTTCAAGACCAAGGATTCATGATGAATAAGGCATATTCTTCTCTGTTTATCAAGAGGAGTAATTTAAAAATGATATGTTTATTTGTATATGTGGATGACATCATTCTTATAGGTAGTGATGCCAATGGCATCAAACAAATAAAAAACTAGATGATGCAGGAGTTTAAGATCAATGACCTAGGGTTTCTGAAATATTTTCTTGGACTTGAGTTGGTATACACTAACTCTAAAATCTACATCACACAAAGGAAATATGTGCAGGACATGTTGAAGAAGTTCCACTTGGAGGATGCAAAAGTAGCTAGCACCCCACGGAGGTAAATCATAAATTAAGTGCTCATGAAGGTGATTTGCTTGAAGACATTGCAGGTTATCAAAGCATAGTTGGGAGTCTAAACTATGCAACATTAACAAGGATTGACATATGGGAGTAAGTGTTTTGAATCAATTCATGCATAAACCTAGAGCACCTCACTTGGAAGCTGCTAAAAGAATTTTGAAGTATCTCAAAGGTACTCAAAATCAAGGTCTTTACTTCCCATACACATCAGATTTGGACATAAAATTGTACTCAGATGCAGATTGGGCAGGATGTAAGGATGATAGAAGTACTTATGGCGATTCATATTTTGCAGGTGATAAACCCATCTCATGGTCTTCTAAGAAGCAACCAACTGTTGCTCTATCTTCAACAGAGGCTAAATATAGAGGATTAGCAAATGCTACACAAGAAGCTATTTGGATTAGATTTCTCTACTCATATTTGGGACTTCACACTCATTCACCAATGATCTTTGGTGATAATACTAGTTCTTTGCATCTTGTAGCCAACCCCATTTATCATACAAGAACTAAGCATATAGAAGTGCACTATCACTATGTTAGAGAGAAACTCTTGATCAAAGAGATCCAACTAGCATGTTAGAAAACAACTCTTGGTTTGAAGATGATTATAGAAAAATCAAGTTACCTTATGACCTAGAGGAGGAGTTTCCAACACTACAAAAGGTAAATGATCAACAACATGAGTACACAAGTGACTTTGATGATGATCAGAAGAAACCAAAGAGGAACATCAAGGCATGGAACAACAAAGGCAAAGAAAAGATATAGGAGTTGAGAGACATTGCAGAATCATCTCAAGAAACAATAAGGAAATCAACTAGGGTAAGGAAGAATCTAGAAAGGTATGGATTTGACACTTCTTTAGTCATTAAGCATTCAATCTATATTTCTCATGATATGAACTCAGAGGAGCCATCAACCTTTGAAGAAGCCAACAAGAAATCAAAATGGAGAGAAGTAATGAAGGAAGAGATACAAGCACTCCAAGAGAGTTAGACTTGGGATCTAGTTCCCAAGAAACAATCCATGAAGATCATTGGATCTAGGTGGATCTATAAGGTAAGAAAGAATTCAAATGGTTCAATAAATAGGTATAAAGCAAGGCTTGAGGCTAAAGGGTTTTCTCAAACCCAAGGAAATGATTATGAGAAGACTTTCTCTCCTATGGCAAAGATGCCAACAATTAGAGTTCTCATGAGTATAACTGCTTCAAGGAATCGAAACATCTATCAGATGGATGTAAAAAATGAATTCTTAAATGGATGGATTTCAGAGGAAGTGTACATGGCACAACCTCCTGGATTTGTTGATGAGTCACACCTTGAGTATGTGTGCAAACTCAAAAAAGCTCTCTATGGACTCAAGCAAGTCCCTAGAGCTTGAAACCATAGGCTTGTCACATTCTTGCAGGATAAAGGATTCAAATTGAGCAAGGCTGATTCTTCACTTTTCATTAAGAAGAATAACTTTGAAGGTATATATTTGTGTGTGTATGTAGATGATATCATTCTTATGGCTGATGATGTAGATGGAGTCAGAAAGATCAAAGCTCAAATGAAAGAAGAATTCAAGATAAGTGACTTTGGATTGCTCACTTCTTTTCTTGGCTTGGAAGTTGTCTACACAAATCAAGGAATGTTCCTTACCCAAAGGAAGTACATTAAGGATATGATTGCAAAATTCAAAATGTAGGACACTAAGGTTGTAGGTACTCCCATGGAGGTCAATCACAAGTTAAGTGCTCATGAAGGGGAACCAATTGAAGATATTACAAGCTACCAAAGTCTAGTTGGAAGCTTGAACTATGCCACCCTAGCTAGGGTAGATAATTGCTATGGAGTAAGTGTGCTTAGCCAATTTATGCACACTCCTAGGAGACCTGACATGATTGCAGCCAAAAGGATATTGAAGTATCTAAAGAGAAAAATTAATGAAGAGCTATATTATCCTTATACATCAGATTTAAATGTGAAGCTCTTCAGTGATGCAGATTGGGGAGGATCAAAGGATGGTAGGAGAAGCACATATGGATATCCATCTTTTGAAAGTACAAAGCTCATTTCTTGGTACTCAAGAAGCAACCTACTATAGCTCTTTCCTCAACTGAAACTGAATATAGGGCATTGGCAAATGCAACAGAAGAAGCAATGTGGATCAAAACCCTATACACATATTTAGGGTTTGATTTTGGCACTCCATTTATATTTGGAGACAATATGAGCTCACTACATTTAGCTGCTAATCCTATTTTTCATGCTAGGAATAAGCATATAGAGGTTCATTATCACTTTGTTAGGGAAGAAATTGCCACGAAGGAGATACAATTGTCCTATGTATCTACACGTATGCAATGTGCAGCCATGATGACTAAATCACTTGATGGAAGCAAGCTCAACATGTTTAAATCCACAATTGAATTGCAAGAAATACCTGTGTAATGAAGAGTCAAACATCTTAGCTTGAGGGGGAGCTGTTGGTACATTTTGCAAGCCTTGATGCTTGAACAAATATCAATGTTTACCTCATAAAGTCTTGAGTGACTACTCATAAGACACATATGAACACGTCTTGAGAAAGCAATGAGATTTAACACTTGCGATAAATGTAAAAAAAGATGATTGAAGGAATATCATGACTTACAAGATGCAAATCATACCCACCTAGTAGTTGAAATCAAATCAATTAAGATCCTAAAAGGTAGAATCACTTTTAGGTAGCAGATTCAAAATTCAAAATTCACCTCATAGATATAAAAAAACACATGACTTCTAAGTCGTGGGTAGAACAGACAAACGAAGGACTCATTGAACTTCAAGCTTCCTAGAGGGATTCGTAGTGGCTTTTTGAGTTGATTATTCCCTTTGACTTTGTAACATGGTAATTTTGGGACACTAATTTCTTTTCATCTAGGTAAAGATCCTAGACTTGGTGCAAAGCTTGACTCAAAATTATGTCTAACTTAAATCATAACATGGATCTTCCTCCTCTTCTAGAGATGGATTTTGAAAGTGAAGTTATGAGAAGGGGATGGATGATTTTGCATGCCTTTCGATCTCTTGGCTTGTACCTCTTCCTAGAGCCTTTGTTTCTTTTGGCTCTTGAATTCTAGGTTAGGTATGCTATCCTCACAAGATATGTTTATATTTGGAGGTTCTACAAGTACCTCTTAGTGTACATGTCTTTGTGGCTCTACTATTTGTTTTGATTCCTTTTGAGGCTTGTCTTGGCCTCAATTTCCTAAGTTGTTCTTCAAGAAGACTAGAGGGGCCCTTTTTAGAATTTTTTGGGCCTTTTCCATCATTTGCTTAAATATTTCAAGCTATTATCTCTCTAATTTTGGCATAGGATAACATTTGTCATGGTTTTCATTGTTATTGCCTTTATGGATTTGTTAGTGGTAGACATGGAGTAGTAGCTTGAGATTAGGGTAAGCTATAGAAGATATCCTAGATTTAGTTTGGATTTCTCATTCAGTTTTCTCACTTAGTGCCTTGACTATATTTGTTGAGATATCAAGCTCAACATGTGATGATCCAGGATGACACATACCAGTTTTTCGTTTCTTTGACATGTATAGTGGTCACACCGGTATATGTCAGGGATACTTCATTGAGCGTTATTAGATTTATCTACCGAGAGTGATGGCACATTTGTTTCTTGCCAGCTCACTCATTCGCAGACATTAGGTTTTTCCTTATGTACTGGTCTTTATATATTGCACTTGTTGTATTCTTGTTTTTAGGTCATTCTTGTACATTCCTTTTATGTAATAGAAGAAGAAGAAGAAGATCATTCTTCCTTGCCTCAATCTGTGTGTGTGCTTCTCCTCGAGAGTGAGAGTGTGTGTGTGAGCTCTCTTCCTTATCTCCTTCCTCGTGACATGGTATCAGAACCAGCGTGGCTGTAGAGAGCTCGTGGAGAAGGCGACGGTGAAGACTACGCGGCAAGGCGTGGAGAAAACACGATTTCACAAACGGCCTCGCCATGAAGGTAGAAGACCTCAAAATATTTTTGTGAGTTACCCCTTTAGGGTCACTCGTTTTTGTCAGATCGAAGTTTCGGAGCCATCTCGACCTCCGTTTTGAGCCCGCAAGGTGGGGCCCACAAAAAAACCAGGTCAGTTTCAGAAACTGTAACTTGCCTTGTGTTCGGCGACACTCATATATTCCAGATTCAGAATTTCAAGCGATTCCGTGTACTGTTGATACACGAAAACTGTGTTTTCCTGAGATCGAACTGTCACATCATGGTGCGACAGTGTTCAAGCAGAAGTGCTTCTTGTAGTGTGTTGCGGTGTTGTGAAGTGTTGCAGAAATGGCAAACACAGATGGAATGAGTCAGCTTATGAGCGATAAGCTGGACAAGAACAACTTCCATGCTTGGAGATTCAGAATGACGAATTTCCTGATGGGAAAAGGCTACTGGAAGTACATCGAAGGAGAGAATGAAAATGCTCCGCGGTTACCAGAAAGGAATCGGACTGTAGAACAGTTAAGAGCATATGAGGAATGGAATCAAGGAGCATGAAAGGTAATGTATTGGCTATCTGTTAGCATACAGGATAGCATGATTGGACACATACAGGATGCCAAGAATCCAAAATAGGCTTGGAACAGTTTGGTCACTTTGTACGAGACCAATACAAAGGCACGGAAATTGCAACTCAAGAACGAGCTGCATACATTGGAGAAAAAGAGCATGTCGGTAAGTGACTACACTTAAAAATCAAAAGCATATGTGAGTCACTTGCATTTATTGGCGTGAATGTAGATGATGATGATAAGGTGGAAGTGTGCCTTCGTGGTTTAGGAGCTGCATATAAGCAGTTCAGAACTTCTATACAGACCAAGGAAAATATTCCAAATTTTGCTGATCTGGTATCTATGCTAATTATTGAAGAAAAGAATCTTGGTGAGGATTCAAACTCCCAAGGAAAGCCCAGTTCTGAGCAGGTATTCTACTTTGGCAGAGGAAGAGGCAGAGGTTTTTGGAAGAGGAAGAGGAAACAGTAACCAAGACCAAGGTCAACAACAGAATCATGCAGGAGGAAGAGGACAGTTTCGAGGTAGGGGGTGCCAAAGAGGTCGCAGAAATTTCCAAAGAAATGATTCAGGTAATGATAGTAAAGGATGCTGGAATTGTGGTAAACCTGGACACTTTGAACGTGATTGCAGGTTAAAGAATCAAAATAACAGAAGGCAGCAAAACAACTATGCATCCACAAGTGCAGATGATTCTGAGAAGCTATTTATGGTTCAACATCACATGATGAATACGATGTTTGCTGGTGTTTCAAAATCGAATGATAATGTCTGGTATGTTGATTCAGGTGCTTCAAATCACATGACCAGTCATGCAGAATGGTTTAGTAGTTTGCAGAAAATGCCAGTTCCTGGATATATTGAAATAGGTGATGACACATCGCATCCTATTGAGCATACAGGAAACATAGCATTGTCTATGGAGGACGGAAAGGTAAAACATCTCGCTGATGTGCTGCATGTTCCAAATATAACGAAGAATCTAGTTTCTGTTGGACAAATGGTTGACCAGGGATTACAAGTCAGGTTCAGTACTGATGGATTATATGTAGAAGAGTACAAGCAGGATGGACAATTGGTTTCCAAAGGAAACAAAGTAGGTAGGATGTTCACCTTAAATGTGAAGATTCGTGAAATGAATGCAGCCATGTTTGCAAAAGGTGCAGGAGTTATTGTAGATATAGAGATATGGCACAAACGGATTGGACATGCAAACTTGCAAAGGCTGAAACTGATGTAGTCAAAGGAGATTGTCCATGGACTACCAAATTTCAAAGTTGCAGAAATGCAAAAGGTATGTGCAGCATGTCAATTTGGTAAACAATCAAGATCATCATTTCCACATGACAAGCATGTTAGTGAGAATGTACTAGAAGTAGTACATACAGATGTTTGGGGTCCAGCAAAGACCACATCTATGGGCGGTTGCAGGTTTTATGTTACTTTCATTGATGACCATACACGCAAAGTATGGGTATATTTCATGAAAGAGAAGAGCGAGGTGTTTACTCACTTCCAGAATTTTAAAGTTATGGTGGAAAAGCAGACAGGAAAGTACATTCAAACATTAAGATCTGATGGAGGAGGTGAATACATGTCAAATGAGTTCAGCAGTTTTCTAAAAAATCATGGAATTCGGCGTCAGTTTTCATGCAGGTACACACCACAACAGAATGGTGTTGCTGAACGCAAAAATAGACATATTGCAGAAATAGCAAGAGCCTTGATGGCTGAGAAGAATATGCCTCATTGTTATTGGGCAGAAGCTGTGCATACTGCTGTATACATCATGAACAGAACTCCAACTGCTGTTGTACATCAAGTTACACCTGAAGAGAAGTTTACAGGTAAAAAGCCAAACTTATCACATCTGAAAGTTTGTGGCTGTATTGCATATGTACATGTTCCAGATGAGTTGAGAACGAAGCTTGATCCAAAAGCAGAAAAATGTGTCTTCATTGGATATTCCCTTGAGCAAAAGGGGTACAAATGTTATAACCCACTCACACGACAAGTGAAGGTGAGCAGAGATGTGGTATTTGACGAAATGCCAAGCTTCTATGCAGATACGTAACAAAGACTGAATCTTGAACCAAATGACAAAGAAAATGCTGAAAAATCTAGTGCAGAATCTCAAGTTTTGAGTGGACCCGATGCATCACCAAGCAATAGTTCCAACTCAAATCCATGGAGTGGAAGATTGCGTGGAAATTTCAGTCCAGAAAATTCATCAAATACATCCAAGAAAGGTAAAGAAAAGCTTTCTGCTGGTAGTAAAACAGGTGCAGGTTTTGAAGACGTTGATGGAGATTCAAGCGGTTCAGAAAAGAGTCTTGATGAGGAACTTGGATTGCCCTCTGTGAAGACTCCAGGAGTAAGAAGGGCACATGCAGATGATACAAGAAGAAGTGACCCAGGACCAAGAAGATCTGGGAGGATGCGTAATTCAGTGCAACGATTGACATATGATAGTTACATGGCTCGCCATTGTGCCTACATGACAAAGGTAATACAAGATGCTGAACCTTCTTGTTTTGAAGATGCAATTGGTAATGCAGATTGGGAAAAAGCTATGGATGAGGAGATGGCTGCACTTTATGGAAATGATACATGGAAGCTGGTTCCATTGCCGCAAGGAAAGAAATCCATAGGCTGCAAATGGGTTTACAAGGTAAAGCATAATGCTGATGGTAGCATAAGCAGGTATAAAGCACGATTGGTAGCTAAAGGTTATGCACAGACATATGGCATTGATTATGAGGAAACATTCAGCCCTGTAGCTAAAATGTCTATTGTCAGAACACTTGTTGCATTAGCTACAACAAAAGGATGGACTTTGCATCAGATGGATGTGAAGAATGCTTTCCTACATGGTGAGTTACAGGAAGAAGTATATATGGACCAGCCACAAGGATATGAAGATTCAAAGCATCCAGAATATGTTTGCAGGTTGCAAAAGGCTTTGTATGGGCTGAAGCAAGCCCCTCGTGCATGGCATGCAAGGATTGCTGATTACTTAACCAGCAGTGGGTTCTCTATGTGTGATGAAGATCACTCACTATATGCAAGGAAGGCTGATGATGCCATCACTATTGTGGCTATTTATGTTGATGACCTGATTGTAGGTGGTGATAATGAAGAAAGCATCAAAGAGGTAAAGAAACTTCTTATGCAGGAATTCGACATGAAAGATCTTGGTGTGCTGCGCTATTTCTTGGGCATTGAGTTTATACATACACAAACAGGTATATGGATGTCGCAAAGGCAATATGCCTTGAATATGCTGCAAAAGTATGGTATGGCTGATTGTTAGCCAATTTCTATGCCATTAGATCAGAATTTGAAATTGGATACTACATCAGGTGAAGCATTGGAAAATGCTACTATGTACAGGAAAATTGTGGAAAGTCTTATATATCTCACAATTACAAGGCCTGATCTAAGTTATACTGTTGGACTTGAAAGTCAGTTTATGCAGGTTCTCAGGAAGCCACATTTGGATGCTCTGAGGTGCACTCTACGTTATGTTAGTGCTACTTTGGATTATGCATTGTTTTATGAAGCTGGTGTAGATTTGCAGGTTCATGGATACACCGATGCAGATTGGGCTGGTAGTACTCCAGATAGAATATCTACTAGTGGCTTTCTTTTCTCACTTGGAGGTGCAGCTATTACATGGAGCAGTAAGAAGCAACCCATTGTTGCTTTGTCGAGTACAGAGGCTGAGTATAGAGGTACTGCAATGGCAACATGTGAGGCATCATGGCTGGAGATGTTACTTGCAGATTTAGGTGTGGAAGTGCAAAAGCCTATCACTATCTATTGTGATAATCTTAGTAGCATACAGTTAGCACGAAACCCTATTTTCCATGCTAGAACAAAGCATATCGAGGTACATTATCACTTCATCAGAGAGAAGGTATTAGTAGGTGATATTGATCTTGCTTATGTGAGAGCAGATGAGCAGGTTGCTGATATTTTCACCAAAGCACTTTGAGCTGAGGAGTTGAAGAAGTTTCGGAAGATGCTTGGATTACAAGATATGGCGTTGAGCTTGAGGGGGAGTGTTGAGATATCAAGCTCAACATGTGATGATCCAGGATGACACATACCAGTTTTTCGTTTCTCTGACATGTATAGTGGTCATGCCGATATATGTCAAGGATACTTCATTGAGCTTTATTAGATTTATCTACCGAGAGTGATGGCACATTTGTTTCTTGCCAGCTCACTCATTCGCAGACATTAGGTTTTTCCTTATGTACTGGTCTTTATATATTGCACTTGTTGTATTCTTGTTTTTAGGTCATTCTTGTACATTCCTTTTATGTAATAGAAGAAGAAGAAGAAGATCATTCTTCCTTGCCTCAATCTGTGTGTGTGCTTCTCCTCGAGAGTGAGAGTGTGTGTGTGAGCTCTGTTCCTTATCTCCTTCCTCGTGACAATATTAGCTTTCTCTTCAGCCATTTTGAGTTGACTCTCTAGCTCTTCAATGCACTTTTTTGTTCATTTGGCTAGATTCCCATGTTGTCTTGTTTCTGATGTTCCTTTCTCTTTATCATTGGCAGGTAAGTGTACCCCTTTATCTTTGGCTTGGGCTTTCTTCTTAGCTTGAGATCTAGTGGCTACATGAATCAAGACCTCATCCTCTTCATTGCTCTTGCGCAGATGAAGCTCATTGGGTAGTTGGTAGTTTTTAGTGTCCATGGTCACACTTCTTGAAAGATTTGGGCAATATTTGAGCCAGTGGGTGATCTTACAATCCACAATAGTGCCTTGGCCTTTCCATTATGGCTAGGAATTTTTGGGATCTTTGAGGTGGTGGCATCTAAGATGGCAAAGTCTTTGAGAAATCCTCTAGGCTTGCTTGTTTCTCTATAAAGACATCTTCGCAACATTAGATCAAGTTCTAAATACTAAAAAAATCTGGTGTAGCACCTATATTCTAAACTTGACTGAATAGAGCTTTCCAAAGTAATGCCTAATGATGAATTTAAGGGAATTGATGTCCTCTAATTATTGTAAAACAAAACATATCAACAAGGGTAAAGTTCTCGTGAACTTAATTTAATGATAGTAAGTCATATTATGTAGAAGATGAGGTTTTCTCAGTTGAATTTTGCAAGTTGGGTGTGAAGATCTAGGGAATTAAATCAATTCTCTGAAGAAAACATATGCAAAAAATGTAGCAGAAGAGCATTACAATAGATAACGGATTTATGATTGAGATTTGATGGAGGATGTCATTGTCAAAAACTTTTTGTCATCATCATCTTGTCTCAAGCATCCTCCTTGAGAAAAGATGATTCCACGATATGATTCCCTGATAGACTTAAGTCACCATCAGATAATCACCTTCTTCGAGTTTCATTGTTAGATGGAGAGCATCAAAACAAAGAAATATTGTTGAGTGATTGCCTCTGCATCCCCCCTTTCCACCAGCATTTGTCCGTGTTTTTATAGGTAGTTAACTCTAAATTTAGAGTTTGTTTTTCCCAAGAAGTTGATCTCTACCGCTATTGATATTAGAAGCTATATCACGCTATTAATATAGCTATCAGAGTCACCGCTTCATTTTATCAGAGCAAACATTGCTACCGATCACTTTTACTTTGAGTTTTGTGCAATAAGATGCAATAAGAGTTGCTTTTATTTATAGAAAAAAAAAGATCAAACCATGGACCTCTCCACATTGTATGTGCTGGACTACTCACCATGCATGGCTTAATTGCATATGACTACTTGCCACATCATCCAAGTATTAATGATATATTCGTAGCTTCAAAGTCTCTTTTAGTGAATACATTATTTATATCGAACATTAGTGTCTTATTTGGGCACTATCTTGGGTAGCATCTTGATTGAATTCCTTGGTTTGTGTGAACAAATATCAAGAATTTGAATCTACATAAATGTGATATTAACTCTGACCACTACAAACGAGTATTCCCATGTTGCTCTACATCCTCCCTTCTTAGATAACAGTTGCTGAAGAATAATTTGCCTTGTCAAGGCAGTAGCTTGATTATATGTAGCTTGAACCATTGCCTTTCATCTTCTAGCTATAGCCTTGTAGTCATAAATATACCTTCTTGTAATTGACACAGTATGGCCCATGGCTTTAATCCCATTGATAGCTAAAAATGACCTGCTTTGATCATTGCAAACTAATGTAGTCCATGTGCCATTTGTTTTATTCAGCCCTCTCTTCTCATCCAAGATAGTACACAATCACTGATCAATGGTCTTCATATTCTTCATGTGAATGAGTTATTTTCATTGATTGTATTTGCAAGTGGGGAGAGTAAATCTCTCCGACATCCACCCCCACCAAACCGGCACATTGTCCTCCATGCGCCAATAATTTAACCTATTTTCTTCAAAAATAAATTCATCTCACATATCATTTTGCTTGATTTGTTATGTGCATGGGATCAAAAGATAAGTGTCTATGCATGGCCTTATAATGTAGTCCTATTGAGTGCATACTTTTAAATGCATAGGTAAACAAAGATGGTTCAAACATTAGGGTAAAAGGCATTTGATGGTGAAGCTTGTGTGGTCACTCACATACACATCAATGTGCATATATATCAATCCTTACAATCACTCTATGTGTATAGGTAAAACTCAATACATGCCTCGATGCAAGGTCATGCAGTGCAATTTGTAAGTGCAATTTCAATCAATTATTGTGCATAAGGGCTAAAAGGATGTAGATGATAAGGTATTTCAACATTTTTGATGTTTGTTTTTAAATTGGATGTCATCTTTTTGATTTGTTTACAAGTGCAAGTAGTTTGTGTAAGATAAAGAAATAAACATATGTATATATACATTGGTTTATGCATACTCTAAATGCAAAATAGAATCAATATGGTGCAGCTAATGGACAATAGAAAAAGAAGACTAAAAACAAACAGATTTCTCAAATCATTCAAACTCTATAGATTTGCTATCTTTACATATAGATTTATGAAGAATTTTTCTTGTTTCATAGAATCATCAAGCATTAATACCAAAAAATACTTTTTTTTTTACATAACTTCCTTACTACAGGTTCAAAAACATTTGTTGCACAAGAACCCTTCATAGATCATCTTTGGTACCTATTCATCATATGCAAGATTTCCCTGTATCAAACTAGATAATTAATCATTTTTCATAAACATACTGTAATGAAAAGCTAAAGAAAAACTTTTTATTCTTCATCAGAAGATGTATTATCCTTGCTGTCATGTTCATCCACAATTTTGTCATTTGATGGAGATTCTAGTATCTCTTTAAAATCTTCATAATCTTCTCATCATTTGAGCATTTGATACATATTCCTACTTATGATTTGAATCACTATCTTGGCCATTTTATTTACCTATATTTCCATCATCTTCTTTTTCTTTAATGTCATCTTGTATTTCAGTTAGAATATGATTGAATTTTGTTTCTATAAAAATTTTAACCTTTTTAGCTTCAAAAAACTTGTCATTACACAAAAACTTTGCATCAACTTGTATATAGGTTGTTCCACTTCCTTACTTTTGACTTTAATTGATTTTTCATGCTCTTTTTATTTGATTGTAATCATTTATTCAAAAACTTATCAAATCTTTCTGTATCTATGTGTAATGATTCATATTGATTCACACTGATGAAGGTTTCTTGCTTTTCAATTGAAAACTACTTTCATGATCATTAGATTGAGTATCGTTATGTTTCTTTGGCATCCATTACTTCTTCAAACTATTAAATGATCTTTGACTATGTCCTGAGTGGTCAATATATGCTTTCATATCACCTCTTCCTAAATTCAAGTGTAAAGGTAAACGATCATGATAACTACATACTTTTCGTTCAATTTCAAGGACCAAATTTTGTCTACATGCATTCTCATATGCAATACGATTCCCATATATATGACCGATTTGATCACACCAAAAACATCTAATAGATCAAGTATGGACTCTATTTGTTCGTCTATGTAAAGTGCTAGGAGTGAATCTTCTATGGTTGAGTAAAGGGTTTTGTTCGATAGAATGTGTAGATATATTTTGAACTTGAACTCGATGTTCATATTTACACTCACATGTGGAAATTTCTTTTACTTGATTGTTTAGACTTTAAATATTTTCTTTCATACTTGAAATTTTGTAGCTAATAGTTTTGAATGATGTAATTTCTCTCACATGATTCGATAGATTATCCATACTTTCTTTTGAACTTGAAAGTTCATAGTGAATAATTCCTTCTAAATTCCCAAATTCTTGATTTAATCACATAATTAGTGATTTAACAATATCAGTAACTTCTTTCACTATTGGAGCCATCATTGAGATACATGAAGTTAATGAGTCGATCTTTGAGTAAAGTTTTTCATCCATAGATGCAATTATTCATGACTCCATATCATGAAGAAGGTTTTCAACATTAGACTTCATCTTTGTATGTGTATGTGCAAGCAAGAAAAATATAAGTATAAATACCAGGAATTGCTCATAGAAGAGGTCCTTTGTAAATATGAATGTGCAACAAATTTATTACAATATTTGATTTGATAAAACAGCCTCATACATCAAAGTTCTACTACATGAATGTGTGCAAACATAGCTGCAATGGATGTTGATGGAAACGGTGGTGTGACGAGGATTGCCCACTTGCCAATCTCAACGGAAGTGCTCAGATGAAGATGAATAATCCTCAACACCAAGGAGATTGCACAAGGTTTCTAAGTATGCTACTGCTCCCAAGGATGAAGAAGAAACTGCAACTCTTTAAACTTATCATTTATGCATATGAAGAGCAAAATAGAAATGATGTATACTTGAGTTGCAATGCCAGATCTTCATGCTGGGTTCAAGTGTCGGGAAGATGGGAATGCCTAGTTGGTGCATCAAGTCAACTGCCAAGTTCAATGGCTCACACAGAGTGATTCTAGCAACACAGGTAAATTTCTAACATTTGGAAGAAGATCATATTAGCAAAGATTTTATTCAAATTTTCTTCATGTGGTAATAGGGTGATGAGATTCAGTTGCATAAAATAACATGAATTAATTTTGATTGTTTATCTCTAAAGAAATTCATCTTCATCTATATCTTCATAATTCTTAATCATACATGAATACGAATGTTATTCATTTGATGGCAACTAAGTTCAAACTTTTGTTGAAAAAAAAGAAGCTCTCAAGATTTGAAATTTTGAGATAATGCTCTAGCATTCGGATTAGAACATATGTACCTCTATTCGTTTTAGAGCATCAATAAAATCTTAATAATAAGCTTAACAATATCAGGTTTGATCAAACCCTTTTGACAAGCATCGTTCAAGATGTTAATTACAAGGTACGATGTACAAAAATATGTTCACTCTGAATATATTTGAGTAAACAAAATATTGAGACACACACTTTTACTAAACTCATCAAAGTCGAATGGATGCTACTCAATACATGCGTGCATGTTTCTCTATAAACTCATCTTCACAACACCAGATCAAGTTTTAAATACTATAAAAATTTGGCATAGCAAGTATATTCGAAAGTTGACGAAATAGAGCTTTCCAAAGTAATGCCTGATGATGAATTTATGGGAATTGCTGTCCTCTAATTATTGTAAAACAAAACATATCATGAAAGGTAAATTTCTCGTGAAGGTAATTTAACAATAGTAAGTCATATTATGCAGATGATGAGGTTTTCTCAGTTAAATTTTGCAAGTTGGGTGTGAAGATCTAGGGAATTAAATCAATTGTTGGATAAAAATGTATGCAAAAAATGTAGCAGAAGAGCATTGTCGAGAAGATGGGAATGCTTAGTTGGTGGATCAATTCAACCACCTTGTTCAATGGCTCATGCTGGGTGATTTCTAGCAACACATGTAATTTTCTAACACTTGAAAGATCATTAGTAATCAAAGGTAAAAAGAGAGCCACATTGGATTGCATTTAATTGCGACCCATGAACTCATATTTACTTCCATTTTTTGCTGTACTTCAATTTATGATTTTAAAAAAACTCTGTTTATGAGTCACACATGTTCTGTATCAGTAGGCATCTGATTTGAATTTTCAAACATGGTTCTAGTTCCTGACTTTATTATAATTCCATTATTGCAGCTGGATTTTATGATGGAGTCTATATAGTCACGCCTTCACTTCTGAAGCATATGTTGCACCACATGAAATCCTTAACCAATCCTCTTTGTTATCTTTATCATCATTTTGAAGGCTGTTAAATATTCTTGAAGAACCGGAGTTCTTCAAGAATATTTAAAGGTAAAATTGAAGTACACAGGAAACAATAAAGAACTCTTTATAAAGTATTGTTTTGTAACACGATCTTTGTGGGGAAAAAAATTGTTCAATAATTAATTTAAAGGTAATGTAAAACACTGGGCATTTAGCTTGTACCCATCGGCATGAATATATCTAAATAATAATTTTTTTCCACAAATTATACATCATTTCAGAATGTATGCACTTGGAACTAGTTCATAAAAAACAATACTATACTCAATATGTTTACAATTCTTCCAGGTGAATCGAGGCAATGATAATTTGGCACAAGCATAGACAACAATGTATGCACATGGTTGAAGAACATGGGGATTCCATCAGAATTATGATAGATTGCTTGATGACACTTAGAATGCGGTCGGAAGATTATTAAATAAGAGAATTGGATATGACTAACGGAAGAATCAAATTTCCCTTATATGTCAGAAATTCACTTCCAACACAAAACATCACTCCAAACAAGGCTTAACTTTGATCATAGAGGTACATGTACAAGAATACTGAGTAGTAAAACTTCGAATAATCAGAAAGTACTGAACTATTCAGCAAGCTTTATATCCAAGCTACGTTGAATTATGTACTCACATCTTCTTGTCAAAAAATATCATATGTCAGATCATCCATCGAATTCTGAACTTTTCTCATCCATTGTCTATGGTTTGTTGTAATTCTTTCAAAACATTAAAAGTGTACACCATTCGCTTATAGCAAAAGAGATCGTGCACAATCAAAATTCTTGAAAATGACAGATTCATCAAGGATTAGAGGTGATGGAATCTTTGAATATTCTACTCGCATAAAAAATCAATTCATTTAATTATGATATTTCCCTTTGCCCCGAGATATAACAATTCTCCATCGTTTCTGTTGGGGGATTCTTGTGCAGAAAGGGACTTGAGTGTTTGTAGGAGAAGGAAGAAAGATAAGTAGAAAGATATAGACCTTGAAAGCTTCTATAGATTGATTATAAGGAGAAAAGTACAATAATGATGTACAACATAATCCAAATACTCTCTGTGCAAAATCCCAAAGAGTGCACAATCAACAAAGTACAAAATACCCAAGGTTCTTGCTGCTGCCGACCTTCTCTGCACCAGACCTCCACCTTCTCCAAGAGCTTGCACTTGTGCACACCTTGCACTCAAGCTTCCAATAGGGGAAGGTACGGACACCTTCTATCGACACAAACAGCTTCAATGGGACCTTGTGGCCTTTGATTGCCTTGCTTAGCACTCCTCTGCACACACCTAAGGCACACTTCTTGCACACCTTGCACTTCACTTCTCTGCGTCGCACACTCACTGTATGTCTCTTGCTCTTCTCTCCTCTAGTGTAGACTATGCTCACCTTGCTTAGTATAACCAAGAATAATGCCTTGCCTTTAGTTGAGTGTCGGTTCACGTCCAATACTAATTGCTAGCATATCTTGGTGCTCACTTTTATGTCCCAAGATTGTCTCCAAATGTGCACAACTAACGAATCCTTGTTTTGTCCTGTGGTGACTTTAGACTAAAAAAACAAAATTTTAATCAAGGGCCATACTTTTACTTTTGCATACGCTTCCGCTTCCCATACCTTCACTTTTGCCTTCAATTCTTTAATATGCGTACCTAAGGGAAGGTTCACCTTAACCTTCCAAACACTTTAAAAACACTTTGAACCTTAGGGAAATTACAGAAAGACACTCTGCATCCTCCATCCAACTTTTTGCAAATTATAACCTTGTGAACAATTGATTGTGCACTACCTGTGCAACTTGAGAATTGAACTTTGAATGCTTTGACTTTGCCCATGTTGACTTTGACCTTGAACATGTTGACTTTTAATTCTTTGACTTTGACCCTTCGATTTTGACTGTTGACTTTGACCAATATTACTTTTATGGGCTCAACAATTGCCCACCACCTAATGGGCTCTCCATCTCGGAGAGCTAAACTCTGAGCAGAGATGTCACCATGGTTCCTATGGTGCAAAAATCTTCAAAAGGACACTTGAGCAGCAACCAAGTCTACTAGGAGAAGTAAAGAACAAGCACCCGAGAAGAACCAAAAGTGGAAATTTGCATTGAAGAGCAAAGGATGGTGAATGGAGGGTAGGAGGAAAGTGTATGGAGGGCTGATAGGGATAGGGTAAGGAGGGGTGTGTATGGAGAGCTGATAGGGATAGGGTAAGGAGGGGTAAGGGATGGGGCTAGGTAGATGGACAAAGGGAGGGGCAGGTAATAGGATTAGGGGCTAGGAGAGGGCCAAAATGATAAAACAAGAAAGGTACAGAGGGTCTATAATGAAAAGTGTGAAACATGTGGTAAAATAAAGTGAGAATAGACCATGTGGACCATGTGTACAATGAAAAACACGTGATAAATGTGCTCAAAACATGTGGGTTTTGATCAAATGTCAGAGAAAAGTTGGGAATTTGGAAAAAATAAGTCAAAAAATGAGTCGAGAGGTGCCGAAAGACATGAAAATGATCCCATGTTTTAAAGAAATGGACATCTGAGGTGCAATGTAGAGCCAAAAGCATTGGACCGAGAAAAATAAAAAAAAATATATTTTATTTTACATTAGTTTTTTTTGGACTGGGTAGAGATTAAATAAATAAAAAAGATAAAATTAAAAATAAAATAAAATAAAATAAAATAAAAATAAATAAAATTAATTAAAAAAGGAAAAAGGGGGAAAGAGAGAGAGAGAGAGAGAGAGAGAGAGAGAGAGAGAGAGAGAGAGAGAGAGAGAGAGAGAGAGAGAGAGAGAGAGAGAGAGAGAGAGAGAGAGAGAGAGAGAGAGAGAGAGAGAGAGAGAGAGAGGGAGGGAGGGAGGGAGGGAGGGAGGGAGGGAGGGAGGGAGGGAGGGAGGGAGGGAGGGAGGGAGGGAGGGAGGGAGGGAGGGAGGGAGGGAGGGAGGGAGGGAGGGAGGGAGGGAGGGAGGGAGGGAGGGAGGGAGGGAGGGAGGGAGGGAGGGAGGGAGGGAGAGAGAGAGAGAGAGAGAGAGAGAGAGAGAGAGAGAGAGAGAGAGAGAGAGAGAGAGAGAGAGAGAGAGGGAGAGAGAGAGAGGGAGAGAGAGAGAGCGAGAGAGAGAGAGCGAGAGAGAGAGAGAGAGAGAGAGAGAGAGAGAGAGAGAGAGAGAGAGAGAGAGAGAGAGAGAGAGAGAGAGAGAGAGAGAGAGAGAGAGAGAGAGAGAGAGAGAGAGAGAGAGAGAGAGAGAGAGAGAGAGAGAGAGAGAGAGAGAGAGAGAGAGATTTTTCTTTTTCTTTTTTTTTTTGAAATGGAAAAAAAGAAAATTAGCTGTCGGGGCTCTAAAAAAAACCCAAAAAGAGATAAAAATACAAATAAAATCCAAAACAATTCCAAAAAATCCAAAAAAATAAGAAAAAATTCTCAAAAAATTCCCTAAATTTCTATGCCACTCATCTCCCTAAAAACTAGAAAACTTCCTCATTTACTCCATTTTATTGAGAAAAATGACATTGAAAAAAGATATAGAATTCTAAAAGAAATTCTAAAAATGCTTTAAAAATTCCCAAACATTTCCTAAAATTTTGTTTATGCAAAGGGCTATGAAATGGCTTCTAAGTTGCATAAAGAATCAAGGAACAATTATGACAATGGATAAAAACTACTAAAACTTAAGCGAAAAAATGATATGAGAAGGCTATGTACAACCTGGATAGATTTTGCAAATTCCAGGTGATCCAAAAATCTTCACTTGTGCTAATGATAGGCCTTGAGCCTTGATATGATGACTAATTGAAGCTCTTTGCCCTCCATAATCTCCACTTGTACTGCACTACATTTGATCTATATTTCTTATGGACATACTGACCATCTGACACGGCCACCCTAAATCCTTCATTAGAATACTATCCCCTCCATACTGCATCTTTTGTATCTTTGATTCACATGCTGTGTGCCTTAATCTACAAAATTTCACTTTTACTATTCCAACTTCTTCAACCAATGGAGTCCTTTATTTCCAAAGATTTACAGGTACTCCTCCCACATCCTTGTGAAGCCCTGCACTAACTATCATAAAAATTGACATAACAGATGATATTCATACCAGCATCCATAACAAAGTGACCATTCATATAGGATTTGAAGTAGCTTCATCAGTGCTGCACTTAAGGGCTTTTCATTTCTTCTCTCTTCTATGGCCTTTGATTGAGACTATTTCACTGGATGAGTAACTTGAATGATGTCCTATTTTTCTTCATAGACTTCCTCTCTACTGAGTTTGGAAAAATTCCATAGCAAGAAGATGGGTCTTTTGCATGGAGCCAAGCCAACATGTTTTCTTCTTCATATAAGTTTGCTTCTTCATATAGATCTGCTTCTACGTTGTCCAACAATTCTTATTCCATACAAATACCAATTGTCTACATCGTGCTTGTATGTCTTTGTTTGTCTGGTCCTTGTTCTAAATTTATCTGCTACAACTCTTTTCCCTCTTGCTTTACCCACATTGTGTCCTTACACCAATCATGTAGCACATTGGCATGCCTTAACCAAGGTCTCCCAATTAATAGGGGGAAACTTCCTTCTACCTATGGCAACCTTAAGACAACAAAATCCAAGTTAAAGATGGTACCTTGTATCTCGGCTGGGACTCTAGGGACCACTCCCATAGGCCTTACTATGCTTTGGTCTACCATTGTTATAGTGAAGTTGGCAGGTCTTGAAGGTTTTAGTCCAATCTTTTTCATGGTATGTTCAGGAATCAAGTTAATGCCAAAACCATCATCTACAATAACTCCTTGAAACTCATGTCTTCTGATAATGACTCTTAGCTGAGGGCTCTTACAATCTGTGAGGAGGGATTCCCCTTCTACTCTATCTTTATGCATGACTGCAATCTTTGCCACTAAACTTGTTGTGGAAGCCTCATCATGTGCAAGCGTTTTGACCTGAATTTCCCATCCATCTTTATTAAATAAAAAATACTGACCTCCTTTTCAACGGACTTGAGTAGTCTTGAAGCTTCTGATTCCTTAAGAGCATGGGATCCATTTGACTTATCAAACTCCCATGAGCCCTGCTGAATGCATGTCCAATGGCATCACTAGTACCTATGAGATTTTCTTTTTGCCTTGTATCTGCACATGTGTTGTCTTTGTCTTCAGATGTCTCTTTGGCTTTGTTCAATCCATTAATCCTTGACTCTTGACCTATTTCTAATTGAGCCTTCCCCTTGCTTCTTGTCTCCACTGCAAAAGATTCAAGTTCTTCTAATTGCACCACTTTGGTAGATGGTGATGGCACATTGAGTTGATCTACAACTTCTTCTTTGCACACAAAAATCATTTGAATGTGGGGCCCAAATGAAGATGTCTGGTTCTTAGGACAACAATTGGTATAATGGTCCCTAGCTTCTGGGCGATTTCTGCAAGTGGGGGCATTTTCTAGAAAGGTGCACCTACTTTGGTGATGCCCACATTCTCCACATCCGAAACAAATAATTGGCCTCCTTGGCCCATTTCCAAAGTTATCCCTATGTTTATGGTTGTAGTTGTTGCTTGGATTGGGTGCTGCTGCCATCACATTGGTTGGTGGTAGAGCTCCTCCTTCTGTCCAATATGTTGTTGCAAGTATACCTCTTGATTAGCAATCTGGAGCCTCATGTCCACCTTTCTTGCATAGCTAGAAAGTTACACATAAAAGTGGAAACTCACTTACCACATGACCCTGCTTGCTGCACATAGTACACCATAGTCCACTTTTGATGCCACCTCCCTTGAGTTCTTGCAACTCATGTCGAAGTTGAGCCCGCTCTTCTGCTTGGGCTTCCTCTTCCTTTTGTAACTTCAATGCTTCAATTTCATGCCTCAATTGAGTTACGACACTCTCCTCTCTTTGTGGGGCTTATTCCTTTTTAAGCTCTCAAGCTCTTTCCTTAGCTGTATTACTCGGTCTTTAGGTTCTACAAGATATGATAAGTTGGAAGAGCTTGCCCCATATTGCTATCTATTTTGCTCCAATCTTGTAGCTGTATTGATAAATTCTTATATTGTTGCTGTCGGTAAAACTAACTCCTTTATTTTACATTGTGTTAATATAGGAAGTGGTTTAGCGAGCCACTTCTTGATAACGAAATCATGGGGAGGGTCTGGCAGCTTGGCCATTAATGCCTTAGCTTTGGTAACAAATTTTGGGAAGGTCTCCCTAGGACCTAGTCTTAATTTTTCTAATTCTTCAATAATGGTTTCAGTTGTGTTCCCTTGTTGGAATTATGTTCTAAATGCTTCCTTCATCAAGTCCCATGTGGTGAAATAGTTGTCGATGAACTGACTAAACCATTTGTTTGCTAGTCCTTCTAATGTTGTAGGGAAAAGAACTAAGAATGCATCTTCTCTTCCCATCAGGCCCCTTGTTTTACATAAGGCCCCTTGTTTTACATAAGGCTAAGAATCTCCTAATGTGCTCATCTGGGTCTTCTTGTGCTAGCCCTCTCAAGGATGGAAATTTGATATTCAATCTAGAAATAAAGTTTCCAAATCTACCTCGGTTTCCATATTCTTTACTGATGATGTTGATGATAATGGACTCGTTGATCTTCGAATACCCTTCCATCTTGTTGCTTTGTAAGGGACCCTCAAGCTTTGAGATCGGGTTGTGAACATGAGCTGTTCATACTCCTCTTAGTTTAAGAGACTTCCAATGGAAGAACGAATACCTCTTCTTAGTACCATCGGTACCCTTGCACTCTTCTATACTTTGCAAATTACTTATCCTATGTTCAAGTCTCCTTGTGGTCCCATCGGACATGCCAAATTTTGTTGGGGGATTCTTGTGCAGAAAAGGACTTGTGTGTTTATAGGGGAAGGAAGAAAGATAAGAAGAAAGATATAGACACCGGAAGCTTCTGTAGATTGGTTATGAGGAGAAAAGTACAATAATGATGTACAACATAATCCAAATACTCTCCGTGCAAAATCCCAAAGAGTGCACAATCAACAAATCACAAAATACCCAAGGTTCTTGCTGTCGCCGACCTTCTCTGCACCAGACCTCCACCTTCTCCAAGATCTTGCACTTGTGCACACCTTGCACTCAAGCTTCTAATAGGGGGAGGTATTGACACACACACAACTTCAATAGGACCTTGTGGCCCTTGATTGCCTCGCTTAGCAATCCTCTGCACACACCTGAGGCACACTTCTTACACACCTTGCACTTCACTTCTGTGCATCGCACACTCACTATATGTCTCTTGCTCTTCTCTCTCCTAGTGTAGACTATGCTCACCTTGCTTAGTCTAACCAAGAATAATGCCTTGCCTTTAGTTGAGTTTCAATTCACATATGCTCCTAGCTGCAAGCATATCTTGGTGCTCACTTTTATGTCCCAAGATTGTCTCCAAATGTGCATAGCCAACGAATCCCTGTTTTTTCCTATAGTGACTTTAGACTAAAAAAACAAAATTTTAATTAGGGGCCATACTTTTACTTTTGCGTACACTTCTGCTTCCCATACCTTCACTTTTTCCTTCAATTCTTTAATATGTGTACCTAAGAGAAGGTTCATGTGAGCCTTCAAAACACTTTACAAACACTTTGAACCTTAGAGAAATTATAGAAAGACACTCTACAACCTGCATCCAACTTTCTGTATATTATAATGTTTGTGAACAATTGATTGTGCACTACTTGTGCACCTTGAAAACTAAACTTTGAATGCTTTGACTTTGCCCATGCTGACTTTGACCTTGAACATATTGACTTTGATCTCTTTGACTTTGACCCTTGACTTTGATTGTGTTGACTTTGACCAATATTACTTTTATGGGCTCAACAGTTTCAGATGATTTTCATTGAATTCCTCACATCATTTTCTCATTACATATTCAGAATCAATAGAAGAAGGTCATGATGAATCCTCTGTTCTCCATCAACAGAAGTAAAGTAGGAACTTTAGATTAATTTGGGTTTTGATAGAGATATGAAAATTGACTATGATAGGAGATTATGAGCATATTTCCCTTCTTGTCAATAGTGAAATTATAAGAAGTGAATCTATACAAGATTGCCCTTGATCAGATGTGTTGTTTTTTGCCAAGAAAACACTTCTCCAAATTTTCCAAAGAATAAACGTTAATTGGCCTCCCCAATTGATGACTACAATGCTTTTTTATAGCTTAACAACATCTAAAATTAGAGTTTACAAAAGCTTCTTTGTGAAGAAAGTATCACCAAAGATATCAATTTGAGAAATAAAACCTCATCACTATTTTTGTAGTCATACATATTTGTAGTCCAAATTTGCAATTTTTGTATGATTCCTTGATCAATAATGTCCTTCACCAAACTCCTGTGAGGAATGATTCGAATATAATTCTTCCATTGAATTCCATTGACACATTTGAGCTTCCAACAAGTTGAGATGGATACTCCTGAAGTGTCCTACCTTCTTCCTTTTGTACTTCTTCAATGAATTGCACTCGAATTAACTTTGAAGATCCTCTACAAGGCCTTGTTCTAAAAAGAGATATCTGTGTTTTGGGCTTTAGTCTTAGAATGTCTAATCTTTGCCTCAATCCTTAATCATTTTAATCACTTTCTAGGAGAGAGAATCTCTCTGACATCCACCCCCACCAAACTTGCACAACATCTTGATGGGCCAACGTGAAAATACAAATCTATAGGAATATCAAGTTCTTTTATAAATAATTTTCAAGATTAGCAGACAAAATTTATTAATTTTTCATGCAAGATTCTCATGGAATTCATTTAATTTCAATCCAGTACTTAGGACATATCAAATCACAAAATTAAGCTATCAACCATGTGGGTCAACAAATCATTAATCTAAGTTCCAATCATTTATAAATTTTGCAAAGATCATCATGAATCAAAATTCTTCTTCATCCATTCAAAATCAGATTTCCTTTTATATAATTATTCATATATGAGCAATCAAACATGTCAAAGAAATCAACTAGATCTACTCATACAAACATCTGCCTTGTTTGCCCAATTTCTAGTCACTAGATGTTTTTACCACTACTAGCTTTTTTTTTTCATCGTCAACTTCATAAAAGTGTAATTCATAATCATCATGTAGGTGATATTCATAAATACTTTTTTGGGGTGAAAGAAGATATAAAGTTCCGACTTCATATAGGTGAAATTCATAAATACCTTTTTGGGGTGAAAGAAGGTATAAACTTCTGTTCATAATATTTTTGGTTTTTTAATTGCAACTTTTGTTTTAAGAGGAAAGGCTAAACCCATTATTCTAAACTAAGGATCTAGATGCATGTAGGAGAAAGACATGGGATCCCACAAAAAAGAGTCATGCATCTATATGCTCATATGTATATAAAAGTACTTTCATCATTTGAAATGAATTGCAAATACTTTTTGTTCACATCAAATCCCTACTCAATCCATAAACTAGAAACATAAATCAGTTTTGTATTCGTACTTTGGCAAAAGAGATCACACTTCATAATTTGATAATCCAATTCCCAGATCATTTAATTATAATTTTTATCATGAAATGCATATGATATGCTTAGATCAAACACATAGAAAATATAGATCCTAGATAAATACCACCTGGAAATTAGCATGATCTTCAATCATCTCTCTCAAAATTCATCATAAAATCTTCTTCATAAAATTGTCATCAAAACATCTTTAATTTGAGTGTTCAAATCATCATCCAATCCTGTTGGTAATCATAAAACTAGAAACTACAAGATAATTAATTTTCAGAATCAATCATATTTCATCATAAATTTTATCATATCATAATCATCATATTTTTCAGACATGTTTTTCATCATATTTTCATACATATTATCATATTTTTCATATTTTTCATATTTTCCTCATATTTTTAGCAATATAAGAACATTTTTTTCATCATATTTTGTCATATTTTAGTCACAAGAAAATCATCTTTTTCATCATAAATTTGGTAAAACAAAAATCATAGTGTATTTGTCATGAGAAGATCATATTTTTAGCAAAGAAAAATCATAAAAAATTCTCCAAATAATTTAGAAAACTATCATGAGAAATTCATATCTTTGTAAAGGAAAGCACAAAACATAAATCTTTTGAAAGCAAAACTTTTTTATAAAAGTTTAATAAATTTATCAAGCATGGAAATTATTTAGAAGGAGTTTTTATTTCAGTTTTTTAATATTTTGGTCAATTTTTTGTATAACTTCTTATACCCATTTCCCTTCTTTATTCATCAAATCTTGATCATTAGATAAATTAATATTTTCTCTAATTTCTTTGGCATCATCAAATCTATTGTGAATATTTTTGTTATCATATTGTTGAACTTTTAATTTCTCAAATTTATCTTGATAAAAACCTTTGTTAATCTCTAAGAATTTAGGTTATAGTTCATATAATATGTATCTTGATTTTAATCAATTTTAATTGAATTAACAATCTTTGTTTGTCTGATTTAATTTGCTCATATCTTTGCATATCAATAGATTTAGTTTGATTGTCACTTTTAATCGTAAATTTAGGTTTAGGAAGATTCTGCTCATCATTGCTCTTTTTGTCAAAGACTTTACTTTGAATTTCAAATTTTTTCATAGATTCACAAAAACTATTTTCATCATATCTCATAAGTTTAGAATTCTTTTTCTCAACATAACTCTTAAGTCTCCACTGTTCTTTAAATTTAGTTCTTGATTTAAACTTGGTTTGATCAAAATATTCCCTCATCCCTCCTCTACCTAAGTTTAAATGCAAAGGTAGATGGGCTTGAAAATCACAAATCTTATGGTCAATTGTAGCGACTAAGTGCAATCTACATGCATCATCATACAAAAGACAATCACCATACATATGGCCTAATTTATCACACCAAAATCATCTTATTGGATGTTTCACTCTCTTATTCATAGCCCTATGCATGGATCTCCTATGGTCAAAGATATGGGATTTATCATGCACTTTTGTAGATAAACTTTGCACTTCTTGTTCATGTTTACATTTTCATATGGATAATTCATTTATATGCTTGGTCACTTCATCAATTTTATTCTTCAAATTTGTAACTTCATTCACAATAAATTCCTTTAAAATACCACACATCTACATGAATTGAATTGAAAAAATTACTAAGCTTATCAACTAATTAAAACACTTCTTCAAATTTGGCCTGATTTGACAATTGTAACTTTTCTCCTAGGTCTTCGAATTGTGTTTCCAAGTCCAAAATCTTATTCTTAATTAATTGTTCCATATTTAATTTTTTATCATGTGTGATTACTTGAGCTACCTTCTTCTTGCCCATTGAAATTTGATAAAAAAATAAGTGTCAAAAGATAGATCAAATACTTGGAATATGGCTCAAAGAAGAGGCTTAAAGTGAATGTGTGTGTAGAATTTATACAATTAATGAAATTCTAATACATCAAATATCTAGTGAATGAATGTGTGCAAATATCTTTGTTTCAAATGTCCATGAGAGAGGTGGTGAGAAGAGGATAACTACTTGCCAATTTCCATGGAGGTGCTCACACCAAATATGATCAACCCTCAACACCAAGAAAATGCAAGGTTTTGGAATCAAGCTTTCGGGCACATGGAACAAGAAGCTACAACTATTTGCTAATCCCCAATGCATATGTAAGAAAATAGAAATTATGCATACTTGACTTCTAGTGTTGATTCTTCACATCGGGTTCACAAATGTCAAGAAGATGAGAACGCTCAGTTAGTGGATCAATTCAACCACCTTATTCAATGGATCATGTAGGGTGATTTCTATTGGAAGATTTCTCCTCCAAATGCACAACAAGAAGCTTGGACCTTGCCCAAGACCTATCTACCCTCAGACCAGTACTCACTAAAACTAGTATAACTCACAAATCCTGAACCCAATCAATAAACCCTTTTAGGTGCATAAACTAGAGAGTAAAAGATTTCCAATGAGCTATCAACCACTAGAATGAGACACATGTAAACCTGTCAAGTGAGTCACAAAAGAGAACCCTATTTTGCTAGCAGGTTTCAGGATAGAACAATAGATAAAGAAATAGCTATATCTCATAATGTAAGAGAACTTTTACCAAATTATTTTTGTTATAGAATCATTGCATTATAAGCTTTCCAATAACTACAAGAAGTCATAGAATGGAGCTTCCTACAAAGAGAAAAATGAAGTCCTAATAGGCTATTATAGAAATTCAGCACCCTTTAGAAAGGGTACGAGACATGTACAAGAGAATATGAGCATCTTATGAGAGAATATGGCTCAATGGCACATATATAAGTAGCACCCCAACTTCCTAGCATCCGCATACACCTAGAATGAGCTTCGATGGTCTTTATATAGCCATGAGATCCTTCTATGACTCTTCATATGTCCTCATCTCTTCACATGCCCTCCTTGTATCTTCGGTTGCCTTGTGACCTTATCTCTTAATTGGAGTGCCTTTTGGTGGTCCATCACCTCCTTTTGGATAAGGTTGCACCTTCAAACTCTATATTTGACTTTCTTAAGGTTCAAAAGCCTTCAAATGGAGTTATTTTATGAAAAAAAAACTCGATCTTGTCCTAGAAATCAATATCTTTTAACACTCCCCCTCAAGCTCAAGTTTCTTTTGCTTTTGAAGTTGGTTCTTTGAGTTGTATGGCTTAATTTAGCTTACCAAGCTTTCCAGCATCCAAAAACTTTGTTAGTAGATTAGCTACTTGGTCCTTTGTAAATACGTGATGAATATCCACTTCCTTTTCAAGCACCTTCTCCCTTATGAAGTGATAGTGAACTTCGACGTGTTTGATCCTTGCATGAAACATAGGATTGTTTGAAAGATAGATGCTTGATATATTATCTCCAAACAAAGGAACTAATCCAACCTACACATTCAAGTCTTTCATTAGCTTTTTTATCCACATTATCTCATAAGTAGCTTGGGCTAAGGCTTTATATTCTACTTTAGTTGAAGATAAAGCAATTGTGGGTTGCTTCTTTGAACTCCATGATACACAATTGTTTCCTAGCATGATCACATAACCTATGGTGCTTCTTCTATCATCTTTGGAGCTGGCCCAATCAACATCTGCATATCCCTTGAGCTCTAATGATCCCCCATACGCATTGAAAAGACCTTGATTAATTGTACCTTTGATGTACTTGAGTATTCTCCTTGCTGCATTCAAATGATCATTAGTAGGAGCATGCATGTATTGAGAAAGTACTCCTACACTAAAAACCAAACCAAGTCTAGTTATGGTTCTTTGGTGTTTACATCTATTGGTTGCTTTAGTGGTTTGCATTCACTCATTCCAAACCTATACAACACATCCAACAAATTTTTTCTTTGCATTAAGTAGAGACCATTCCTTTTGTACATAAACTCAATTCCCAATATGTATTTGAGGGTTACAAGATCTGATACCTTCAAATCCTTCCTAGTATTTGCCTTAGTTTCTTTGATATCTACATCATTATCACCTGTTATGATAAGATCATCAACATATACGCATATGTATATAGATTTTCCATCAACCCTTTTGATGTCGATTGAAGGATCTGAATCACTTGCAACATAAACACACTTCATTAGGTACTCAACCAATCTCTGATTCCGTGCTCTAGGAGCTTGTTTGAGTCCATACAAATCCTTCTTCAGTCCATACAAAATCATGCTTCTTCTTATCTTCATAACCTATGGGTTGATACATATAAACCACTTCTTCCAAATTTCCATTAAGAAAAGCACTTTTAATTTCTAATTGATACATTGTCCATATTTTAGAAGCTACCACTAAAATCAAAGTCCTAGTTGTACTCTTATTTGCGACATGAATAAAAGTTTCTCCATAATCAAGCCCATATGTTTATGTGTATCCCTTAGCTATTAACCTTGCTTTGTACCTAGCTAAAGATCCATCTGAATTCCTTTTGAATTTGTACACCCATTTGTTTGTGAACACCTTTATGCCTTCTTCTCTAGGTACCGATTCCCAAGTTTCTTTTTCCTTGAGAGCTTGAATCTCCTCATCCGTAGCATCTCTCTATTCCTTATGTTGGCTAGCTTCCTCATAGCTTGATTGTTCCTTATCTTTGATAACTTGTGTCATATAAGCAGAATGCTTTGCAATAAAGCTATCATAAGTGAGCTTTTGAACAGGATGTTTAACTCTTTTTGATTTCCTTTCACTACCTATGATTGGATATTTCTTCCATGTCCATTTCTTTTTCACTTTAGGAGTTAAAACCTCTTTAAATTCATCTTCATATTCACTTGAACGAAAATGTCTTACCAAGTTACCTCCATTACCTCTATTGTGGCTACATTCTGATGTATGCGCTAACTCCTTTTGCTTGCCCTTCCATGATGATGAGATTTGTGAAGGACTTGGCATACTTGGTCCACTCAATGCAGTGCTAACTTGCACTTGCTCTTCATGCACTTGATCTGCATGTACAAAGTCTTCTTTCCACAAATCATTCACACCTCCATACCAAGGTTTTAACTCATCAAACACAACATCCCTTGACACTCTAAGATTTTTGGTGAATTATTATAACACCTATACCCCTTTTGCTCATTTGAATAACAAAGAAAAAAGCATTTTTCAGCGGTAGCATCAAGTCTACATTCTCTAACTTCCTGTGGGACATGAACATAGCATATGCAACCAAAAATCCTTAAATGAGATAAATCTAGTTTCCTTTGATAGTATACCTCATCTAGAGTAAGATCATGAACTCCTGAATGTTGGTACTGAAGTATTTGGATGCCGATGCAACACAATGTGCTCTCCTTCTTGAGAGCTCCACGACCATATGCTCAGAGTAGAAAACCGAGCTCTTGAGGCCACACACAGTACTATGCACTGATGCTGCAAAATACACAAAAAACACAATACACAGAGGAGCACGGACACAAACTTCTTAGGTCTTACAAATGCGGTCGAACTTACAATTTGTGACTAACCATGCCACTATATGTTTTATTAAAGAACATATACAAGGAAGTGTCTGATGCACATTTGGCCTTTCACATGGACACTAATGATAACAATCTCCCACTGAAGGTCAACATGGCCAAAGTAACTATCAGAGAAAAATAAAGAATGATAAAGAATACTTGAGTGTAAGTATAAAAACTATACCTCCCACCTGATGGGCATGTTACAAAGTATACAAGTGACTGTGTAAGATCAAGAATCAAGTAACCCCTATCAAGTGACAACACTATCAAAAGCTATCCTATGGTAGAGCTTTAGTCAAAGCATCTGCAGCATTATCTCGAGTGTGAACCTTCTCAAGAATATTGCGCTCAGTGGCTAAGCAATCTCTAATGAAGTGATACCTCACCTCAATGTGCTTGGTCTTTGCATGATAGACCGGATTCTTAGCCAAAGCAATGGCACTTTGACTATCATTCAGCAAGCAAGGTACATGCTGAGGTAAACCCATATCACAAGCAAGACAAGAAAGCCACAATGCTTCCTTACATGCCTCACTTGCTGCAACATACTCTGCTTCTATTGTGGAAACAAGTGTACATTCTTGAAGATGAGATCTCCAAGAGATAGCACCTCTAGCAAAATGAAAAATGTACCCTGATGTAGACTTACGATTGTCTACATAACCAGCATAATGAGAATCTGTGTAACCAATAATGGATGCTTTCCCTCTACCTAAGCATAGACACTTGTCCTTAGTGCCACTCAGATATCTCAAAATCATCTTGATTGCTTCCCAATGTTTCTTGTCAGGATTAGACATATATCTACTCATAACTCCCACTGCAAATGCAATGTCTGATCTCGTAGCTACCATATCATACATGAGACTACCAACATTAGAATGATAGGGAATTTTGGTCATGAATTCCTTTTCCTCATTTGATTTGGGAAATCATCCTTGCTCAATTTCACATATGTGGGTAAAGATGTACTCAATGCCTTTCCACCCTGCATATTGAACCGATGAAGTACTTTCGATATGTACTCACTTTGAGACAAGTATATGCATCTTTTACTCCTATCATGAGTAATGTGCATGCCAAGAATGTGTTTGGCATCCTCCAAAATCCTTCATATCAAATTTCTGACTCAATTTCTTTTTGAGAACTGACAAATCATAAAAGGACTTCCCAACAATCAACATATCATCGACATAAAGTATGAAGCATATCAAACTGCCATCTGAGCATCTCTTTGTGTAGAGACAATGATCCTCATTGCTTCGAGAATAGCCTTGAGATTTCATAAAAGCATCAAACTTTTGGTACCATTGTCTAGGGGACTGCTTAAGTCCATACAAGCTCTTCTTAAGCTTACAAATTAGAATTTCCTTGCCAGGAACTACATAACCCTCTAGTTGTTCCATATAGATCTCATCTATAAGATCTCCATGCAAGAAAGCAATTTTCACATCCATTTGGACTAGCTCTAAGTCCTCCATTGCAACGAATCCAAGCAACATTTGCAGGGTAGTCATCTTGACCACTGGAGAGAAGATTTCCTCGAAATCAACACCATGTTGTTGCTTAAAACCCTTTCCAACGAGTCGTGCTTTATACTTTGGAGAAGCACTATCTGATGTGAATTTCAACTTATATACCCATTTACATGGTAAAGCTTTCCTGCCCTTTGGCAAAGTTACTAAATCCCAAGTACCATTCTTGTGAATAGAATCCAACTCACTCTTCATGGCACATTCCCACTTGACATGATCCTCTGTCTGCACATCCTCTTTGTAGCAAGAAGGCTCATCAGCATCTGTTAGCATAACAAATGAATTCAGTGTCTTTTGTCAGTCTAGAGGGACTCGTAGAGAGTTTACATCTCCTTATACCCCAATACAGAATGGTGTAGCTGAGAGGATGAATAGAACTTTTCAAGATAGAGTAGTCTCTATATTGCATCATGCAAACCTCTCACAAGGCTTTTGGGCAGAAGCAGTATTGACTGCAGTTCATGTGATTAACCTTTCACCTAGTATTGCCAAAGGTCTAAAGTGGCACAAGAGTTGTGGACAAGGAAGCCACCATATTATGATCATCTTCGAGTTTTTGGGTGTGAAGCATATTTTCATATACCCAAGAATCTTAGACAAAAGTTGGATCATAAGTCAAAGAAATGCATTTTCCTTGGATATGGTCAAGAAGGACAATTTGGATATTGCTTATGGGATCCTGAAACACAGACAATCATCAGAAGTAATGATGTCATTTTCAATGAGTCTAAGATGCATAAATGGCCCATTAAGGAGGTTGAATTGAGAAGAGTGGTGTTTGAGGATACTAGTCCTCCGGTTAGCATGCATAAAAATGCTGCACATCAATTTGATAGGATATACCGAAACTTTTCTAGTAGCATCATCTATGAAAGTGACAGAGTAGAGAGAACCACCTAAGGACCTAGTGGGCATAGGACCACACACATCTGTATGAACAAGATCTAAAGGCTGAATTGAAGAGTCAATGTGCGTTCTATGCACATTTTTGGTTTGCTTTCCATATTGACAATGCTCACAAAATGAAAAGTAGGAGAAAGATAACATAGGTAAGTATCCAGAACGAGAAAGATTTTCCATTCCACTACGCGATATATGGCCCAGTCTTCTTTGAAATCCCATTTACTAGCTTCCATTGCCTTCTTTGAATCAGCACATCTTTAATCTGATTCTTCCATAGGGCAAAGTTTGTGCCATCAAATTTTTGGATCTCAAAATGGTCTTTGCCCTGCAAGTTATAGCTCCTCCTCGGAACACTAACACTAGACCTTCATCCACCGGATGTGCCTGAGACCTCTGATGCCATGATGGTATAGAACTGAATAGAATGATAATGGAGCTAGAAGAGTCCGAAAACCAACGAATAAGTGTATCAAGGAGTAAATTAACCATTTTATAGTTGACAAAACCAGAAATCTGGAAACATTTTGCTAGAGTATCCTCTGCAAAATGAACGTATGACTAGTGTCAAAATATCATAAAACTACAAGTACTGACATGTTTTCCTACTTAGTGAATCACTGACTCCACTGCATATAATCAGTTAGCCAATAGAAGCCAAGTAGGCTTATCGCGCACCTATGAACAACTATCATACATCTCCTATGGTGAGGCTAGGTAAGTCTTCCACCTGCATCACCAAAGAGACCTCGATATCTAGGTTTCTCCCAGTTAAGAAAACCTCACCATGACCCTCTTTATCAAATGTAAAAGGCTTTATGCAAAGAACGTAACCACTATATCAATGACCACATGGACGTACATAAGCGGTATCCACAAAAGCACACATGGTGTGTATGTGCTCAATATATGTAGTAAAATGACATTAGAAGCTGAATAGACAGCCCAAAAACTAGCCAATAACACCTACAAGTGTCTGTCAACGGTGATGTTTTAGGCTCAAAAAACTTGCATAAATTTGCAGCAACTGGTCCCACCAAAACTGAAACCTTTCAAGAAACCTGTAGTTTTACGAGTATGGCTGAAAACACAGCCCCAAAGGTTAATATTTATTTTTGAAGAAGTACAAAGAACACTCTTCTTGATGTTCTTGGACCTGTGTGAAGAGAACTATGTGCGGAAGTACTCCAAAATGGCTCCAAAAGACACCCAAAAATGCTTCAAAAATAGGCTTTCAAAGCAAAGAATGAAGCTTTGAGGGACCAAAACATGTTCAAGGTAATGTCAACCTTAGTTTTTCCCCTTCTTCAGACACCACAAGAGTGTAGCTTAGTGGCAAGAGATTGCCACAGTTAAACGAGCTTTGGGGGGAACAATACTGGGATGGATGACCTCTTGGGAAGTATCGGGAACCTCTATCTTCCTTGATCGTTTCGGTCCTCCCTCACATGTAGCCAACAGCGCCAACGGTGACTTCGGTGACTTGGATGACAAGGTATGCCAAGGTCTATGCCTTGGTCGCCAACTTAGTCGCAAGCCTTGGGGGGGTGCTCTGATACCACTGAAGTATTTCGATGCCAATGCAGCACAATGTGCTCTCATTCTCGAGAGCTCCATGATGATATGCTCAGAGTAGAAAACCGAGCTCCTGAGGCTGCACACAGTACTATGCATTGATGCTGCAGAATACACAGAAAACACAGGACACAAAGGAGCACGAACATAGACTTCTTAGGTCTTACAAATGGGATCAAACTTACAGTCAGTGACTGACCAGGCCATTATATGTTTTATTAAAGAACATATACAAGGAAGTGTCGGTGACCATTTGGCCTTTCACACAGACACTAATGATAACAGGTACATTTGGCAAGCCTTGATGTATGACCAAGTATCAAGGTTTACCTCATAAAGTCTTGTATGACTACTCATAAGACACATATGAACACCTCTTGAAAAAGCAATGAGATTTAACACTTGAGATAAATGTAAAAAGAGATGATCGAAGGAATCTCGTTACCTTACAAGATGAAAATCATACCCACCTAGTAGTTGAAATCAAATCAATTAAGATCCTAAAAGGTAGGATCACTTTTAGGTGGCAGATTCAAAATTCAAAATTCACCTCATAGATATTAAAAAACACAATGACTTCTAAGTTGTGGGTAGAACAGACAGAAGAAGGACTCATTGAGCTTCAAGCTTGTGGATACACTAAGCGCATACATTTATGATTGAGCCTACATCATCTCCTTTGTATCATACATTCATAATTATACACATTTGATTCAGTTAGTGCAAGTCCTTTCATGTGTACTGTTGTCTACATGTAAGATTACATTTTTGTGACCTTGTTTTGACAAGTTCTCTATGTATACTCATCCAATTGATGTGATTCAACTTGGTATATGTTTCTTAAGCTTTCTACTTGTCGATATCAATTTTCATATCATTTGGTTCATTAGATTGCGAGATAAGTTCTCTGCAAGTCACCTATGTCTGCTCACTATCATCTTCCTAAAGAATCAGGATTACATCCCCAACTTCTTAATATTATTTCTCATCATGTAGTCATCATAAATTAGTGAAATAGCTTCTAATAGGAAGCTTAGATTCCTTCCAATGTAGCTACAAATTGCTAGAGTTTGATTGCATCACCATATATGGCTGGTATCCATTTTCTATCCACTTTATCTCAAATTGAGCAACATGATAGTCAACATCTTCTTTAGAACCTCCTTTAAAATGGGCTGCTTTGACCTTGGGATTTGGAGGTGGCTGCACCATTGGCTATGACTGAGGTGTACACTTAGTTCTTTGATTGGTTGTCCCTGCAAGTGGGTCGAACTAGAGTCATCCTCTAACTCCGACAGTTGCTTTTGTTAGGAATTGGACTCCTAGTATACCACCCACTTGCCTAGCTTCAGCTGCACCTGGTCCTCCTTCCACCTCTTTAGTTTTGAGGTTAGATTCCTCTTGTTCTTCATACCAATCGTAAAATTCAGAAGATGACTGTGCGTTAGCTGCTTTTGCTTGCGCTCTTGTATAATAAACTTTAGTAAATCTTCGTCTTCGTCCTTTCATGCATCTCTTGCTTCTTTAGTAAACATAGTAGGATCGCCAAATGTGTTTGGGTTCAAGAAAACATAGCTTCTTACATAATCAAAAAACTTCTAGAAATTCAACCTCAACATTGATCTTCGCACATAGAAAAAAAAAATACTTTCAACAATTCAACTTAAACACTTTTATGCTGTGATAGAATAGTATTTCATGCCAAAATTACTTAGACAGACATTATTAAACACTTGCACTGAATAGAGAATACAAATTATATTGATTGAAGTTCTTCAAAATGACAAAATTACAAGATAGATAATCACAACACTTCTCAGAATTGATGAGATTGGAAGTTTCCGCCTGCTTAGTTATGTAAGCACAGACTTTTCGACCTCACTAGGCTCTTCCACTTCTCTCTCTTAGGAAATCAATTAGCTATCTCTAAAAGCTCTTGGGTCAATTGCAATCAGTGAGTGAGCACTGAGTAAAAATTTGAGAAGAACCAAGTCCATAAATAGCAAGTTTTTTAGAATCCTCAACCTTGAAAGTTATTTTTTTGACATAACTATTTGAAGGTGATGCTCCAAGGTATATTGTGGATCCAAATGCATTTTTGGGAAGCTAAAGGTATCTACTAAGGTAATCTGAAGCTACATTGGCAAGTGTAGAGCAAGAACTATGTAGCACCACCTTATCTTTGGAGTGTATCCAACCATCTCCTCATAGTGGTATCAGAGCTATCATCAACCCAACATGGGAGATGGATTTCCATCATCAATTGAAAAATTTGATCAAGGTAATTAATTTGCTTGGTCTCTTAGAATGGAGGCATATCTTCAAGGTAGAAATCTCTATGGTTACACATCTAGAGATGATCTAATGCCAATACTTAGAAGCAAAGGTGAATGTACTCAAGAAGAACAAGAGAGATTAACAACATGGTGCTCAAAGGATGCTTTTAGCCATGTCTTATATTCTCAACTCCATTTTTTATTTCTTGCTTCCACACATTAGGAACTCTAAGACATCACAAGAGACTTGGAATGCACTTGAAGCATTCTTTTCTTCAAGCACTAGAGCAAGGAAGAACCAATGCTAGATGGAGTTCACAACTCTCAAGAAGATGCCCAAGCAAAGCGTGACTCATTATGTTACCAAAATAAAGGACCTAGCTAATCAACTTGGAAACATTGGAGAAGTCATTGAAGAGCAAATTGTAAGACAAGTGATCAATGGAATCAAGGTAGATGATAAATTGGAAGCCTTCACCACAACAATGGAATACCTGAATTCAATACTCTTATGGGGCAACTATTCACTCGTGAAGCCAAGCTTGTGAAGAACAATGACAAATCAAAAGGTAATCAATCCTCTGCCCTATACATTGATAAGAATAAGAGTAAGGATAGCAAAGGGAAAGGCAAAAGATCTAATGATGAAGCTAGTACCTCCCAAGCTAATTTTGGAGGAAGAGGTAGAGGTAAAAGAGGAAGAGGTAGAGGAGGTAGACAAGGCAGGGGGATATTCCAAAGCCCCTATGCATGTGCCATATGTGGATTAACTAACCATACAACTGAGAATTGTTTCAAGAATCCTAGGAATCAGAGAGGAAGAGGCTTCAATAGAGGAAGCTATGGAAGTGGAGGATCAAACAATTTCAATGGCTACAACAACACTACAACAACACCAATAACCAAGGAGGATATAGAGGAAGGACATATTACAATAATTACACTAAAGAGGAGACACAAGAGGACTCATTTATGTTGATGAACATGACCATGAAGAAAGGTAAAGCAAATGAGCATGTGTTCTATATAGATCCGCATTGTTCTAATCATGTAGAGGAAATGTGGCAGTATTATCTGACTTGGAGGATCCAAGGAACAAACATGAGGTTTAAACAAGACAAGGCACTCCATTGAAAAGATTGGAAATGTCAAAACCCCAGATGGAAATATGAATCTACTCAGTAAGCTATTGTATGTACCTACCAAGAACTTGATAAGTGTTGGACGAATTGTAGAGAAAGGATTGTCGATAAGGTTCACAAGAAATGGAGCATTTGTTGAAGACCCTCAACAAGGATTCAAGAGGATTGCGAAAGGTCAAAAGTCAAGTAGACTCTTTAAATTTGAATTTCAAGATACTAGGAACATAGCACTATTCAATTATGGAGGACAAACCCTATCAGAATTAGAAATGTGGCACAAAAGATTAGCTCACATAAGTGAAAGAAGTTTGAAGCAAGTATGCAGGGATCAATGTGTACTTGGTCTATCAAATGTATCCAAGCAACATATGATATACAAATGTAGTGCATGTCAATTTGGGAAGTCACATAGACTATGTTTTATGAAGAAAGGTTACATTCATGGTGACCTATTGGAGCTAGTCCACACAGATGTTCGGGGACCTAGCAAGGAACCTTCGATTTCAGGATCCACATATTATTTATCCTTCATTGATGATTGTAGTAAGTGGACTATCCTATACTTCATGAAGCATAAGGATGAAGTTTTCAATTGTTTCAAGAAATATCTTGCTCTTGTTGAAGATCAAACAGGGAAAACCTTGAAAAGGCTAAGGCTAGATGTAGGGGGAGAATACTTCTCCCATGAGTTTGATGCATACCTCCAAGATAGAGGCATCAAGAGAGAAATCACGACCAAATACACTCTAGAAGAAAATGCAGTAGCAGAGAGAAGAAATAGGACCATTGTAAAAGCAACAAGGTCCATGCTTAATGAGAAGAAATTAGCCAATTACCTATGGACAGAGGCTGTGTCTACATCCACTTATCTCATCAATAGGCTTCCATCTAAAGAAGTGGATGGGATTGTTGGCACAAATGTACAAGCCTACACATTTGGCTTAGCATGGAAGACATTGTGTGGAAGCACTTGATGAGTCATGTGAACTATAGCTTGTAATTACTTGATCATTTACCATTGTAAATCATCAAATCCTTGGAGAATCTTGTAAAAGCTTATAACTCATGGATTTGGGAGGAATATTAGCTATCGCTTCAAGATGAGGGAACGTGTCCTAAATAAGAGGAGTTACTTTTTAATTGGAGCCAAGTTTGAATTCAAAATTCAAACTTAGAAAGAATACTTATAAAAAAGGTCTTGTAAAACTCGTGGTGTAGTGTGCCTCATTTAGAGCTCTCTCCTTGATCATTTGTAGAACTTGAGTAGCTCACAACATAGCTCACTCAGTTCATTATCATTGAGCATCATTATAATTCCAATGAATTTGTACAATCATGTTTTATAATACATATAGCTCATTGAACATCTCTGTCTCCTTCTCTACTATGACTACTCAAAATTGTCAACTTCTTCTTGTCACATCTCAATGAATACTCAACCATTCTGCATATTTGTCTTATTGGAACCAAATTAAAGTCTACTTTGTGCAATTAAAATTGCAAGGCATTTGGTTTAGGCATCTGGGAGAAATCATCTTCGAAGTGCTCACTAGTCATCTACTAGTTAGTTCCTAAAAAGTCGGAGGTAAGATTTGATTTGCTAAAATGATTTCTCAGAGCATAGTTGATCATTTTAAATGATTCCACTTGAAATCATTAGCTATCTAATCTAATTGAATTCCCCTAAAAGGAATTTTGTCAATTGTTACTGTACTATGAGCTCTGAGTAAAAAAGCCAGCAGGTGTATGGACTACAATAGCAAGTTTTTCAACAGTAGCTATTCTTGAACTAGTCTATTTTGGATCAATTGTTTCAAGAAAAAACTCCAAAGAATATAGGTACTTTCTTGCTATCATTTGCAAGCTAAAAGGGACTAATTTATAACTCTGAAGTGTATCAGGGCTGGTACAAAGCAGGTTTTAGCAGTACCACCTCACTTCCTTGAGGCATCCATCCATCTCTTCCAATAGTGGTATCAAAGCAAGTTGAGGTAAAATGGGAGATGGTTTCCCTTCTTTCATTGACAAATTGGACAGGAATAATTATCCAAAATGGTCCTTGAGGATGAAAATCTATCTACAAGGAAGAAGTCTCTATGGATACATATCAAGAGATGATGAGATGCCCACAATTAGAAGCAAAGATCAACCTACAAGAGATGAGCAAGAAAGACGCAACTCATGGTGTGCCAAAGATGCTTTAGCCGAGTCATATCTACTTAACTCTATTTTTGACTTCCTTCTTCCTCATATTAGGAATTGCAAAACTTCCCAAGAGACTTGGGATACTCTATCTTCATATTTTTCTTCCAATATAAGAGCTAGGAAAAATCAATTGTGGATGGAGTTTACTACTCAAAAGAAGCAACCTAAGCAGAATGTTTTAGAATATGGGACTAAGGTGAAGGAGGTGGCTCATTAGTTGGAAAGCATAGGAGAGGAGATTGAAGAGGAGAAAATAGTGAGACACATAATCAATGGCATCAAGGCAGATGATAAGTGGGAATCTTTCACAATTGGAATGGATCTTTATATGGATATGAAAATCCCTGATCTAACCACTCCCATGGGGCAACTCTTCACCCATGAGGCCAAGCTCAACAAAAATGGTGAACCATCAAAAGGTAACAATTCTTTTGCCCTCTATACAGATAAAGGAAAGTCTAAGGATAAAGGAAAGAGTAAAAAGCTTGAAGATGAAGGTGCTACTTCTCAAGTACTCTTCATCAACCAAGGCAAGGAAGATTCAACTCAAGAATGAGCTAAATAATCTTAAGAAAGCAGCAAGAGCTAGCATAAATGAGTAAATTTTGAAGGTGGAATTTGCAGATGCCCTAGGCTCAATTGGGAGCCCAATCAAAGATGATGATCTTATTGCACACACTCTCAATGCATTGAGAGAGGACGAAAGGTGGAAAGCATTCACCACATCATTTTCTATGAGCGATTACCTGCCAGAAGTTGATCAATTAGTCACATTGATGGTGACCGAGGATATGAACCAAGGAGGTTCACAATCAAATGATAGCCAAGCCCAAGTTTTCTATGCAGGTAGAGGCAAAGGCAAAAGAGGTGAACAAAACTCTCAAGGTAGTAGGAGAGGAAGGTCAAACTCAAGCTCAAGCAACGAAGAAGGCTCCAACCAAAGCCTTCCTCTTCCTCTACCTCTTGATGCTTTGCCTCTTCCTCTACCTGCATATAGCATTTGACCTTGGGAACCTTTGCCCTTGCTTCCACCTTGCAATATTTCTTCATTAACCATTAAGGTGTTCAGTTCATCAAAATCAAGCATGTTTTCCTTAGCAAACAATGAGGATATGAGGCTCCTCCACTTGTCATCCTCTTTAAGACCATTAAGTACAAATGCAACCATGTCATCACCATCAATTTAATGTATTATGGCTATCAATTAATATCTAATACCTTTGGCTTTAATTATGTAGTCATGTATGGATTGGTTACTTGCTTGCTTCAAGTTGTTGAGCTCATTTTTTAGTTGTACCTTCTTTGCTTTTGTGTTTGTGGTGAACATCTTCTCCAAATATTCCCACATCTCATTGGCCATTTCCATGCTTTGAATGTGACCTTTCATTGTGTTTCTTACATGCTAAGATATCATAAACATAACCATTCTATTTCTTACCTCCCATTCTCTGATTGCTCTCCTTTCATGTTCGGTAGGGTTAGTTGGATCCAAATAATTGGCTTGACATATCCTCTATTGATTATGCCTCCTAGGTTCTTGCTCATGATGAAGTTTGTCCTCCTTAACTTCTAAGATTGGAAGTTGTCTTTATCCAACTTCTCAATCTATTTGGATACTTCTCCCATCTTCTTGAATCACCTAAAACTAAAATATGGTGTGGGATTACCGGGAAGTCCTTTTGTGTGATGAAGCACTTTCTTGATGAAGCTCCCCCTTGGTTCCAAGTTTGCAACCTCTTTCAAGATTTGAAAAGGCTTCAAAGGTTGATTCCTTAGCTTTTCCTCCTTCTTTGAACCTTCCTTGATGTTCACAAGGAGCTTTGATACCACTATTGGAAATTTTCTCCTTCAAATGCACAACAAGATGCTTGGACCCTGCCAAGACCTATGTGCCCTCAAACCAGTACTCACTAAAACCAGTATAATGCAGAAATACCAAACCCAATCAACAAAAACTTTTAACCACATAATCTAGACAATAAGCACTTTCTACTGAGCTATCAATCACAGGAATTGGACACCAGTAGACCTGTCAACTCAGTCACACAAGATAGGCTAGTTTTCTTAGTAGGTTTTGGGATAGAAAAGTAAGAAATAGCTATATATCACAATAAAAGAGAATTTTTACTAAAATTTTTTTTGGTACAGAATCCTTGCATTATAAGCTTTCCTTTAAGTACAACAAGTCTCAGAATGGGGCTTCCTACAAAGATGAAATGAAGTCCTAACAGGCTACTATAGTAATTTTGCACCCTTTGGAAATGGTAGGAGAGATATACAAGAGAATATGAGCATCTATGAGAGCACATATGGATCAATGGCACATATATAAGTAGCACCCCAACTTCCGAGCATCCACAAACACCTAGAATGAGCTTAGATGGTATTTATATAGCCACGAGATCCTTCTATGACTCTTGATATGTCCTCCTTATCTCTTCACATGCCCTCCTTGTCGCTTCGGTTGCCTTGTCACTTTGTGTCTTCATTGGAATGCCTTTTGGTAGTCCATTGCCTCCTTTTGGATAAGGTTTCACCTTCAAACTCTCTATTTGACTTTCCAAGGTTCAAAAGCCTTCAAATGGAGTTATATTATGAAAAATAAAACTTGAGCTTGCCATAGAAATGCATATCTTTTAACAATTTCTAGCAAGACAGGTAATTTTCTAACACTTGAAAGATTGTTAGTAATCAAAGGTAGAAAGATAGCCAGATGAGATTGCATTTAATTGCGACCCATGAATTCATATTTACTTCCAATTTTTGTCATACTTCAATTTATGATGTTAAACAAATTCCATTTATGAGTCATATATGTTCTGTATCAGTAGGCCTTTGATTTGACTTTTCAAACATGGTTCTAGCTCCTGAATTTATTATAATTCTATTTATTGTAGTTGGCTTTTATGATGGAGTCTATATATTCACGCCTTCACTTTTGAAGCATATGTTCCACCACATGAAATCCTTACCCAATCTTCTTTGTGATCTTTGTCATCATTTTGAAGGTCGGTAAATATTCTTGAAGAATTGGAGGTCATCAAGGAGTTCCGAGAGAGATATAAAATTGAAATATACAAGAAACAGTAAAGAACTCTTTATAAAGTATCGTTTTGTAAGAGGATTTTCGTGGGGAAAAATTTGTTCAGTAATTAATTTAAAAGTAATGTAAGACACTGGGCATTTAGCCTGTATCCATCGGCTTGATATATCTAAATAATCGTTTTTTTCCACATATTAAACATCATCTCAGAATGTATGCACTTGGAACCAGTTTGTAAAAAACAATACTATACTCAATATGTTTACAATTCTTCTAGGTGAATTGATGCAATGGTAATTTGGTGCAAGCATAGACAACAATGTATGCACATGGTTGAAGAACATAGGGATTCCATCAAATTGTGTGAGATCAAATTGGTTTATCATAGACTCCTTGGTGACACTTAGAATGCGGTCAAAAGCATTAAATAGCAGAATTGGATACGATTAACGAAAGAATTGAATTTTCCTTGTATGTTAGAAACATTCACTTCCAACATAGAACATCAGTCCAAATAAAGCTTAAGTTCGATCATAGAGGTACATACTCAAGTCCAAATAAAGCTTAAGTTCGATCATAGAGGTACATGTACAAGAATACTCAGTAGTAAAACTTCGAATAACCAAGAAGTACTGAATTGTTTAACAAGCTTTATATCCAAGCTACATTGACCTCTTCTTGTCAGAAAATCTCGTAGGTCAGATCGTCCATCAACATCCGAACTATTCTTGTCCGCTGTCTCTAGTTCGTTGTAATCCTTTCAAAGCATCAGAAGCGCAGACCATTCGATTATAGCAGAAGTAATCGTGGACAGTCAGAATTCTTGAAAATTACGGATTCATCAAGGATTAGAGAGGACGGAATCTCTGAATATTCTTTTTTTTTTTTAATAAAAGGAAGTTCGGCTATAGTCTACTATCCCGGATTTGTATTAAATAAAGGAAAAGAAAAGTACAAGTGAAGGGAACTGGTGCCCATGGGACCCCTCCAAGTCCCACAGAGTGGGGGAAGATCTTGCATAGATTAGATGGCATTACAAAGAAGGTTAATCATGCTCTCGTCACCCTCATGAGGGGCCCACTTAAGCTTGTTGTTGATCAAAAGCAGCACTTGATGATGCCTGAAGGGGGGGATTTCTTGGAGTTAGCGATTCTTTTACCGAGGAGGAACAGTGTTTTCTCAATCGACCACTCTTTGGGGGAGTCGCCAAAGTTATAAGCACATCTTTCCCGCGAGATCTTCCAGAGGACCTCCCCTCTGATGGCATTCCAGAGAGTCACGGAACATCCGGTGGCTTCTCCGAGCACAGCTTGTTTCCAACTGATATGTCTCTGAAGTCTAATTTTCTTTCCGACAAATCTCTGAATATTCTACTTCCATCAGAAATCAATGCATTTAATTATGATGTTTCCCTTCGCCCCCAAATGTAACAATTCTGCGCCGTTTCAGATGAGTGTTGCTTAATTCCTCACGTCATTTTCTCATTACATAGTTAGAAGTAACAGAAGAAGTTCATGACGTGTCTTGAATCATCTATTGTGCGTCAACAGAAGCGAAGCAAGAAGTTCAGATTAATATGGGTTTTGACAGAGATATTAGAGACATCATTGAGTGATTGCCTTCCCCCCCCCCCCCCCCCCCCCCCCCGCCCCCCCCTCCTTTCCACCAGCATTTGTCTGTATTTTTATAGGTAGTTAACTCTAAATTTAGAGTTTGTTTTTCCCAAGAAGTCCATCACTATCGCTATTGATATTAGAAGCCATATCAAGCGATTAATAAGCATTGCTTTTATTTATAGCAGAAAAGATCTAACCATGGACCTCTCCACACTGTATGTGATGGACTACTCACCATGCATGGCTTAATCGCATATGAAGACTTGCCGGATCAGCCAAGTATTAATGAGTTATTCGTAGCTTCAAAGCCTGTTTTAGTGAATCCGTTATTTATCTCGAACATTAATGTTTTATTTGCGCGCTATCTTGGGTAGCATCTTGATTGAATTCCTCGGTTTGACTCCGACCACTGCAAACGGCTAGTCCCATGTTGCTCTACATCCTCCCTTCTTGCATAACAGTTGCCGAAGAATACTTTGCCTTGTCACAAGGCATCTGCTTGATTATTTGCAGCTTGAACCATTGCCTTTCATCTTCTAGCTATAGCCTTGCAGGCATGAAGATACCTTCTTGTAATCGACACAGACTAGCGCATGGCTTTAATCCCATTGATATCTAACAATGACTTGCTTTGATCATTGCAAACTAATGTAGTCCATGTACCATTTGTCTTATTCATCACTCTCTTCTCATCTAAGATAGTCTACGGTTACTGATCAATGGCCTTCATATTCTTCATGTGAATGAGTTATTTTCATTGATTGTCTTTCCAAGTGGGGAGAGTAAATCTCTTTGAATGCAGCATGATGAGGATGAGGCCGAGATCATCATTTGTTTTGATGCATGTTCTCATGCAATCCGCCAGTGAATTTGGTTTCATGCAAAAGATGCTTTCCCTTAACTTGGCATTGCTTAAGCCATCTAGAAAGAGTGCATTCAATTTTTTTTCACAAGGTAGTTAAAGACAATGTTTCATGTCATGCCTAAGTCTTTGCATGGCTTCTCTCATAGATTCACTTGGGCTTTGTTTGAAGTGTAGAAGCTCTTTGAGCATATCATGTCTAACCCTCGTGGGCAAAAACGCATTGACCAATGCTCCCAAGAGTTGATCAATGTTTTGAATTCCTTGCAAAGTAGCACCTAAACCAAGCCATGATGGGTCCTTTCAAGGTTATGCAAAAGGCATGATATTGTGTGAAGAAATCCTACACCTACTCAGCTCTTACTAGTTGGTGGGATTTAACTTCAACTCAGCTCTTACTAGTTGGTGGATTCTAACTTCATGAGATCTAGGATCATTGCTTCCATAAAAAACACTCTTTAGATCCTCACTACTTTAGTGGCTTGGAGAGATCTACCTAGATCCATCTTTTGGATGGTGGTTTAGGCTTTTTTAGCTCTAGTGTTTGGTAATTAGCTGATTCTATTGGATTAAGAGGGCCTTGTTCTAGGTTCAAACGCAAGTATGGTACATTAGTTTCAAATATTGACCGGCCTTGATGAGAGTACAAATGATGGTAGAGTGGAGAGAGAAGGAAAGAATTCCACCCTTCCTCATCTAGATATCTTGTCTCTTTTAAGATGAGTCTTTTCATTTCATGGATTTTTACCTCAATTGTCCCTTTGCTAAGGGATGTCAAAAACACAAAATGATTCACTTGTTTCTAGGGAAAATTATATTTCCACTAAGAGATATCCCCGAAGAGTCTCATTTGACATAACTTTCCAGCCAAAAATCCATTTTTTGAGCTCTAGATCTCATTAGAAAGCTTTTTCGAATCCCATGTGGTAAAAACTATATTTCTCAAGAATCTTATTTCTATTTTCGAATATGCTTCTTTGAAGTTGACTTGGGGTGGGTGCGAGGTGAGAAAAGCTTTCCCAATAAACTTTCACCAACAAAAAGGGGTGCAAAAACCTTAAGGGAACAATTTTTTACCTTGAACCCTCTAGAGAGCCTTTGATAATTATTTGATAGATCATTTTCTCTTTATTCTCGTATCATTTTGGGGACGATTCTATGGCATCAAGAGCTCAAAACTTACCCAACACTACCCGAATGCTGCTAGCTCACAAAGTCCAACACAATGAAATATGCTCTTAGGGAGTTCCTTCAACAATATTGCTTCAGGGCATTTTTGGATGTTTTGAAGCTCTAATCAAACCCCCCCCCCCCCCCCCCCCCCCCCCCCTAAATATCCCACCTCTTCTCAATCAAGGATGTGTTCGAAAATTAACTAAAAAGCCCTCCACAAAAAATGATGTTTTTGGAAATCAAAATTTGCAATCTTGGCTATAATTTTAACCTTGCGAGTAGATGCCACAATATTAGGCCAAGCCCTCTAGATGAATAAGAAACTCAAGGAAGGCTTGAAAACACTCAAATGCAAAGAGTGACTTCCTTGCAGTAGGAAAACTATTTTTGCAAAATGAATATTTTTCACTCATTTGCTTTTGTGGGGGTTCTCTTAAGCCTCCATGATGTTCTTGTTTCAATTAAAGTGCTTTTGATTGCTCAAATCAAAGCCTACTGCAACTAATAAATTCTTTGGTTAGGGAATTCAAATTTTTTTACTTCTATTGCAAACATGGTTCTTTTAGCATGTTTGCTCCTTTTCTATGCCTTAGATGTTTCAAACACTAATAGGCCAAGAAAAAACACAAGATAGCACTTTTCAATGTCCCCAAAATTCATCTTTACTAAGGTAGCTGGATTTTGCAATTCACCATTAAGTTGATCTTTTTTGCAACCCACTTGCTTAGAATATTTTCCTATGTCTTCCATGCTTCAAAAGAACTCAAAATGCTCAATAACATCTTGTGTTTGCTCTCTAAAAAGTAACTTAGCTAGGAAGTCACTTTTTGCAAGCCAATGTATTTTTGAATTTTATAATTCCAAACTAATTGGTTGATTGCCTTGATACTCTATAGGCCCCAAATTCTTTATGAAATCTCAAACAATTGATACAACTTGACACTTTGGATCTTATTTTCCCCTTTGGGACTTTAAAAGTTTGAGTTTAAAACGAACTCAAATAATAACTTCTACAATTTTGACGTTTAGGAAAATAAAAAATAAAGCTTAAATTTTCTTGCTCTTTTTGTGCTCCTCTTGGTTCTCCTATTCATTCATAAAAAGCTTGCCCAAAATCATGATATATGAACGTAATGACTACTCTGGTAGAAGGGGCTGCGAGGGAAGTCAAAATGTGCAACTCCCTAATCCTTGATCTTTTTGAAGCCAAAATTTTTAGGGTTTCTTTCTTATAAGTTGTAGGCTTCAACTATGATTCATTGTTTACAAAATGACACTTTTTCAATTTTTGACTTCTCTGCTCATCTCCTTGCTCAAAGAAGTGGATTTTTACAAACTTTGCAAGAGGCTTATTTTCTTGAATCCTACCTTCTTGGGCTTGTAGATCTATGCCCTTGGCTCTCAAAACAATGTGTAAAGTCACAAAAATTCCCCCTTGTAGACTTTGATTGCTTTGCAACCTGTTCTTTTGCCTCTTCCAAATACGTCAAAAAATGTAGGTTTTGCTTCTATTCTTCGTCTTTGAGGCTTCCACACCCTCACAAACTACTATCACAACCCTCTAGAAGGGTGCAGAAGAATAGAATGAAGAGAAATGAGTGAAGAAAAAGATGGAAAATTAAGAAGAATAAATTTTAGAGTTTTAAAGGAAAGCTTCAAGGTCCTAACCTAAAAAAATGAAAAACTTGTTACTATCTACTCAACTAAACCTAATGGAAATGAACTAAAAATGATGGATATGAACTCCCTATCAAGAAAACAAATCTCAAACTTGCTTACGTCATCAAATGTGAGCCTTCAAACATGATAAATGACGAGACCCGTTCCTTGGAAATAGCATCAAAGTGTTTGATGTAGACCCATTCACATGGAATGCATGCCTACCAGCTTCAAGCAATGCATCCCCACCCACAAAATGTCAATCCAAGAGATGAGCTAGTGATATGAAAATCTTTCACAAGTCTAGGAGTCATGCACATACACTAGGAGTCTCACACACACACACATATGCATACACACATGCAAGAAAGCTTCACTCATGGACAATACACTAGAGCGCATGAGAAAATCACACTTAATCATGAGAGAGATTGAAAAGAACAAGAAAATTTTAGAAATGAAGGTTAATTTACTTTTATAGGTGAGTTTTAAAAAGTGTACCCTTCACACTCTAGTGTCTACCCTAATTAAAAATTGGTTCTAAACCCTCGTTTGAGGTTTGATTTGAGTGCAAAAAAATCTCATAAAATCTTTGAGGGTTAGGGAATCATGCCTCAAACTCAAAGACTCCTTGGCTTGCACAATTATGTGAGTAAACTACAAGAAATATTTTCGGGACATATTTCCAAAGGTAGATTTTTACATCAAGAGAGCTAATTTGAGGGATATTTTTTGATATTTTGGGGCTTCCATTGGCCTATGAAGTTGGATGAGTGCATCCATCATGCTTAATGCTGTAGTTCTTCACAATCCGGACCATCTTTTCTCTCTCTCTTTTGATTTCACTGCTTTAGTGAGTCTTCATCTGCAAGAAACTTGTAGCAAGAGAAGAACAAAAGTGATACACTTATCGAATATTTCAAAGATCAAGAACAATTATTCCTGGGAATGAAATAGAATGAGGATAAAAAATTTAGGAAAAACACCAAGTAGGAGAGTTGTCGTAGATCCCACACCATAAGGTTTAGGAATGATAAAGCTTATTAGGCATGATTAGAATAAGGATCTTGCCTAGAACACCATGAGAACTGATACCCATGAGGAGACTTAGAATGAGAGAGATTAGAACTATGTACGAAAAAGATGGAAGTAACTTAGACTATGCAATAAAAAGTACGCTATCTTATTACCAACAACAAGATTTTAGAGAACCAACAACAACAACAACAACAACAACAAAAACAAGTTAATGTGGAAGATAGCATTGAAAAAACCAACACTAGGATACATTGAAACTAGAAAATATGATTCTTAATACTTGACATGGATGAGAGTTCAATAAAGTAGATAGAGTTCAATAAAATAGATGGAAGATAGAGCATCAAGCCAATCCACTTATCCTTGACATAGTGGTGAGCAAGGATGAGTACATTCCACAAGATAAAACTTTTTGATATATTTTGGTAGTGATTTGTATGAAACAAGTAGGACAACCAAGGTAGTTTTTTTCCCTCATTAGGAGGTTTTTTCCTTGGACTTGTATATATGCCTATAACCTTAACATGTCATTTATCTTGGTACATGCACAACATGCACTTGGTAATAGATTTTGTATTGTATTATGCTTCAAGCGTTTTCTTCATCTTTGTATTGTTTGTGTACTTTTGCACACTTGGACCTTCAACAATCGGTATGAACACAGAATCGCCACTTCCTCCAGGGCATTATTGACACCCCTCATGTCACAATCTCATAATTGCACAAGAATTGGTGAGCATACACAAGGTGACTAGGGATTCAAAAAAGTTTTTCTATGGGGCATCAAAATTTTTATTTGAGCTCCTTTGGTATCCAAACACACTATTGTGATGACTATGTAGGTGATTTCATCCTTTTGTGCATAGCATATATATAAGTTTTGGCTCACGAGTACAAGCATTTCAAAGTTTGGTAAAGGTCTCACAAAGCTCAATAGGGTATTTTTATTCAACTCTTTGAGATACAATCAAATTTTTGCATCAGGGTATTTGGTCACTGACCATGCCATAAAGCAATTTTGTATATTAGCAGTTGATGATAACTTAGATGGTACTACTTACCCATTGTGGGCATACATGATGTATCAACTATTAGTAGCACAAGGGTTGTGTAATATTGTATAAGGTGTTGAAGAACATCCTACTACACCTACAAATATAGTGATTGAAGGTGATGCACATGGTGTTGAAGATGATGATCTTCAATTTCCTAGTCATGCTATGGTTCCTGTTGCACGTGCTAGAGAGAAAGATCTTTGGGATGGCAAAGATGAACATGCACATGCATTGATAGAATTTTTTTCATACATGCCACTATCCCTCACATTTGCTCTATAATACATCAAAAGATGCTTGGGATACTCTTACAACATTATACCACACAAGAAATGAGGTTTGTGTTGCTTACCTTTGAAAACAATTGGAGAGTGAGCATATTAATGAACGAGATTCAATGGAGAGATTTTTGACAAAGATCAAAGACTTGAAGAAGGATATGATTTCTGCTAATGAAATATTGCCCGATATTTCACTTGTGCAAGCTGTTCTTAATGATCATCCATATTCATATTAGAGTTTTGCTTCTACTATTCATTTGATGATGAAAGAAAATCCACATGCCTTTCATTTGAGGAGTTTGACTCTGTTTTATTGAGGGAAGATTGCTCCAAGTAGAGGATTTCAATTGTGCATGTTGTGGATCAAGATTTCTTAGCTATTCATAAAGGAATAAATGGAGCTCATCTACTAGTAAGTAGAAATTTGAAAATACTACAAAATTGAAGAAGGAAGACAAAGATGACAAGAAAAAAAAAATTAAAAAAATCTTGCAAGTATTGTAAGGAAAAGATCATGTCATAAAGATTTTTCCTAAATTGGCTACAAAGGAGGCGAAGAATTTAAATATATTACGTCACAACATAGTTTCTTCACTTCTCTTGAGCCTACCGCTATATGGAATACTATCACATGTGCTAAATAATACTCTTATCCTATAATGGAGCTAGAAAGACCATTCAAACTACTGTCGATGGCAGTTCTTTCACATTTTCAAATGCATTATATGTGCCAGAGATCAAGAATTTTTTTTTTAAACTTAGTTTTAGGATTAGCCAAGATTGGATTGATTCTCAAATTTGTTGATGATAGATGTATATTTCATGATCTCTTGAATGGTGATGTTATTATTGCTTCTCAAATTTTATTTTTTGGGATGTATAAGCTCATTCATTAATGAGAGTGGGATAAAACATCAATGCAGAGTTCCGTACACACCTCAAAAAAATGGATTTACTAAAAGGAAGAACATTTATCTCATGTAAATGGAAATGTATGGTGAAAAGTCTGGCTTTACAACATAGCTTCTCGCTTGAGTCTTTTACATGTGCAACATACATACTTAACATGTATCCCACCAAAACATTGTAGTCTATCACTCCATATGAGGCTTGGTATGGTTGCAAGCCATCTTTCACTCATCTATGTTGTTGGAAGCAGTCAGAGGCACAGTCAGAGGCACAGACGACGTGGAAGCATGTAAAGACGGAGCAGGGAGTCAGTCGGATCATTTTTTTCAAGCAACTATGTTTTTATTACCTCTTCAAACATCCAACAGTGATTTTCATCACTCTTGTAACATATGTAATATAGACAAAATCCCATTTTCTAATTCATAGCTCCATTTTGTGCAAGCCGAGGATTCCTCGAGCTTGAGGAGCTTAGGTAGAATGCTCGTACCAATTTTCATTATTTTTAGACATCGTTTACCCTTCCAAATAGCCTCTAGGACCTATTTTTTAACTATGCCGGTCACTAGATGTGAAACCGGTCAAAACTAGTCTAGAAACTATAAAAAGAGCTAGAGAGCTCATTTTGGGGGTTGGTTCAGGAGAGCTTGTTTGAGATTAGAGTTCTTTTGAGTTTGTAATAGTGATCTTGAGTAATAGAGCTAATTTCCCACCGTCCATTGTGTCTTGCTTGTCTCTTCATTGTGTGTGTGTATGTGTGTGTGCATCTTTGTGCTTCTCACCTTCACTCTCACATCATCTCACGTTCACGATCTTCATATCACTCCTATCTCTTCCGCGGATTGACATTAAGGAGGTGAAGCTTCTTAACGTGGTTCTCACCATCGTGCTAGAGCAACACCAAATTTGGCGCCGTTGCCGGGGATCGAGTCTAGGACGAATGTGTGATGGTAAGAGTATAGCAAGAAGTGGCGTTGGAAGGTAAAAATTTCAGTTTTTGTTGTTGTTTTTACTTAGTTTTTAGTGTTTTTCACCTCCCCCACACTCCATCTTCATCATCGCATCATCATCTTCATCTCCAAAAAAATCAGAAAATTCACCATATCCACCCATTCACCTCATTTCCCCTCATTTGTGCATGCGAGAGAGCGAGAGAGAATTTTTGTGCTTGTGTGTGCTTGTGTTTTCTTGAGTTTTCTTGCAGGTACAGAGCTCCAGTGCATCAGGAAAGCTTGGAAAAGGTAAAATTTTACCCTCTGTCAAAGATCTGCTGAGTGTGGCAGACCATCGCGATGGTCTGCAACCTTCGGAATTCTTGGTAGGCGACCACACTACGAGGTAGGCGACCCTTGCGCATCTACGAATCCACAGGTGCATCTCAAAAATTCACACTTTGGTGGACCATCGCGATTGGCTCGGACCATCGCGATTGTGTCGCACCATCGCGATAGGCTCACGCCATCGCGACGGCTCGGCCGGACCATCGCGACGGTCTCGGACCATCGCGACGGTTCACTTGAGCCATCGCGACGGTCCACTTGGACCATCCCGGTTGTTCAGCTGACCCCGGACCATCGCGATTGGCCCATGCCATCGCCACGACGGTGCCACGTGTCAAGATAGACCACCGCGACGGTTCATTTTTCGGACCATCGCGACAGCCCAAAATCGGACCATCGCGATTGGCTCACGCCATCGCACTTGTGACCATCGCGACGGTTCACTCCGGACCATCGCGATTGTCCACCTTTGATCGTTGACCGCGCCATCGCGATTGTCCGCCTGATCGGGCCATCGCGACGGTTCATTTTCACGCCATCGCGATCGGTCACTTCGGGCCATCGCGACGGTTCACCTTTGACCGTTGACCCGCACCATCGCGATTGTCCGCCTGATCACGCCATCGCGATTGTTCACTTCGAGCCATCGCGACGGTTCGACCTCACGCCATCGCGATCGTTCACTTCGGGCCATCGCGACGGTTCACCTTTTCGCACCATCGCGACTGTCCAAATTCCACGCCATCGCGACGGTTCGCTTGGACCATCGCGACGGTCTGGGCATCCTCAAAACATTCTAGTCCATAGAAGACCTAGCTAAGAAGGTAACCTATAAGCTAGGAGTCTCAACCAAACAGATACCCAAGATAACGTGAGTCAAACATTGGTGTTGATCATATGGAAAATGCCTATCCAAACTTGAAACAACCTCAAGGTAACTCTAGTACTTAGTACTGCACAATAGAAAGGTGGTACACTAATCACATTGCACAAGATTGCCCTTATGACAAGCAAGTGGTGAGATAGAACTATCTGTAGGCCTATCAACAACGGAATAGATATCCAAGACAATACAACACTCAACCTCACTATATAGACCCTAACAAAACTATGAAGTACCCTACAAGATGCAACCTGGACCCCAACCGATGCTATGCTAGCAACCACCACCCCTTTCAAATGTAATATCTATCAAATATGCTATTGTAGAAGAGAATCTCAATAGAGAATTAGTACCCTCATCTTGATTAATCACAATAAATGACCCTAAATCCAATAGGTTTGATTCTACCCATGTAGGTTGCCCACCTGCATACTACACCGAGTCACCAGAGCATATGGAAACATACCAATATGAGAGCCCACCCATGGAACCTAATTGGGAGCTAGACTATGCTAACTTCATGTACACCAACCCCAACCCACAACGCTAGCTAAGACAGACAAGACCACATGGCCCTAAAGGACCATGCTTTAGATGCCAAGGAGATCATTACATAAGAGAGTGTCCACATTCTCCACTAGGAGGACAACCCCATTATTATAACTTTCAAGCTTTTTGTGCGGATTATGGTAACGAGCATGTCATATGAGAATGCCCTAAAAACCCTACCAATGCCTCTAAAGTAACATCCATTAACATGATAGGCATTGTGCACACTTCAAACGGATGCACCCAGACCTATGTACCGATTCAAGCTATAAAAAAAGCCCAAGCATTGCTACAAAATCAACAACAAACCTAGATAAACTAGTTGAGAGTAGCAAAGTCAATAAGTCAAGTCGAAGAAAAACCAAAACTTGGAAGGATTCACAAGAGAGACTCAAACGAAAATGGAGTAAGAAAATAAGTGAGCTAGAAGGAAGATTAAAAGAGACTAGATCCAAAATTTTAGAGTTGGCATCACAAGAGTCAAATCAAGAGAACCCAACCCCAAAACTAGGATAATTTCTAGCTGAACCCATATGAGAGAGTCTGAATATGATGTTAAAGCATACCAGGTATGACTTAGAGAAGGACCCCAAGTGGGAGAGTTGAGTAATAAGTATCCCAGGGTAGACCTAGAAATTGAGAGAATCAAGCTCTGCATGAAAATGGTAGGATTAGTGCAAGCATCGTAGTATGTCAATTGGAGCAACCTAGCAAAACTAGAGCTACACTTTCAAGGATTACTTGAGAGGTTATAACATTTGATTTCTACCAATGAGAAGAATAATCCTAATAGCTAAGGCATACAAAGATACTACACCTTCCTTGTCACAGGTGCCTAATACCATGAAGTCATAGAATCTTTCTTCAATACATAAATACTCACAAGGATTTCTTAGAGAAATTCAAGAAGATAAATGGAAGATGGAACAAGAATCTCACTCCTCGATTCAAGAGATAGATGATATGCAATAAAAATATCCCTAGGATATCCCCTCTATATATGATGAAAAAGAGGAGGAACAACCTAGTGAATAGACAAATTTTGAATCTAATTCTTTGCAAGAATTACCTCATTTCATTGGCCCCTTGGAAGCAAAGTCAATTAGTATGAGAGCACCCACCATATTAGTAAGAAATGAAGAATCAATTATTCCGAGGACCATAGATGTAATAAAGAACACTAAAGTGTAGTTTCATTTGACTTTAGAGGAATTATTAAAGCTTAAACCCGAGTTGTGGAAGCATGTAACGAACAAGTTACCGAACATAGTTGATACCCATTCTCAAGAAACTTCACACAAAAGAGTACCGTAAATGCTTGTTTAAAGGATTGGAGATATGAGTGAAGGAGAAGAGAGAAACACCTATTTGCCTATCTCCTACTAGGGCTACACCACCAAATAAATCCTAGAATTAGGTGTTGGAGTAGCGATTGCCACCACTTGCCTAGGGAAATAATGTGGCAAGCCAGCCCTCAGACCCATGAAGATGAAACTGCAAATGGCTGCTGGTCATATTGAGAAACCCTTAGGTTTACTGGAAGGAATATCTCTCACTAGTTTTGGTGTAGAGTTTGAGCACACCTACGCCATTTGTGAGTTTCAAAGGAATCATGCATATGAAATGATTTTGGGATGTCCTTTTATGCAACAATTGAAAATTGTACAAGATTGGGGAATCAATTCTTTGTACCTGCAACATTTGGGAGTAACTACCAAAGTCAACCTCAAAGACTATTCCCATCATGATGTACCACCACTATAGTGGAATGCCATTCATAAGGCACATGAAGAAGCTGATTCAGTTCAAACTCTAGAATTAGAACCTTCATGGTTGCACGAGGATAATCACTTATGGATGTGTAAGATAGCTAAGCAAGAAGAAGAACGATTAAAAGCTAAAACTCTAGGATCCAAACAACACCCAAGAACCGTCCAGGATTTTGCCTATGCACCTATAGTATTTCTAGATGAGGAATTTGAGCCTCATGGTTGGGCAAAGATCTTAGCCACTATGGATGTTGTAGTGATCAAAGAACAATGGAACCCTCACTGTGATCAAAGCTATCAAAGAAGAGCCTATTTTGGAACAATGTATTGAAATGACTCAAAAACTAGACAAAACAAGCGATGAAGATTTAGAATCCATTATTATGGAATGCTTCTACTCTTCAGAAGAAGAATACCTTTATTTCATAGAAGGCACGACCCTTGAGATAGGGAACGAAAATCAAGTTGAGCGACTTAAAACCCTTCCATAGGTCAAGGAGAATAAGCTGAACAAGAGAGAAAGAAGTCACCTAGGTCAAATGAAGAAGAGTCCCTATTGTAAGTATGAGAGAACTTTAAGAAATATGAAATGGAAGATAGAAGGATAATGTTATGAATGCCTAAAAGAGAAACACGTACCAGAGAAGCATACAACAATCGAGAGAAGAATAAGACGATTGTAGTGATAATTGAAGAAGGAGAGGAAAAATGCACATATATAGGACATGATCTAACGGAAGAAGAAGAACAAGAATTGATAGCTTGGTTGAGAGAATATAGAGATGTATTTGCATGGAGCTACAAGGATTTGAAAGGAGTAGAACCTAACATATGCTCCCATAGACTTCCCATGACCCAATAAGCTAAGCCTTCAAAACAAAAACCATATGCTTATAATGATAATTATGCAGCCAATATTACGGAGGAGATAGAATGCTTGATAGAAGCCGGATTCATCTATGAGATTGAGCATACCAAATGGGTATCTCCCATTGTGGTAGTGCCAAAAAAGAAGGAGAAGATACATGTTTACATTAACTTGAAAAAGGTAATGCATCCACTATTCGAGATAGTTACCCACTTCCAATCACAGAGTACTTATTAGAACGAGTAGTGGCCAAGGATATTTATAGCTTCCTTGATGGATTCTCATGCTACAATTAGGTGGCCATTGTTCTTGAAGACCAGAATAAAATGCCTTTTGCTATAAAATGGGGCGTATTTGCATTTCGTGTGATGCCATTTGGCCTAACAAATTCACCAACTACTTTTCAATGGCTAATGTGTCATGTATTTAAGGAGTTCTTATGGAAGAACTTGGAAGTCTATGTTGATGATTTGTGTGCTCATTCTAACATTAGGCAAACACACATTCCTGAATTGAAACAATTCTTTGATAAATGTCAAGAATACCAAGTTATTTTGAACCTAGAAAAGTGCGTTTTCATGGTCAAGCAAGGCAAAATTCTAGGACACATTGTGTCAAAGAATGGGATCTCTATAGATGAGGAGAAAGTTAGAATAATTTCAGACCTACCAGGGCCAAAGAACATGAAGGAAGTACATGCTTTCATGGGGTATTGTGGTTACTATCGACACTTCATACACATGTATGCTATCATTACAAAGCCTCTGTACTCACTCTTGACTAAGTTTGAATGGACGGCTGAATGTGAGAAATCATTTAATGAACTCAAACAACGCTTGTGTTCAACATCAATTTTGACGACCCCGGATTGGAGTAAGCCATTCCATGTGCATGTGGATGCATCCAACTATGCTATAGGGTGTGTGCTAGCACAATCTATGAGCGAGGGAAATATAGATCTCCCCTCCATAGCTTATGAAAGTAGACAATTGAATGAAACAAAAAGAAATTACAACACTATCGAGCAAGAAGGATTAGGAATGATTTACACAATAAAGAAATTTAAACACTATTTTTTGGCAAAAAGATTCAAGTTTTTCATAGACCATAAAGCATTGCTATATCTACTCAACAAATCTTGTAACACGGGTAGATTGATACATTGGTTTTTACTGTTAATGGAGTTTGAATTTGAAGTGTTAGTCAGAAAAGGAAAGACCCACCTTAGAGCTGATCATCTTTCATGATTGACTACGAGAGAAGCCCCTCAAGGAATAGTTGATGAGTTATTGGATCTTTATTTGTTTGATCTTGAAGTAATACCAGAATGTCCCAAACCAATTGTCCCTATTCTTACATTTGGGTCCAAGAACCCTCAAATTAGAATCATGGAACAAGAGATAACCAAGTTCCAGTGATACCAAAAAATGACAGGAAGTATTTACAAACAAGATAATCAAAAGTTCCTTGCTTGTTGTGTAGAGGAATCAAAGCATGAGAAATAGTTGCACATAGCACATGTAGGTGCATTCAAGCAATACCATTTGAAACACTACACACTACAGACTACATAGATAAGGAGTCTATTGACCTTCGATGGAACCAGATGTCTATGAAACATGCAAGGAATGCCTAGTCTATTGTGTTAGACCACTATCTAACATGCAAACTTATACCAGGTGTCTCTAAAACCAAAATGGAGCAGACCAATGGTAACCTACCTGAGGATGAAAAAATTCCCTCAAGGAATGATAGTAGCAAGATAAAGAAGTCTAGATCAAGAATCTCAAGACTGTGCACTCATTGGTGATAATCTATACAAATGAGGAAGAGGCTGATATCTGAGACAATGTGTTCATGAGAGTGACTATGTGAGCATATTAGAAACTGTACACCAGGGTGTTGCAAGAGGTCATTTTGGCCTCGATCAGATAATCAAGGCCATACTTTATTTAGGATTATCATGGCCCACTCTTTATTGATATATGTAGGTAGTAATCTGTGTGGACACACTAGGACCATTGGGGTACTTTTTTCCCTCTTTTGGAGGTTTCTTTCCCCCGGCTTATATATATGCCTATTGCCCTAATGGGTTACTTATATTTTTACATTCTAATGGTAATGCATTGAGTATTGTGTGTTGTGCTCCAAGATTCTTCTTCTTTCTTGTGCTATTTGCATGCTTTTGCGGGCCTCAAAATCCAATAATTGGTATTAGAGTAGGTCACTGCCTCATCTAGGGCATCGTCAACACCCCTCTAGTTAGAGTCTCAAAATTTCACTATTGCAACACTTGTGTAGGATATTTCATCTTTTTGTGCCAAAGATATATACAGGTTTCGGTTTGCGAGTATAAGCATCTTGAAGTCTCCTACATGTTTAGTAGAACTCCATAGGGTAGTTCTATTCAACTTTTTGAGATACAATCAATTTTTTGCATCAAGGTATTTTAATTAGGGGCCATGGCTGAAATCAATGATGTATTCCGTATGTTGGCTGTTGAGGATAAGTTGAACGGTACCAATTACCCATTGTGGGCTTATATGATGTGTCATGTATTGGTCGCACAATTGACCATGCTCAAAGGATGAGTCCCTACAATTCAACAGAAATGAATGGAAGTAATAATCAAAATCCATTTTAGTCTGCTTGATAAAAAAAACAATGATCATAAAAGTTTATCTCAATCTGTAAATTATTTCATCGCTTCATTGTTTAGAATAAAGTCAAAGTAAACCCAATACATACATATGATTCTCTTCATCATACTCATATAGTTTAAGCGGATCTTATATCAGAGTAGTGCGAAATCACGTACTATTCATGCAATACTTCGAAGACCATTAAGAGGTATGAAAAATATTATTGAAACTAAACAAAATATCGACATATTATAATAAAATGATTTAATATTTCAGAGAGAAACCATTTGCACATATTTAGCATTGGAGTGGAAGTCAAGCACAAAAGATCACCCTATTGCTCAACAAATTATAGTGTTATATAGTGTTATATATATAGAGAGAAAATGCATATAAGAACTTACATTTCATAAACAAAAATCTTAGAGAGAGGCAATTTATACCCAGTGTCATTTAGCATCATCGAAATGTTACAATGTTGTTCAAGAGCTTATAACGGAAGAGTTGAAAATATCGAAGTCTGTCTCTCTCACCCGGTTGTACAACTAATTATAGTGTTTGCTTGAGTGCTATTCTGACTTCACATGAATAACTTTCTTCACTTTCCCTCTGTTATGAAACATGTCAATAGTCTTTCAAGCATGATAAATAAAAAATATGTAAATGTTTCTACGAACACAATCTTAATATATTTTGTGGCACAGTTGCCGAAGCTATTTAGAGGTGCATGATTAAGGAAAATTCAAATACTAAGAAAAAAAAACTTTCAATCTTGTTTCTACCAAGTTTCAACAAAATACACAAATACTATCATAAGATCAAACAACATCCAGTTCAAAGAAGATGATGCCGTATGTATTCTTATGTTATATATTTTTGCAGATATTAAGATTTAACCTACAAATCTTAACGCTTAACGCCATAAAACTTGTTGTGAGAGTAAGCGGATTAGAAGATGCCGAAATGGTTATGTGATTGACTCAATGAAGAGTTATGTGAACGACTCAAGCAAGGGTAAAAGTATTTCTTTATCTACGCAATGACTTGACATCTATCCATGATGTTGATACATCAAACATTTTATGTGCTGAATGATAGAAATTAAAACATTTTATGTGCTGAATGTCTCTAATTTCAAGAATAGAGAAGCAGGAACTGTGCAAAGAATACACGTAATTGGAAATTGAATTAAATATAAAACCACCTTACATGTCCACTTAGCAGAATTCAATCACAGTACCTCTTTCGCTAATATTCAAAGACTTTCTCACAACATCATCACTGTCATCAAAGACTTTCTCAGATCATCATCACTGTCATCATCTTAATCTCCTACTCATCATGTGTCGATTCTCAAGTGCTCAGATAGACAATCAACAGGTACCTCCCTTATATCTTATTCAAGCTCGAGTTATGGATCCTCTAGCATTCCCTCTCCTTGCTTTTGAATCGTCGAAATCATCCTCCATCGTCTCTCTCCACCAGCATTACTTCATAAAAATATGCACCTCGATCAAATCACAGAAATAGGCCTCTCCTCCCCCCATGCACGTGTTCCTCTGCCTTGGATTCCACATTCATTCTTCTATGCACTCACCATCAAACAATTATGAATATGCACCTCGATCAATTCACAAAAATAGGCCTCTACTCCCCCTTTGCACGTGTTCCTCTGCCTTGGATTCCACATTCATTATTCTATGCACTCACCATCAAACAAATTCAGGAATACTTTTTTATACACGCACGCACAAGTTTCTTATTGATTTCTTTTAGTTTTATTTGTTTTGATTTTCACTTTTTATTTTCTTATTGTTTAAATTCTTTTGCTTTACAATAAAAGAGTTTCACATTCAGAAACTTAGGTTCACATGCATAAAAAGAAGAAAACAAACATTAATAAAATGTGCATACACATATATAAAATAAATAATATTTACACATTCAATGAACACACACACATCCTTCTTTTTTTATCGATAGTTTTTGTTTGGTTTTGTAGGTACGTTTTCAAAGGATCTTCAAGCCTCTTCAACTCGTATCATCACAAGAAGCGAAACTTAGAATAATCTTAAATAAAGCCATTTAACATGAAATCCAAAAGACTTAAAAACTTTTAAGCATAGCATTTTTGCTGTCTCGTGTGAACTAACAAGGAGAGAGAATCTCTCCGACATCCACCCCCACCAAACCAGCACATTGTCCTCGATGGGCCGAACCTGCAGATCATAGAAGAAATATCAAATTCTTTTGGAAAATGTTTCTCAAACTATTTTTGAAATAGTATATGAAATATGCTTGTAGAGGTAAGTACAACTTCTGATAGTAAAGAAAACTTCTAAAATTATGAAACCTTGAATTTCAAAGTTTTTCATTGAATGCATGAATTTGAAAACTTGCTTTTTCATTGAATGCATGAATTTGAAAACAAGTTTTAGAAGTCCTATAGAAGTAATTCAGATAGTCATGGTACTTGAGCTTCTACTAATCTTGTTCAAAAGTAATAAATATTTTATATAAGTGTTCTATTCCTCATCTCTAAACCACTTGCCATAAGGTGCATCTAACTAATTCCTCTATAGCATACATCCACCTCATATTGCCCTCAATACAAGTCAAAAGCGATTTCGAGATCACAACTGATTCATGATAATTTTTTTCTTTTCTTTCTTTCTTTTACTTTTCTTTGAATTTTTCTTTTTCTTCTTGTTCATTTCTCATGATGCAACAACCATTAATGTACTACTTTATGTATCTTTGTTTTCTTTCTTCGTAACTTTTTTGTCAGAGGGGAAAGGCTCAAACCCTATTCAGAGCAGAGGTTCTAGAGGAATGCTATAGTGGGAACTAGGATCTCATTAGCCAAATGGTTTAGAAATTAAGGTAGTCTACCTATATAAAATAACTTTACTTCTACTAAGAGTTGCAAGTCAAGTGTTCCCTCTTCTAGCCTTATGACAACCATAGATTCTTTAATTCTTATCTTCATCTCATACACATTCCTACTTCAGTTTTGAATTCATTGTTTCATAATTTTAATAATTTTCCTTAGATATATGAAGAATCTAATCATGAAATGCATGAAAAATATTTTATATAAAACTGAAAAAGTCAAGTTCATAACTCTTTCACCTGATTACTTTTGTTCATCTTCAACATTGCTCGTCATCCAAACATTTCTTCAAGTGCCTGCATAGATAACTCTTTTTTTCTCTTAAGAGGTTTCAAAGTTATTGTTGACTTTTCCATTTTTTGTTCAATTTGCTTAATAATGTTTTCAATCATCACCTTTTTCTCTTTGTTTATGCTCTTCTCTCATCAAGGCCTTTTATACTCTCACTAGTTTCTTCATTCTTAACCTGATACCCCAATTTAGTTTTTAATTTATTCACTTTATTTTGATCAAACAATGTATCATTTTCTAAAAGATCAAAATCACATGTGATATAATACTTATCGTGTTTCTTCATCACTTGTATTAATTGCTCATCTACTTGTTTTAATTTTTCTTGTTCATTTCCCTCAATTTTTTGGTTTTCCCAAGTTTTCGATTCATCAACTATTTTCTTTTGATTATTCATCAACATCTTAATTTCTTGATTAACAATTTTATCATCTGTATGTTTCTTTGGTCTCCATTGGCTTTTATATGTTTGTATCATTCTTAATTTTCTTGATTTTGCTTTTTTTTGGTAAAAACTTTCTTGCTCCTGCATGATCTATGTTTAACTATAAAGGGAGATAAGTGTGGACATCACATATTTTCTTTCCAATTGGACAAACTATTTGATGTTTGCACGCATGTTCAAAAGCAATACAGTTATCATAGGTATGACCGATCTGGTCACACCAAAAACATTGAATAATGCATTTTTGCATTCTATTTGATTTTCTTGGTATTATCCTAGGAATAGGTTGTTTAAGATCACTTTAAAATTTCAGATCAGATGTATATGCAGACAAACTATGGACTCTTAATTCATGTTCATGATTAAGTTTCGATCCTTGTAATTCTTTATTTTGAGTTCTCAAAATGTCAACTTTATTTCTCAAGTCTAAAGTTTCAGATTGGAGTGTCTCTTTTAAGTTCTTAAAGTTTTTAACTATTTCTTGCATAGTTTGGGACATTTCATTTATGGTTTGCATTAAAGTTATGATAATTCCAAATTTCTCTTCTATTCTTTCATTCACCCTCCTCTCTATGGCTTTAAATCTCTCTTCATATTTGCTAAACTTGTCTTCAATCAATTCACTCACATGGAATTTCATATATTGTGTGCTATAATCAATGAAATTCTTTTTGTTAATAGGACTAGAGACCTCCCCAAATTCTTTAATTAACTCAGCCTTTAATTCACTACAACTCATGTCTTTATGATTTTGAATTTGCTTAACATTTGATCTCTTTATAATTCATTCAACATATGTACTCATCATAGTTTCAGGTAGACCATGAAGTTGAGCTCGCTCTTCAAAAGTCTGCAAATATTCATTGATGTTAATGCCTATAAATTTTTCTTTCTCATTAAGAACAGATTGAACTACTTTAGATCCTATCTTTTCAACGTTCATCTTATAAAATATATCTTCCATTCTCATTTGTTCTTTTGAAGCCATCAGTCAATTATATTTTGGTCTAGTATAACGAGTGATCAATTCCTGTTGGAATGTAGAAAAAGGTAGAATAAAACAGTGGGTGTCTGATAATATTAATGAAAAGTATGTGGTGAAAAACTTGAAATTCTTTTTATGCTTTCAAATGCAATGCAACAATGCAAGAAAATTTAATTCTATATAAAAGTGCATGAAATTCAATGAAATGGAATTATGAAAATAATTATTTTTGCTTTTTCAAAAAATGAAAGTATATTAAAACAAACAACATTTTTATATCTTTTAATTTCAAATATGCAACTTTACAGAATTTAAGATATCTATTACCTTGTCTTCACTTGGAGAAGAGGTTAAATGTGAGTGAAAATATATACACTTTATCAAAATTATTCTTAAAAGAAAGAAAATCTAAGTGAGTGAATGTGCAAAAGCTCCAACTTTGTTTGAAGGAAATGGTGAAGTGATGAGGATCAATTTTTTTATATACTTGCGTGGAGGCGCTCAGATTTAACCTCTTCACTTGGAGAAGAGGTTAAATGTGAGTGTATTTGAGTGAAAATATATACACTTTATCAAAATTATTCTTAAAAGAAAGAAAATCTAAGTGGGTGAATGTGCAAAAGCTCCAACTTTGTTTGAAGGAAATGGTGAAGTGATGAGGATCAATTTTTTTATATACTTGCGTGGAGGCGCTCAGATCATAAGACTAGCCCTCAACATCGAGGAAGGTTTGCCAATTGTTGCTCAAGCTACCGTGTGAATGGAAGGAAAGCTTGGTTTTATATCTACAAAACAAAGAACATGCTCATTCATAAACCAAACATCAAACATACATCACTTGAGATCTCCGAGCTGTGGATTTTTCATGTCGGGTTCACCAAATGTTGGTGCGAAAGCAACGGTTGGTGGATGAGATCAATCGCCAATAATATGATACACGTACGGTGCTTCCAAGGAACTCAAGTGACATATAGTTTCTATTCACTATGACAATGCATTCATTTAAAAACAAAATTTTCCTTTTGAAAAGCAAAGAAAGGCTTGGTTTGTTTCTCCACGCTTTCAACCCTCTTGGCTTTCAAATTTTACAAGAAAATTAATTCTTTATTGCATATAGTAAGTATTGAAGGCTTTTCAAATGAGTATATCTCCAAGAAATGGCCATTAACCTTAGAATTTATTTATGAAATGCAGTAAAACTAGTTTGCATTCTGGATGAACTTACTTGCGATGGCCAACAACTTAAATAAGTTTTCCAAAACTATATCACTTTAGTGGTGATGAAAATATCTTTTGCAAAGTGAAGTCCAAAACAAGTTTCATACATACGAGACTTTGGACTTAGCTTCTCTTATCCCATACCATCTCTACACATTACAGTAAGAACAAAAACGTGTAGAGAATGGCAATTTATTCAGGATGCATTCTTAAAAAAAAACAACTTATCATCACACCCTCGAGTGCTCCTTGGTTGCAATCATCTTACAATAATAAGACACTCGATTGAAATTGACCATGCTCAAAGGATGAGTCCCTAGAATTCAATAGAAATGAATCGAAGTAAAAATCAAAATCTATTTTTGTGTGCTTGTTCAAAAAAACAATTATTATAAAAGTTTATCTCAATCTGTAAATTATTTCATTGCTTCATTGTTTAGAATAAAGTCAAAGTAAACCCAATACATACATATGATTCTCTTCATCATATCCAATGTACGAATCTCATATAGTTTAAGCGGATCTTATATCAGAGTAGTGCAAAATCACATACTATTCATGCAATACTTCGAAGACGATTAAGCGATATTAAAAATAGTAATGCAACTAAACAAAATATTGACATATTAGAATAAAATGATTTAATATTTCAAGCTTCTAAAAATGGGCATCTCCTCATCTCCTGAGATGTATCCATAGAGACTCCTTCCTTGCAAGTACGTCTTCATCCTCAATGACCGTGCTTGGTAGTTGTTCCTGTCCACTTTATCAATGAAAGAAGGAAAACCATCTCCCATTTTAGCTTAGCTTTGCTCTGATACCACTGTTGGGAAAGATGGATGGACACTCTAGAAAATAAGTTAGTACTGCTAATCCCTACTTTGTACCAGCCCTCTTTTGCTTCATAGTTGAGTTGTAGGTCCTCTTAAATTTCAAATGACACAAAAAAATTGATTTTGTACTTTCAAAATGAAGTGAGAACTGATTGATTCAAAACTGACTCCTTCCAAGTTCAAGAATCCAATTAAAACCTTGTATTTTTGTTCACACACCTGTGACTTGTTAAGCTCCAAACTTCTAGTACAATAGGAATTAGAAATATTCCTTTTGGAGATATGAAATTACCTTAATGAGCAAATCATTCCAAGCGGAATCACTTGAAATGATGTACTATACACAGAGAAATCAAATCGTTACCCCCGATTTTTTAGGACCTATGTAGAGTTTGATCGGTGATAACATCGACACACTTTTTTCTGAATCCACTACATAGAATGTCTGCAAAATTTGAAAGCATGTAGAGGACGTAGAGATGATTCCAACAAGCTATTGAACATTGAAATTGATTGAGTATTGACTGTGATATGAGCAATAGAAAGTGACTGTTATAAGTGACAATGATAGAGAGACCAACAGATATAATGAATGATCTATTATATTATCAAACAATGTTGGAGATGCTCATTGGCATGATAAACAATGCTCAATGATACCAAGAGGTGCAGGCTATGAACTAAGGCACACTCTCCTACAATGAGATCAACAAGAACTTGGATATGGTCTGATCTATCCTGCAAGTTTTACATTCATCTTTTATAGATGATTCATTTGAATTTTGAATTTGAATTGTTCCTTGGCTTTCTCTAGTAATGTGATACTCTAATCTAAGAGATATTCTCTCCAAATAAAGTCATAACTTTTCCATCTAACAAAATCCTTGAGTTCAATTGTAGCTACAAATATTCCTCTAAGTCAAATAGACTTTTACAAGTGGTAAAAGATAAAGAATCCATAGCAATGGTTCTCATGGGTCTTCAACTATTTGCACATAAAGTCTTTATATGTAGCGAAGTCTGTAGGCTTGGTATTTGCACCAACACAGACAAAACTAACTTCAAAACCTAGCATAACGGATAGAAGACCATTCATTATGGCTAGGATAGGGCAAGTTAATGTGTTTAAGAAGATGAGGGTACTGATTTATTCAGGTGCTGCAAGCGATTAGGTGGTCTCACTATCAAGACATGGGACTAGAAATCCATCCTATAGAGAAATATCTCATATGAATAATAGGCATGGAAACCCCTTGCATGGGAGAAATGGACCATCCTATCCTCATTGATGATGTAACCTTGATGGTAAAGCTCCTAGTTTGTTATGATCATGACCTGATAGAACCATTGATTCTTGGCCAAGATTGGTTATATGATCACTTAGAAGACTTGAACCTTAGAAAATGCTCTCTTTAGCTTAGGATATCAAAACAACAACAAGTTATACTACTTGAGTTCCCTAACCATGCCCACTTAGAGGAAAGTAACCTGTGCCCATGTTTAACGAATGCAAAGGAGGACGGGAAGATTTTTGGACAAATCCTTGCTCTGATGATGAGCCTTGGCCAAATGGGCACCATAAGAAGACAAATGGAGACCATTAACAATCAGATGGGCTAAAATAGAATAGATGGGCATGATAATCTCCTCAAGTGCATCCTCCACACTTCTTGCATGCCTGCTTGATCTATTGTGCTGAATGCCTTACCTCTTGATGGGAAAGTCATGCAAGTGTTGGACCTCCCTTCTTTTCCAAACTAGAGTGTCAACCCAACCTTTCAGTGACCACCACAAAAAAGTCAACCACAACTTGGAAATCCCACTTGAATACCACACTATACTACCTTGTGGAAGCAGCACATGTATACCAAAGCAACCGGCAAAAAGCAAGTATGGGTACCAAAAGGCCAACGATCACCAACCATATCTACTAGTGGATGACAAGAAGTTAAGACAAAGCTAACTCAGCCTCAACATATGAGAACACCTAGACATTCTCCATCAACAAGAATTTGACAAATCTAGGTGCCTAAGAGGTCTTTAATAACATCATACGACACCTCTCAAATTTGGGTACCCAAGGCATATCTCATATCTCAGAAACAAAGCCATGTAATATCCATCCCTCTATAATCTTACTACTCACCAACCTTATCACCTCCAAATCTATCCCTTGTATCTCATCAAAAGAACCTTGTTTGTTTACCTTCCTTAGGAAATGGGTGCTAAAAAGCCCCCAAAACACTCCATACACCCCATTTTATAGTATGAAAACTCCTTATACTAACCTTCATCTTGGTAAACACTCACTAGCCCTGAATCCTTGTAAAACATAACCACTACTAACTCACTAATCACTTTAATGTCATCTCTCTTGAAAATATATGTATGCATTATTAAGAGCATGTAGGAAGTCTAGATGCCTGCATTAATTACTCAGATACCATTACACAATCACCCCACACACAAGGCTACAGGGGCTACAAATCAGTTATGGAGAGGGATTGTGGTGTCAATTTATTGGGATCATACTTAATTTCCATGTTAATGTGTTATCCTTTTGTATCATATCTTTTACACAGACACTCAAAATCACAATGCAAGTTGTAGGAACTTTTGATGTTGGTACGAGCATGCGAGTAATGGATTTTGAGAGCCTATTGGTAGAGGCGGATCCTTCAATGAGGCCTCTAGCTTTTCACGGCTTCATGGGACCAAAGCCTATTGATGATCCTCCCATAAGTACAACTCAGAAAGCACACAGTAAATCACATTGGTTCCAAGTCTTAGCAAGACCTTTAGCTGATGTAGAGCACATTTACGATGCAATCATATGCTTTAGCGATGCTACATGGGTAAGATATCAATTCTTCTCACGAGATTTTGAAGATCGTTACTCCGAGGAACTAAGAACAATTTGGGCAAGGGTAGGATTCAAGAAATATTTTAGCACCCCTCATCCCAAACCAGATCTTTATTGTTGTTATTATCTAGACACCATCTTACAACCACCTGTAAGGAAGATGCTCTTGGGCACATTCATCTTGCCATCGTTAGTTGTAGACCCACCTTTCAAAAAGTTTTACCTTTTAGGAGACCTCATTTGAGTTGCATGGAAGGTTTGTGGCACACATACGCCAATAGAAAGGGAATGATTTATACCTCAACCCATGAAAAAAGGGGTTGTCTTGAAATGAGCTAATATTTCAGCCATTACTCCTGAATTGTCAAAGCTATTACAAAGTTGCATGCAACATTTTGCCTTCTCGGCTCAAGTTCATTTTACATTGCCTAAAAAATCCATATGGTTTGGATTATATCTTGCAAATGCGTGACCCTAGACCATGGACCTATACTGTTGGATTCAAGAACAACTATATTTGGCCAACCAAAGATAGATTAGGAAGAGAGTCATACATCGATGTTGCACAATTACGAGAATTGTGTACATGTGTTTAGCTTATGACATTCTGATCGAGAGAGCCCTTTTGAGTGTGGAATTAAAAAATTTCAAAGGTGCTAAGAAGTCGCATAAAACACCGAAGTCAAGAACATGCAAATGAATGCAAGGAACCATACCATGTGTACAAGTGCCCGCATCACCCTACCCTCAACCATCACCCCAAAAATCACCCACCGAAACCTCATTGGTAGTACCCCCTATTCAAACCCGTCTATCCCATCCGATCAGATAAAAACCAATAATGCTGCCATACCCTCTTAAGCAACTAGAGTGACACCTATGACCACTACAACTACAAAGGCATGAGAAGCCACAAATAATACAGGCATCGAGGCCTTTGCCTTCCATATACCAAAATGAGAGGCGGAACCACGTAATATGACATTTGACTTTGAGATTCAAGATGCTTTTTCAAGTGAGTTTCAGTGCTCCGACACTACAACATATCGAGGGTATACGGAGCTGCTACCGAGGAAAATGAACGGGCGTGATTTCTTCGCGACATCAGTGTTAGAGTCAGTATACGCGTCGGAAAGAAAGCGTCGGTATGTGCATCGATATAGGCGTCAGTATGTGCGTCGGTATAGGCATCGGTATATACGCCGGTATATACGCCAGTATTACCAATGCGTATACTGGCGCCCATACCGATGCCCATACTGGGTGTACTGACGCCTATACCGACGTCCATACTGGAGCTACCAACGCGTATACCGACGATCGTATCTGCACAATTTTTTTTGGGCAGAGTGTGTTGTCTTTTGCTATAGCATTATGTTGTTTAGCAAAAGACAATACACTCTGCCCAACTGAGTACATGTGTTACGTACTCTAATGGCAACCAAAACATAAACTTATATGGGCAAAAATGAACAATGAATCATGTACAGAAATTTGTATATTCCATAAATGAAAAATGTACAAAAGTGTGGCAAAGCACTTCTCTATAAGAATCGAATACAAAATGTGACAAAGCACTTCCATATAGGAATCGAATACAAAATTATGGTACATCATTGCCACATAGGAGTGTAATACAAAATTCTGGCAATGTGACAAAACACTTCCATATAGGAATCGAATACAAAATTATGTTACATCATTGCCGTATGCGAGTGTAATACAAAATTGTGGCATTGATAAAAATATTTACACCTACAATCCTGCAACAAAACATATGTATAAAATAAGACCAATTAACATGACATTTATAAACAACAACTAAAAACATGAAACCAAGATATAACTTTACCTAATCAAGAATATTCTCCCATGAGACGATTGCACCGCGTCCCTCTAAGTCTTGTAACAGTGCAGTCAGTCCATGTCGATATCCATATGATTCTTCAGTTCGTGTCGGAGGACGACCCACTGCCAACTCCTATAATAATTATGCAAAACGTTAGATGAACATACATAATGTGGTTGACACAAAGAACTTCAATAATTAACATGATACTTACAAATTGGTAGCGCATGCTGTCGTATCCGCCGCTACGTAAATGCGATGTTCAAACCATTTCTAAGCATGTGGCCACCACATCTCTCTATTGACGATATCGATCAGGAGTATATTATTGCTTATCCTGACTCGATTCCCAGCAAGAATTAGGATTTCACATAGACGTGAGTCATGCATCTATATTCTCATATTTATACAAGTTTACTTTCCCCGTTTAAATTGAATTTCAAAACTAATTTGTTCATCCATATCGCAACTGAATTTATAAAGTTTTCAATCACAAAAATCAAATATTTAGTTTTTGTTGATATATTTAGGTAGTGATGTGTGTGAACACTCTAGGACCGCCGGGGCACTTTTTTCCCTCTTTAGGAGGTTTTTTGGGTTTGAGCAAGTCTATGACAAGCCTAAGTATTGGCTTGAGTCCCACAAAGTCATAGAAGAAGCTTTAAAATGAAGACTCTGTAAAGTTCACTTGTGAACTACCTCTTGTAACTTTTGAAGAGTTTACTTAATGTAAAAGTGAAATAATCTTAAGTGGTTGAGTCCACTTAATCAAAAAGGAAAAGAGGAGCCACGAATTTGTGATTTGTGGTAGGTAGAGAATCAAATCAATCATTGATTGATTGGAGAGTGATTGAGGGAAGTTAGCCTCCCAAACTCGACTATAAATAGATGGCAGTTTTAGTCGTGGTTAGAGAGACCTATGTGAAGACCTCCAATAGCTGAGCTTTATGCCATATCAAGGTGTGATTACAAGGCACACATATGTATCAGTAAGTCATTGTATTGTACAAGCAATATACTTTCACTTTCATGATTATTTGAGTTCATATGTCCATGTTCTTGTGAAGTGTACTACTCACTACCATTACTCTCAGTTTTCTCAGTCAGATTGCAGAGATGGTTTCTCTGAGCTTGGTGCATCATTTTCAGTGATTTAACTTGATAAAGTTTGCTCTATAAGTCTAATATATACGCACAAATTTTCATGTCATTTGGATGGTTCAATCTTCAGTTATGTTCAGTTGAAGTCAATAGTGTCTGTTCATTTTCACTTCTCTGTCAGGTACCCGACTTTTTCACTCACCTTGTCAGAGCCATTTCTCAGTAGTTACTTATCCAAATTCAATGCTTTAAAGCTTGTTTGATTTAGCGTACTGTCTAGTATAAGCATAAAAATTTTCATAATCATTGGATGCCTACAATTTGCGTTATATACATTTTTCTACTCACTGGTCTCAAACTATAGCAGCCCATGAAAATCGGGATGATGTCATCACTTGTTAAAACTCATTCTTAGTGTGTGGTTTATTATTTTTTATGAGATTACTCTTGAAAGTTAGATCTTTAAGTTAACTAGACTTCCCCAAGAGGAATTAAGTTAATTGCTGCTGTGCTCAGAGAATTATGCAAAACACTGGACAAGTGTATGAACCAAAATAGCAAGTTTTTCACCTCTGAGATAACTCCAACTTATCTGTTTTGATCTATCTTTTTGAGAGTGATCTTCCAAGGTATATAGGGTGTCTAATACATGCATTGGCAAGCTAAAAGGGCCCACCATATACGCCTAGAGTTCATTTGGCTGGTGTAGATCAAGGATTTTGCAACACCTCTTCATCTTCAAGCACATACCTATCCATCTCTTCACAGTGGTAGTAGAGCAAGGTTGGACAACATGGAAGATGGATTTCCTTCATCAATTGACAAATTGGATAGAGGTAATTACTCAGCTTGGTCATTAAGGATGGAAGCTTATCTCCAAGGTAGAAGTTTATATGGTTATGTGGCTGGAGATGAAGTTATGCCAAGTTTTAGGAACAAAAGTCAACCAACACAAGAAGAGCAAGAAAGATTGAGCACATGGTGCTCCAAAGATGCACTTGCAAGGTCTTATCGCCTCAACTCTATCTCAGATTTTTTGTTGCCTCACATTAGAAGTTGTAAGACATCTCAGGAAGTGTGGGATGCACTTGAAGCTTTTTTTTCTTTAAGTACTAAAGCTAGGAAGCATCAACTATGGCTGGATTTCACAACTCTCAAGAAGGCTCCCAAACAAAATGTGATTGATTTTGTCACAAAGCTCAAGGACATATCAGATCAGTTGGGAAGCATTGGAGAGGTAATAGATGAAGAGAAAATTGTAAGGCAGGTCATCAATGGCTTGAAGGCAGATGACAAGTGGGAAGCATTCACCTCAGCTATGGATTTATAGATGGACATGCATGTACCTGATTTCAATACACTCATTGGACAACTACTTACTCAAGAGGAAACGATTATCAAAACTGGAGAAAGCTCTAAAGGTAATCAATCTTCAGCTTTATACACTGATAAAAGCAAGTCCAAAGATAACAAAGGAAAGGCAAAGAAAGTGGATGATGAAACAGGTACATATCAAGCTAACTATGCAGGTAGAGAGAGGTAGAGGAAGAGGAGGTAGACAAGGTAGGGGGAGATCCCAAGACTCCAACCCATGTTCTATTTGTGGATTAACTAATCATACAACTGAAAATTGCTTTAGGAATTCCACGAATCAAAGAGGTAGAGGATACAATAGAGGAAGTTATGGCTACTCAAGAGGAAGGTTCAACAATTATCATGGCAGCTACAACAACTACAATCATTCAAACTATCAAGGAGGCTACGAAGGAAGGAGAGACTACAATAACTACACGAAAGACTCAAACAAAGAGGATTCATTATTGATCATGAACATGGCTATGCCACAAGGTAAATCTGATGAGCATGTTTTCTACATAGATTCAGGTTGTTCAAATCATGTGGGAGGAAATGTGGCACTCCTATCAGATTTAGAAGATCCAAGGAATAAGCATGAGGTACAAACAGGAGATGATAGAAAACATCCTATGGAGAAAATAGCCAATGTCAAAGCACCTGATGGAAACATCAACCTACTCAGTAAGGTACCCTATGTCCCTACCATTACAAAGAATTTGATAAGTGTTGGGTAGATAGTAGAGAAAGGGTTGCAAGTCAGGCTCACAAAGGAAGGAGCATTTGTTGAAGATCCAAGTCAAGGATTCAAAAAAATTGCAAAAGGTGAAAAGATAGGTAGATTGTTCACATTTGAATTACAGGACACTAGAAACATTGCTCTCTTTAATTATGGTAGTGAAACAATCATAGAATCGGAAGTATGGCACAAAAGGTTAGCACATATTGGTGAAAGGTCATTAAAGCAAATTTACAGGGACCAAAGTGTACTTGGACTCCCTAATTTGTAAAAACAACATATGATTTATAAGTGTAGTGCATGTCAATTTGGAAAGTCCCACAGGTTACCATTCATGAAGAAAGGTTATATGCATGGAGATCTCTTGGAGTTGGTTGATACAGATGTATGGGGACCTAGCAAGGAAGCTTCAATATCTGGATCAAGGTATTATGTCTCCTTTATTGATGATTGCAGCAGATGGACTATCCTATTCTTTATGAAACATAAAGATGAAGTTTTTTCATGTTTCAAAAGATATTTGGCTCTTGTGGAGAATCAAACAGGTAAATCACTAAAAAGGCTAAGGTTAGATGGAGGGGGAGAATACTTCTCCCATGAGTTTGATTCTTTTCTTCAAGAAAGAGAAATCAAAAGAGAGGTAACTACAAGGTACACTCCTCAGCAAAATGGAGTGGCACAAAGGAGGAATAGGACAATTGTTGAAGTTGAAAGGTGTATGTTAAATGAAAAGCATTTACCTAATTACTTATGGGCTGAGGCTGTATCTACAGCCACTTACTTGATTAACAGGTTGCCTTCAAAATCCCTTGATGGGATGACTCCATATGAGGCTTTGAATGGAAGAAGAACAAGTTTAGATCATTGTAAAATTTTTGGATGTATTGCTTTTGCTCATGTTCCTTCACAGGTTAGAGGCAAGATGGATCCAAAGGCAGAAAGGTGTGTATTTATTGGATATGACAACAATCAAAAGGGCTACAGGTTATACAACCCTACCAACAAAGGATTCTTGGTAAGCAGAGATGTAGTTTTTGATGAGAACAATTCATGGTATGAAGATTCATGCAGGAAGGTCTATTTACCATATGATCTTGAAGAAGATTTTCCAAAGCTTGGTAGAGAACAACCAAAGATTGAAGAATAAGACACCTCCGAAGATGATGAAGAATCTCAGATGGAAAAGATCAAAGCATGGAAGTCTAAAGGTAAAGCAAAATATCAGGAACTTGGACATGAGGCAGAATCATCACATCATGGCCTAAGAAGATCTATGAGGGAAAAGAAAAAACCAGAAAGGTATGGGTTTGACACCTCATTAGTAACTGAACATTCTATCTACATAGCATAGGACATAAACCAAGAGGAGCCATCATCCTTTGAAGAGGCCAAAGCAAAATCAGAATGGAAGCATGCAATGAAGGAAGAGATTGAAGCACTTGAGGAAAACAACACTTGGGATTTGGTGCCCAAGACTTCATCCATGAAGGTAATAGGCTCAAGATGGGTCTATAAACTCAAGAAGAATTCTGATGGTTCCATTAACAAGTATACGGCAAGGCTTGTAGCAAAAGGCTTTGCACAAACTCAGGGAATTGATTATGAGGAGACCTTCTCTCCTGTGGCAAAGATGCCTACTATTAGGGTTTTGCTTAGTATTGCCTCTTCTAAGAATTGGAAGATACTTCAACTAGATGTAAAGAATGCATTCTTGAATGGTTGGATAACAGAAGAGGTATATATGGCACAACCACTTGGTTTTGAGAATCAAGTTTATCCTGATTATGTGTGTAAACTTAACAAAGCATTGTATGGTCTCAAACAAGCTCCAAGAGCTTGGAATTTCAGGCTTGTTTCATTCTTGCAAGACAAAGGCTTTCAACCAAGCAAGGCAGATCCTTCACTCTTTATAAAAAAGAGTAATTTTGAGGTCATCTACTTATGTGTATATGTAGATGATATTATATTGACAGGAAATGATGCAGATGGTATGAAGAAGATCAAAGATCAGATAAGAGAAGAGTTCAAGATAAGTGATTTGGGTTCACTGACCTACTTCCTAGGTTTGGAAGTTGTCTTTCTAACTCAAAGAAAGTACATTAAGGACATGTTGGCAAAATGCAAGATGCAAGATTGTAAGATTGCAGGTACTCCAATGGAGGTCAATCACAAATTGAGCTCACATGAAGGTGAACTCATAGAGGACATCACATCATATCAAAGTCTAGTGGGTTGTCTCAACTATGCCACATTGACAAGAGTAGATATATGTTACAATGTGAGTGTGCTAAGTCAATTTATGCACACACCAAGGAAACCACATATGGATGCTGCCAAAAGGATTCTCAAGTATCTCAAAGGAACCATAAATGAAGGACTTTATTATCCTTATGTACCTGATTTAGGTTTGAAGCTAATTTTTGATGTAGATTGGGCTGGCTCCAAGGAAGATAGAAGGAGCACTTCAGGTTATCTTACCTTTGCAGGTTCAAAGCTTATTTCATAGTCATCCAAGAAGCAACCCACAGTTGCTCTCTCTTCTACTGAAGCTGAATACAGAGGTCTAGCCATAGCTACTCAAGAAGCTATGTGGATGAAGACATTATTCAAAGATCTTGGATTGGAGTTTGGAACTCCAACTATTTTTTGTGACAATATGAGTTCTATTCATTTGGCTGCTAATCCTATTTTTCATGCAAGGACTAAACATATTGAAGTTCATTATCAGTATGTACGAGAAAAGGTTCTAAGCAAAGAGATTCAAATATCATATGTGTCCACTCATCAACAATGTGCAGATATTCTAACCAAAGCATTGGATGGTACAAAGCTTTGCAAATTCAAGGCTATGATAGGTTTGCAGGTAATCTTGGAAGATTGAAGACCTCAAGCATACTTGGCTTGAGGGGGAGCTGTTGGGGCAAGTCTAGGACAAGCCCAAGTATTGGCTTGAGTCCCACAAAGTCATAGAAGAAGCTTTAAAATGAAGACTATGTAAAGTTCACTTGTGAACTACCTCTTGTAACTTTTGAAGAGTTTACTTAATGTAAAAGTGAAAGAATCTTAAGTGGTTGAGTCCACTTGATCAAAAAGGGAAAGAGGAGCCACGAATTCGTGATTTGTGGTAGGTAGAGAATCAAATCAATCATTGATTGATTGGAGAGTGATTGAGAGAAGTTAGCCTCCCAAACTCAACTATAAATAGATGGCAATTTTAGTCGTGGTTAGAGAGACCTATGTGAAGACCTCCAATAGCTGAGATCTATGTCATATCAAGGTGTGATTACAAGCCACACATATGTATCAGTAAGTCATTGTACTGTACAAGCAATATACTTTCACTTTCATGATTATTTGAGTTCATATGTCCATGTTCTTGTGAAGTGTACTACTCACTGCCATTACTCTCAGTTTTCTCAATCAGATTGCAGAGATGGTTTCTCTAAGCTTGGTGCATCATTTTTAGTGATTTAACTTGGTAAAGTTAGCTCTATAAGCCTAATATATGGTCACAAATTTTCATGTCATTTGGATGTTGCAATCTTCAGTTATGTTCAGTTGAAGTCAATAGTGTATGTTCATTTTCACTTCTCTATCAAGTACCCAACTTTTTCATTCACCTTGTCAGAGGTATTTCTCAGTGGTTACTTATCAAAATTCAATGGTTTAAAGCTTGTTGGCTTCAGCGTACTGTCTAGTATAAGCATATACATTTTCATAATGATTGGAGTCCTACATTGAGAGGTATATGCATTTGTCTGCTAATTGGTCTCAAACTGTAGCAGCCCGTGAAAATCGGGATGATGTCATCACTTATTAAAACTCATTCTCAGTGTGTGGTTTATTGTTTTTGATGAGATTACTCTTGAAAGTTAGATCCTTAAGTTAAGTAGACTTCCCCAAGAGGAATTAAGCTAACTGCTGCTGTGCTCAGAGAATTATGCAAAACACTAGATAGGTGTATGAACCAAAATAGCAAGTTTTTCACCTCTGAGATAACTCCAACTTATTTGTTTTGATCTATCTTTTTGAGAGTGATCTTCCAAGGTACATAGGGTGTCTAATACATCCATTGGAAAGCTAAAAGGACCCACCATATTCTCCTGGAGTTCATTTGGCTGGTGTAGATCAAGGATTTTGCAACACCTCTTCATCTTCAAGCCCATACCTATCCATCTCTTCACATTTTTCACCTGGCTTGTATATATGCCTATAGCCCTAATGGGCTACTTGTACATTCTCTAGTAATACATTCAGTATTGTGTGTTTGTGCTCCAAGCTTCTTCTTCTTCCTTGTGCTGTTCGCGTGCTTTCGTAGACGTCTAACTCGAATGATTGGTATCAGAGTAGGTCGTCACTTCATCTAGGCTACCGTCCACACTCCTCCGTTTGGAGTCTTAGAATTGCACAAATTTTGGTGAGCATACTCAACGTGTCTCCTAGATCAAAACAGCTTCGTTGTGTGGTGCCAAAATCGCGATCTGAGCTCGTTTCGGCCTCCAAATGCACTATCGTAGTGCTTGTGTAGGCTATTTCATCTTTTTTGTGCCAAAGGTATATACCAGTTTCTATTCGCCAGTTTAAGCGTCTGAAAGTCTGCTACAGGTCTAGCAAAACTCATCTCGGCAGTTCTGTTCAAGTTTTTGAGATACAGTCAATTTTTTGCATCAAGGTATTTTAGTCACCGGCCATGGCTGAAAGCAGTGACGTGTTCCGTATGTTGGCTGTTGAGGATAAGTTGGATGGTACCAACTACCCATTATGGGCTTATATGATGCAACATGTATTGGTTGCAAAAGGATTGTGGAACATTGTGCAGGGTGTTGAAAGACGTCGTGTTACACCTCTGACTACACATACTGTAAATACAGGTGCTGGAGCTGATGAAGATGGTGTTGAAGATGATATTCCACAGATTCCTATTCGTGCTTCTGTTTCTACTACACCTAATACAGAGCAGATTTGCTGGGATGGCAGAGATGCCGAGGCACATGCATTGATAGCTTTGTTTGTCAAACATGCCATTATTCCTCACATTCGCTCTTGTAGAACAGCTAAGGATGCTTGGGATACACTTACCACATTGTACCAAGCTAGGAATGAGGCTCGTGTTGCTTAGCTCCGAAAACAGTTGGAGAGTGAGCAAATGAATGAAGGTGATTCTATGGACAGTTTCCACTACCGCCAGATCTACTTGCTTTTTGTGACTCTAAGTAGGCTAGTTGCTTTAACACTCGTATGTCCACTAGTGGCTTTTGCTTTATGCTTGGTAGCTCATCCATATCTTGGTTGAGCAAGAAGTAGCCTATTATGGCCACTTCTAGTTGTAAGGTTGAGTATAGGGTAGCTCCCATAGTGACTGTTGAGTGTGTATGGCTGAGTTGCCTTATGACTGATTTGGGTGGTGGTCAATCTTCTACCACCACCACCTTCGGTGATAGTCAGAGCACATTGATAGTTGCAAAGAGCCTTGTGTTGCATGCTCTCACTAAGCACCTTGAGGTGCATTAACATTATGTCAGGGAGAGGTTGTCTACTGGAGAGATGAGCTTGGCATATGTGCCCATGCAAGAGAACATTGTAGAACTTTTTGGGAAGGCTCCACCTAGGGACAAATTTGAAGCTTTCTGCAAAGCTTTGAGCTTATCTGCTTTTGTGTATTGATTCCACATAGCTTGGCACTTCCTTATACATGAGTGTGAGGTCCTTGTTCACCCCATCACTCCTAGGGGGATTTGTTGATATATTTAGGTAGTGATGTGTGTGAACACACTAGGATCACCAAGGTACTTTTTTCCCTCTTAAGGAGGTTTTTTTCCCTCGGATTGTATATATGCCTATTGCCCTAACGGGTTACTTATCTTTGTACATTCTAGTCATAATACATTCAATATCTTGTGTTGTGCTCCAAGATTCTTCTTCTTCCTTGTGCTATTTGCGTGCTTCCACATACCTCTAACTCCAATAATTCTGTACCCAAAATACATGTAAAACTATTCACTTTTGCATAAAATGTTATTTTTAGGATTTACTAGGACCATGCTGTAAAATCCAAATAGTATTCTAGTTTCATGGCAAGGACTATAATATCCAAAATGATTTTTCTATTTGATCTATTTTTTCCACAAAATACTTTATATATATTATTTTTAAATCTAATTGAGACACTAGAGTGTGAACAAAGCTTCGAAAATGTCTATATAAGTGAAAGAGAATCGTTTTACGGTTACTCAATTAGAGCTCACAACTATTATGAGCATTGTACTTAGACTCTTGCAATATATTGAGCTTCTTGGTGCATCATATATTTTGCCTACTCATGAATATGTGTGTTTATTTGCATGTTTGCATCCATATGTATGCTTTCCTTGCTCTTTTTTGTAGGTGCATGTGCTATCATATTGTGCATGCAATCTTCATAACAACCAAGTAGTCACTCTATGGACACAACATTCTTCTAATTGTGTTCACTTGTAAACTACGATGACCTAGGAGCTTACACTTAGTGATATTTGCATGCTTTCATAGTCTATGAACTGCAATAATTGGTATCAAACTAGGTCTTTGTCTTTCTATAGGGCATCATCAATACCCTTTTAGATGCTATGATAATCACACAAAATTTGGTGAGCATAATCAAGTTCATTTGTATTTCCAAAAAAATTCATTTTCGGGGGTCAAAAATTATTTTTTGAGTCATTTTAGCCTTCAAAGACACTATTGTACTAACATTGTAGGTACTTCTGTCATTTTGCAAACATATATGCAATTTCTTATTTGCCAATACAAACATCTCAAAGTTTTTTACAAGTTTAGTAGAGATTCATTTTATATATTTCTTCAACTTCTCTTAGAATCAATCAATTTTTTGAATCAACTTACGATCACTAGCCATGGTTGTATCAAATGTTGTATTTCATATGTTCGTTGTTGAGGATAAGTTGGATGATTCTAACTACCCACCTTGGCCATACATGATGCATCATATATTGGTGGGAAAAGTCTTGTGGAATATCGTGCAACATGTAAAACTATGTCCTCTATGATATTTCAAGCGGTATTGATGATGATGTTCTTCATGTTATTGGCTCTATTTCCATTCGTGTTGCAACTTATACAAAGAAACTTTTTTGCAATGGTAGAGATGCATAAGCACATGCATTGATAGCTTTTTTTAGGACACATGCCATTATCCCACACATTCACTCATGCAAAACAACCAAAGATTTTTGGGATACTTTTGCCACATATACTAGGCAAGAAGTGAGGCTTGTGATGCTTATCTTCAAAAAGAATTGGACATTGCTTATATGAATTAAGGAGATTCAATGGACTCTTTTATGCCAAAGACCAAGGGTGAAAAATTAGTTGATTACTACATATGAAATCTTGCTAGATAGTTCACTTGTGCAAATTGTCCTTAATGGCCTTCGAGATTCTTCTCAAAGTTTTGCTTCTAGTCTTTGCTTCATAATCAAATCAATCTAAATTCCTTCACTTTCGAGGAGTCATTCTCTATTTTTTGCAAGGATATCAATCTAGATAAAACATTTCAACCATGTACGTTGTAGATCAAGCTTTCTTAGCTAGTAACGAGGGAAAAGGTAAATCATGCTTGTCTACTAGTAAGCAAAAATCTCCTAATGCTACACGATTGAAGGAAGATAAATACGCCAAGAAAATAGAAAAGTAGAAACAATTTGGCAAGAGATATAAGGCAAATGATCATGTCATTAAGAGCTATCCCAAACTCACTACAAAAGAGACAAAGGAGAAAGATTCTAGAATGAATTTTCTAGAGGAATTTACTCCCAAAATTGAACCTACTAATATTCTTTAGAAGAAAGAACGGGAATTGACCACTCATTATAGTTCTTAATCCATCTTTGCATGAATAGTGTATGTCTATACAAGACTCAGATGTTTGGTATTTCCACAGTGGTGCAACCAAGAAAACTTCATAGTGGAATTTCTTCACTTCACTTTAGTTTGCTCCTAGAGGGAGTATTATCACTTGTTTTAACAACTCCTCTTAGTGAACACTTTACTTAGAGGACTATGTGCTCTCTTGATTGTAGTATTACTTTGATTTGTGTTTCTATCAAGGAATAGATATGCACCTACTTGATATTGAGCAATCCTTGTTATATTCTAGTTTCTTGTTTTTGGTGTATGAGCTTCCATGAAAAGAAGTTTGCATTCTCATAGCTAACAGAGCAACACATGTAGTCTGAATTAATTTTTTGTTTTTAAAGTTTTAATCCAAAGACATGGTGTTTGGTTTTAGTGAAGTGCATGAGGAATGAAGGGCAAATAATAGATTTTGATCTAGTAGTTTGTATCGAACTATGCATTTTTTGTACTAACATGCAATGAAGGAGGAGAAAAGGGAGGCAGCTAGTTGGGTGGTGAAAAGCAGGGATGAAAGAGATTTGGAAGAAGCAAAGGATGTCAATAGGATCATTCAAAACAAAGAAAAGGACAATCATCTGAAGGGTTGCTATAACATATGAAGAGATGATAGATTATCCATATATTTTAGATGGGTACTAATGCATATAGAAATAGGAGATGATTTGGAATTTAGGAAAAATATAATAAAAATTGGAATTCTTTGCTTATGAACAGAATAGGAGAATGATATTTTTTTATCTGTGGAGTTCATATTAATTTTCTTCATGGAAGCAATAAGTAGGCTATTGCTTATATGGCATTGTAGCCTCTTCAGTTGTTGCAATAAGAGGTGTTGCAATAAGAGGAATAGCTGGGAGAGCAAGAGTCATTGATATTTATTGCTTTTTTTGAAGGCCTTGGTCAAGAAGAACACCCACATCATCTTCACAAGCATGCTCTTAGTGAGCATTTTTTCTTCCTTCTCATTCAAGAAAATTACTAAAAAATGAAGTTTCAATTTGTTATGCATTAGGAATTTTGCTAATTTCATATTGTCCATTGACTAGAGCTGTTTTACAACAATATACCATCTACACCTTGTATTGAAGCTACACAAAGGCACTTGATGGAAAAAGCCCATAAGAGGCCTACATTTATGAAAAACCATTACTTTCCCATTTCAAACTATTTGGAAGTGAATTTTATGTACGTGTTCCGCATTGGGAGAGAAACAAGCTTCAACCAAAAAGCATCTAATGTATATTCATAGGGTATAGTGAGGTAATGTATCTTCATGACGTGGTGTTTAAGGAGAACAACCACATGTAGTGGGGGGGGGGGGGAAGGGGAGATTCCACATTATCCTAAGGTAATGGGGAAATCCACTATGAACCAAGCCAAAGAGCTATGCCTTCTACATAAGAGAAGGAAGCATCATCTTTTGATTATGTCTAAAAGTCATCAAGCTATCAGCACCAAAGTGGAAAAGTCGTTGCCTTGTTGGGTGAGGTAGATCTATGATTCTAAAAAACCCATTCAAAAATCACTAGAACATACTATAGATGGACCTAGGTGATCACATAGGATAGAGAATTAGAGATGGGCACGTGCCCATATTGTAAACACAACCCTGATGGTTGAGCTCATCCAAGAATAGGAAAAGGGACCAACAATTGTGGAAGATGGACTCCATGATCCCAAAAGGAGGGCTACCATGCACAAAAAAATGAAAAAAGCATGAAAAAACTGAAAATTGCTTTAGGAATTGCACGAATCAAAGAGGTAGAGGATACAATAGAGGAAGTTATGGCTACTCAAGAGGAAGGTTCAACAATTATCATGGCAGCTACAACAACTACAATCATTCAAACTATCAAGGAGGCTACGAAGGAAGGAGAGACTACAATAACTACACGAAAGACTCAAACAAAGAGGATTCATTATTGATCATGAACATGGCTATGCCACAAGGTAAATCTGATGAGCATGTTTTCTACATAGATTCAGGTTGTTCAAATCATGTGGGAGGAAATGTGGCACTCCTATCAGATTTAGAAGATCCAAGGAATAAGCATGAGGTACAAACAGGAGATGATAGAAAACATCCTATGGAGAAAATAGCCAATGTCAAAGCACCTGATGGAAACATCAACCTACTCAGTAAGGTACCCTATGTCCCTACCATTACAAAGAATTTGATAAGTGTTGGGTAGATAGTAGAGAAAGGGTTGCAAGTCAGGCTCACAAAGGAAGGAGCATTTGTTGAAGATCCAAGTCAAGGATTCAAAAAAATTGCAAAAGGTGAAAAGATAGGTAGATTGTTCACATTTGAATTACAGGACACTAGAAACATTGCTCTCTTTAATTATGGTAGTCAAACAATCATAGAATCGGAAGTATGGCACAAAAGGTTAGCACATATTGGTGAAAGGTCATTAAAGCAAATTTACAGGGACCAAAGTGTACTTGGACTCCCTAATTTGTAAAAACAACATATGATTTATAAGTGTAGTGCATGTCAATTTGGAAAGTCCCACAGGTTACCATTCATGAAGAAAGGTTATATGCATGGAGATCTCTTGGAGTTGGTTGATACAGATGTATGGGGACCTAGCAAGGAAGCTTCAATATCTGGATCAAGGTATTATGTCTCCTTTATTGATGATTGCAGCAGATGGACTATCCTATTCTTTATGAAACATAAAGATGAAGTTTTTTCATGTTTCAAAAGATATTTGGCTCTTGTGGAGAATCAAACAGGTAAATCACTAAAAAGGCTAAGGTTAGATGGAGGGGGAGAATACTTCTCCCATGAGTTTGATTCTTTTCTTCAAGAAAGAGAAATCAAAAGAGAGGTAACTACAAGGTACACTCCTCAGCAAAATGGAGTGGCACAAAGGAGGAATAGGACAATTGTTGAAGTTGAAAGGTGTATGTTAAATGAAAAGCATTTACCTAATTACTTATGGGCTGAGGCTGTATCTACAGCCACTTACTTGATTAACAGGTTGCCTTCAAAATCCCTTGATGGGATGACTCCATATGAGGCTTTGAATGGAAGAAGAACAAGTTTAGATCATTGTAAAATTTTTGGATGTATTGCTTTTGCTCATGTTCCTTCACAGGTTAGAGGCAAGATGGATCCAAAGGCAGAAAGGTGTGTATTTATTGGATATGACAACAATCAAAAGGGCTACAGGTTATACAACCCTACCAACAAAGGATTCTTGGTAAGCAGAGATGTAGTTTTTGATGAGAACAATTCATGGTATGAAGATTCATGCAGGAAGGTCTATTTACCATATGATCTTGAAGAAGATTTTCCAAAGCTTGGTAGAGAACAACCAAAGATTGAAGAATAAGACACCTCCGAAGATGATGAAGAATCTCAGATGGAAAAGATCAAAGCATGGAAGTCTAAAGGTAAAGCAAAATATCAGGAACTTGGACATGAGGCAGAATCATCACATCATGGCCTAAGAAGATCTATGAGGGAAAAGAAAAAACCAGAAAGGTATGGGTTTGACACCTCATTAGTAACTGAACATTCTATCTACATAGCATAGGACATAAACCAAGAGGAGCCATCATCCTTTGAAGAGGCCAAAGCAAAATCAGAATGGAAGCATGCAATGAAGGAAGAGATTGAAGCACTTGAGGAAAACAACACTTGGGATTTGGTGCCCAAGACTTCATCCATGAAGGTAATAGGCTCAAGATGGGTCTATAAACTCAAGAAGAATTCTGATGGTTCCATTAACAAGTATACGGCAAGGCTTGTAGCAAAAGGCTTTGCACAAACTCAGGGAATTGATTATGAGGAGACCTTCTCTCCTATGGCAAAGATGCCTACTATTAGGGTTTTGCTTAGTATTGCCTCTTCTAAGAATTGGAAGATACTTCAACTAGATGTAAAGAATGCATTCTTGAATGGTTGGATAACAGAAGAGGTATATATGGCACAACCACTTGGTTTTGAGAATCAAGTTTATCCTGATTATGTGTGTAAACTTAACAAAGCATTGTATGGTCTCAAACAAGCTCCAAGAGCTTGGAATTTCAGGCTTGTTTCATTCTTGCAAGACAAAGGCTTTCAACCAAGCAAGGCAGATCCTTCACTCTTTATAAAAAAGAGTAATTTTGAGGTCATCTACTTATGTGTATATGTAGATGATATTATATTGACAGGAAATGATGCAGATGGTATGAAGAAGATCAAAGATCAGATAAGAGAAGAGTTCAAGATAAGTGATTTGGGTTCACTGACCTACTTCCTAGGTTTGGAAGTTGTCTTTCTAACTCAAAGAAAGTACATTAAGGACATTTTGGCAAAATGCAAGATGCAAGATTGTAAGATTGCAGGTACTCCAATGGAGGTCAATCACAAATTGAGCTCACATGAAGGTGAACTCATAGAGGACATCACATCATATCAAAGTCTAGTGGGTTGTCTCAACTATGCCACATTGACAAGAGTAGATATATGTTACAATGTGAGTGTGCTAAGTCAATTTATGCACACACCAAGGAAACCACATATGGATGCTGCCAAAAGGATTCTCAAGTATCTCAAAGGAACCATAAATGAAGGACTTTATTATCCTTATGTACCTGATTTAGGTTTGAAGCTAATTTTTGATGTAGATTGGGCTGGCTCCAAGGAAGATAGAAGGAGCACTTCAGGTTATCTTACCTTTGCAGGTTCAAAGCTTATTTCATAGTCATCCAAGAAGCAACCCACAGTTGCTCTCTCTTCTACTGAAGCTGAATACAGAGGTCTAGCCATAGCTACTCAGGAAGCTATGTGGATGAAGACATTATTCAAAGATCTTGGATTGGAGTTTGGAACTCCAACTATTTTTTGTGACAATATGAGTTCTATTCATTTGGCTGCTAATCCTATTTTTCATGCAAGGACTAAACATATTGAAGTTCATTATCAGTATGTACGAGAAAAGGTTCTAAGCAAAGAGATTCAAATATCATATGTGTCCACTCATCAACAATGTGCAGATATTCTAACCAAAGCATTGGATGGTACAAAGCTTTGCAAATTCAAGGCTATGATAGGTTTGCAGGTAATCTTGGAAGATTGAAGACCTCAAGCATACTTGGCTTGAGGGGGAGCTATTGGGGCAAGTCTAGGACAAGCCCAAGTATTGGCTTGAGTCCCACAAAGTCATAGAAGAAGCTTTAAAATGAAGACTATGTAAAGTTCACTTGTGAACTACCTCTTGTAACTTTTGAAGAGTTTACTTAATGTAAAAGTGAAAGAATCTTAGTGGTTGAGTCCACTTGATCAAAAAGGGAAAGAGGAGCCACGAATTCGTGATTTGTGGTAGGTAGAGAATCAAATCAATCATTGATTGATTGGAGAGTGATTGAGAGAAGTTAGCCTCCCAAACTCAACTATAAATAGATGGCAGTTTTAGTCGTGGTTAGAGAGACCTATGTGAAGACCTCCAATAGCTGAGATTTATGTCATATCAAGGTGTGATTACAAGCCACACATATGTATCAGTAAGTCATTGTACTGTACAAGCAATATACTTTCACTTTCATGATTATTTGAGTTCATATGTCCATGTTCTTGTGAAGTGTACTACTCACTGCCATTACTCTCAGTTTTCTCAATCAGATTGCAGAGATGGTTTCTCTAAGCTTGGTGCATCATTTTTAGTGATTTAACTTGGTAAAGTTAGCTCTATAAGCCTAATATATGGTCACAAATTTTCATGTCATTTGGATGTTGCAATCTTCAGTTATGTTCAGTTGAAGTCAATAGTGTATGTTCATTTTCACTTCTCTGTCAAGTACCCGACTTTTTCATTCACCTTGTCAGAGGTATTTCGCAGTGGTTACTTATCAAAATTCAATGGTTTAAAGCTTGTTGGCTTCAGCGTACTGTCTAGTATAAGCATATACATTTTCATAATGATTGGAGTCCTACATTGAGAGGTATATGCATTTGTCTGCTAATTGGTCTCAAACTGTAGCAGCCCGTGAAAATCGAGATGATGTCATCACTTATTAAAACTCATTCTCAGTGTGTGGTTTATTGTTTTTGATGAGATTACTCTTGAAAGTTAGATCCTTAAGTTAAGTAGACTTCCCCAAGAGGAATTAAGCTAACTGCTGCTGTGCTCAGAGAATTATGCAAAACACTAGATAGGTGTATGAACCAAAATAGCAAGTTTTTCACCTCTGAGATAACTCCAACTTATTTGTTTTGATCTATCTTTTTGAGAGTGATCTTCCAAGGTACATAGGGTGTCTAATACATCCATTGGAAAGCTAAAAGGACCCACCATATTCTCCTGGAGTTCATTTGGCTGGTGTAGATCAAGGATTTTGCAACACCTCTTCATCTTCAAGCCCATACCTATCCATCTCTTCACATTTTTCACCTGGCTTGTATATATGCCTATAGCCCTAATGGGCTACTTGTACATTCTCTAGTAATACATTCAGTATTGTGTGTTTGTGCTCCAAGCTTCTTCTTCTTCCTTGTGCTGTTCGCGTGCTTTCGTAGACGTCTAACTCGAATGATTGGTATCAGAGTAGGTCGTCACTTCATCTAGGCTACCGTCCACACTCCTCCGTTTGGAGTCTTAGAATTGCACAAATTTTGGTGAGCATACTCAACGTGTCTCCTAGATCAAAACAGCTTCGTTGTGTGGTGCCAAAATCGCGATCTGAGCTCGTTTCGGCCTCCGAATGCACTATCGTAGTGCTTGTGTAGGCTATTTCATCTTTTTTGTGCCAAAGGTATATACCAGTTTCTATTTGCCAGTTTAAGCGTTTGAAAGTCTGCTACAGGTCTAGCAAAACTCATCTTGGCAGTTCTGTTCAAGTTTTTGAGATACAGTCAATTTTTTGCATCAAGGTATTTTAGTCACCGGCCATGGCTGAAAGCAATGACGTGTTCCGTATGTTGGCTGTTGAGGATAAGTTGGATGGTACCAACTACCCATTATGGGCTTATATGATGCAACATGTATTGGTTGCAAAAGGATTGTGGAACATTGTGCAGGGTGTTGAAAGACGTCGTGTTACACCTCTGACTACAGGTACTGTAAATACAGGTGCTGGAGCTGATGAAGATGGTGTTGAAGATGATATTCCACAGATTCCTATTCGTGCTTCTGTTTCTACTACACCTAATACAGAGCAGATTTGCTGGGATGGCAGAGATGCCGAGGCACATGCATTGATAGCTTTGTTTGTCAAACATGCCATTATTCCTCACATTCGCTCTTGTAGAACAGCTAAGGATGCTTGGGATACACTTACCACATTGTACCAAGCTAGGAATGAGGCTCGTGTTGCTTAGCTCCGAAAACAGTTGGAGAGTGAGCAAATGAATGAAGGTGATTCTATGGACAGTTTCCACTACCGCCAGATCTACTTGCTTTTTGTGACTCTAAGTAGGCTAGTTGCTTTAACACTCGTATGTCCACTAGTGGCTTTTGCTTTATGCTTGGTAGCTCATCCATATCTTGGTTGAGCAAGAAGTAGCCTATTATGGCCACTTCTAGTTGTAAGGTTGAGTATAGGGTAGCTCCCATGGTGACTGTTGAGTGTGTATGGCTGAGTTGCCTTATGACTGATTTGGGTGGTGGTCAATCTTCTACCACCACCACCTTCGGTGATAGTCAGAGCACATTGATAGTTGCAAAGAGCCTTGTGTTGCATGCTCTCACTAAGCACCTTGAGGTGCATTAACATTATGTCAGGGAGAGGTTGTCTACTGGAGAGATGAGCTTGGCATATGTGCCCATGCAAGAGAACATTGTAGAACTTTTTGGGAAGGCTCCACCTAGGGACAAATTTGAAGCTTTCTACAAAGCTTTGAGCTTATCTGCTTTTGTGTATTGATTCCACATAGCTTGGCACTTCCTTATACATGAGTGTGAGGTCCTTGTTCACCCCATCACTCCTAGGGGGATTTGTTGATATATTTAGGTAGTGATGTGTGTGAACACACTAGGATCACCAAGGTACTTTTTTCCCTCTTAAGGAGGTTTTTTTCCCTCGGATTGTATATATGCCTATTGCCCTAACGGGTTACTTATCTTTGTACATTCTAGTCATAATACATTCAATATCTTGTGTTGTGCTCCAAGATTCTTCTTCTTCCTTGTGCTATTTGCGTGCTTCCACATACCTCTAACTCCAATAATTTTGTACCCAAAATACATGTAAAACTATTCACTTTTGCATAAAATGTTATTTTTAGGATTAACTAGGACCATGCTGTAAAATCCAAATAGTATTCTAGTTTCATGGCAAGGACTATAATATCCAAAATGATTTTTCTATTTGATCTATTTTTTCCACAAAATACTTTATATATATTATTTTTAAATCTAATTGAGACACTAGAGTGTGAACAAAGCTTCGAAAATGTCTATATAAGTGAAAGAGAATCTTTTTACGGTTACTCAATTAGAGCTCACAACTATTATGAGCATTGTACTTAGACTCTTGCAATATATTGAGCTTCTTGGTGCATCATATATTTTGCCTACTCATGAATATGTGTGTTTATTTGCATGTTTGCATCCATATGTATGCTTTCCTTGCTCTTTTTTGTAGGTGCATGTGCTATCATATTGTGCATGCAATCTTCATAACAACCAAGTAGTCACTCTATGGACACCACATTCTTCTAATTGTGTTCACTTGTAAACTACGATGACCTAGGAGCTTACACTTAGTGATATTTGCATGCTTTCATAGTCTATGAACTGCAATAATTGGTATCAAACTAGGTCTTTGTCTTTCTATAGGGCATCATCAATACCCTTTTAGATGCTATGATAATCACACAAAATTTGGTGAGCATAATCAAGTTCATTTGTATTTCCAAAAAAATTCATTTTCGGGGGTCAAAAATTATTTTTTGAGTCATTTTAGCCTTCAAAGACACTATTGTACTAACATTGTAGGTACTTCTGTCATTTTGCAAACATATATGCAATTTCTTATTTGCCAATACAAACATCTCAAAGTTTTTTACAAGTTTAGTAGAGATTCATTTTATATATTTCTTCAACTTCTCTTAGAATCAATCAATTTTTTGAATCAACTTACGATCACTAGCCATGGTTGTATCAAATGTTGTATTTCATATGTTCGTTGTTGAGGATAAGTTGGATGATTCTAACTACCCACCTTGGCCATACATGATGCATCATATATTGGTGGGAAAAGTCTTGTGGAATATCGTGCAACATGTAAAACTATGTCCTCTATGATATTTCAAGCGGTATTGATGATGATGTTCTTCATGTTATTGGCTCTATTTCCATTCGTGTTGCAACTTATACAAAGAAACTTTTTTGCAATGGTAGAGATGCATAAGCACATGCATTGATAGCTTTTTTTAGGACACATGCCATTATCCCACACATTCACTCATGCAAAACAACCAAAGATTTTTGGGATACTTTTGCCACATATACTAGGCAAGAAGTGAGGCTTGTGATGCTTATCTTCAAAAAGAATTGGACATTGCTTATATGAATTAAGGAGATTCAATGGACTCTTTTATGCCAAAGACCAAGGGTGAAAAATTAGTTGATTACTACATATGAAATCTTGCTAGATAGTTCACTTGTGCAAATTGTCCTTAATGGCCTTCGAGATTCTTCTCAAAGTTTTGCTTCTAGTCTTTGCTTCATAATCAAATCAATCTAAATTCCTTCACTTTCGAGGAGTCATTCTCTATTTTTTGCAAGGATATCAATCTAGATAAAACATTTCAACCATGTACGTTGTAGATCAAGCTTTCTTAGCTAGTAACGAGGGAAAAGGTAAATCATGCTTGTCTACTAGTAAGCAAAAATCTCCTAATGCTACACGATTGAAGGAAGATAAATACGCCAAGAAAATAGAAAAGTAGAAACAATTTGGCAAGAGATATAAGGCAAATGATCATGTCATTAAGAGCTATCCCAAACTCACTACAAAAGAGACAAAGGAGAAAGATTCTAGAATGAATTTTCTAGAGGAATTTACTCCCAAAATTGAACCTACTAATATTCTTTAGAAGAAAGAACGGGAATTGACCACTCATTATAGTTCTTAATCCATCTTTGCATGAATAGTGTATGTCTATACAAGACTCAGATGTTTGGTATTTCCACAGTGGTGCAACCAAGAAAACTTCATAGTGGAATTTCTTCACTTCACTTTAGTTTGCTCCTAGAGGGAGTATTATCACTTGTTTTAACAACTCCTCTTAGTGAACACTTTACTTAGAGGACTATGTGCTCTCTTGATTGTAATATTACTTTGATTTGTGTTTCTATCAAGGAATAGATATGCACCTACTTGATATTGAGCAATCCTTGTTATATTCTAGTTTCTTGTTTTTGGTGTATGAGCTTCCATGAAAAGAAGTTTGCATTCTCATAGCTAACAGAGCAACACATGTAGTCTGAATTAATTTTTTGTTTTTAAAGTTTTAATCCAAAGACATGGTGTTTGGTTTTAGTGAAGTGCATGAGGAATGAAGGGCAAATAATAGATTTTGATCTAGTAGTTTGTATCGAACTATGCATTTTTTGTACTAACATGCAATGAAGGAGGAGAAAAGGGAGGCAGCTAGTTGGGTGGTGAAAAGCAGGGATGAAAGAGATTTGGAAGAAGCAAAGGATGTCAATAGGATCATTCAAAACAAAGAAAAGGACAATCATCTGAAGGGTTGCTATAACATATGAAGAGATGATAGATTATCCATATATTTTAGATGGGTACTAATGCATATAGAAATAGGAGATGATTTGGAATTTAGGAAAAATATAATAAAAATTGGAATTCTTTGCTTATGAACAGAATAGGAGAATGATATTTTTTTATCTGTGGAGTTCATCTTAATTTTCTTCATGGAAGCAATAAGTAGGCTATTGCTTATATGGCATTGTAGCCTCTTCAGTTGTTGCAATAAGAGGTGTTGCAATAAGAGGAATAGCTGGGAGAGCAAGAGTCATTGATATTTATTGCTTTTTTTGAAGGCCTTGGTCAAGAAGAACACCCACATCATCTTCACAAGCATGCTCTTAGTGAGCATTTTTTCTTCCTTCTCATTCAAGAAAATTACTAAAAAATGAAGTTTCAATTTGTTATGCATTAGGAATTTTGCTAATTTCATATTGTCCATTGACTAGAGCTGTTTTACAACAATATACCATCTACACCTTGTATTGAAGCTACACAAAGGCACTTGATGGAAAAAGCCCATAAGAGGCCTACATTTATGAAAAACCATTACTTTCCCATTTCAAACTATTTGGAAGTGAATTTTATGTACATGTTCCGCATTGGGAGAGAAACAAGCTTCAACCAAAAAGCATCTAATGTATATTCATAGGGTATAGTGAGGTAATGTATCTTCATGACGTGGTGTTTAAGGAGAACAACCACATGTAGTGGGGGGGGGGGGGGAAGGGGAGATTCCACATTATCCTAAGGTAATGGGGAAATCCACTATGAACCAAGCCAAAGAGCTATGCCTTCTACATAAGAGAAGGAAGCATCATCTTTTGATTATGTCTAAAAGTCATCAAGCTATCAGCACCAAAGTGGAAAAGTCGTTGCCTTGTTGGGTGAGGTAGATCTATGATTCTAAAAAACCCATTCAAAAATCACTAGAACATACTATAGATGGACCTAGGTGATCACATAGGATAGAGAATTAGAGATGGGCACGTGCCCATATTGTAAACACAACCCTGATGGTTGAGCTCATCCAAGAATAGGAAAAGGGACCAACAATTGTGGAAGATGGACTCCATGATCCCAAAAGGAGGGCTACCATGCACAAAAAAATGAAAAAAGCATGAAGAATGGGACTTGGGAGCTAGTGGATTGAACCTCTAAGAACAAAGTCATTTGCACCAAGTGAGTCTAGAAGCTAAGGTATAAGGTTTATGGTACTTTGGAGAAGTACAAAGAAAGATATGTTGCACATAGCTACTCACAAGTCAAATTAATTGAAATTTGTAAATTATTTGCCTTGAGTTAAGGATGACTACTATCTGGGTACTACTAGTTATGACTACACATAAATGATGTTCAATCTATCACCTGGATTTAAAGCTAGCATTGTCGAATGGAGACCTTAAGGAGGAGGTATATCTATCTCAACCACCGGAGTTTGAGCCCCCCATTCAAAGAACAAGGTATATAAGATAAAGAAGGCATTATATGGGCTAAAATAAGCCCCTAGAGCATGGTACCAAAAAATGGTTAATTACCTCTTGAATCTAGGTTTCAAAAGATACTCTTTCGATACTAACTTGTATGTTCTAAAGAGAAGAGGGAAGACAATTGTGATTGTGCTCTATGTAGATGACCTTGTGATTACAAGAAAGGATGATGGTCTACCTCAACAAAGAAGAGATGCCCTCAGTTCAAATATGAAATGACAGAATTAGGCTTAATGCATTTTTTCTTAGGCCTTGAAGTGTGGTAGGAATGAGGGAGTATTTTCATCTCTCAAAAAAATTATGCAAGATAGATTCTCAAGGCACTTGATATGGAGGACTACATGGAGATTTCTACACCGAACGAGGTCAATTATCTATTGAAGATAATTTACCCCTAGAGGATATTGGAGGATATATGAGATTAACTACAAGTCTCATCTTCTTGTGAAATCAGAGATCATATATCTCATATGCTGTTGGACTATTAAGGAGGTTATGTAAAAAGGCTTGCAAAAATCATCAAAGGCAAGTATGTAGATACTGGAGTATGTGAAATGAGCCATTGATTATGTTATTCTCTATGAGTAAGGATCATCTTTAGTTGGGTATTATGATTTAGATTGGCAAAAACCGTTTATACCAAAAAATCAATTTATGGATATTTCTTTTCTTTAGGATCTATGATAGTCTCTTGGATTAGTAAGAAGCAATCATTTGTGTCATTATCTTCTATTGATGAGTAAAAAGCGGCATTTCTTGTAGCATGTGAAGCAATATGGTTGAGGAGGATCCTATGGCACATATGAATGTAGGGATAGGAGGCTACAAAGATGACATGTGATAGTCTAACTTGCATGGCCATCAGCAAAGATTATATTTTCCATGCATTTAGCAAGCATATAGAAATTCATTATGATTTGATTTGATCAAGGAGAGGGTCATGGAGACAAGCTGTTGTCTAAATGATGAAATCAAAATGGACATCTTGACCAAGGTTGTTGGGATGGATCAAATTCATTGAGACTTTCGAAAGGCTGGTTTTCATGCAATCGAGTAGTTCACTCTAGGGTGGACATTGAGGGGGGTTAGATATACTCAATCCTCAACACTCAAGTCACCACAAATGATCCATGGTGCTCTAGGATGTGAGGCCCGCATTATGAGGAGAAGTCATTGTAAGAGCTCGTACATTTTTGTAACCCTAAGTCTCGATTTAGATGGGCCTATGTGTGATCCTTGGTGGTAGCAAATGATCTTTCGAAGCCCAACCATGAGGTTAGTAGGGCATGAAATTCTAGTCCATTGGGTTGCCATTCATGGTAGAAATAAAGGCCTTGAAGCATCATGCAATCCCCCCATAGAAACAAAATGGGGGGAGTGTAGAGGGAGGATTTTCCTGCTCTATAGGGTGCCATGGACCTATGCCTCCTACCTACAGAGCTAAGATGTAGGGCTTTTGGTTGTGGAGGTATTGTCAAATATTATATTCTGTCAAATATTTTTTTATTCTCTCTCTCTCTCTTGACTACATTTATCTATAACAAATCCCATTGTAAAAGCTATATAAGCATGAACTATGCAAAGATCCATACACCATTGCACATTAATGAAGCCTTCATCTTGTGCTCATCTAGATCACCATCTAAGCTCCATATTGGGAGTGCATGGGTGGAAAGCCCCATCTTTGTAGGTGCAGTACTCTTGGAAATTTGAGAATTTGAGCTCTCTATATCTCAATATCCATTTCTATCTATTTGCATTTTCACAACTTTGTCTATTGGTGTATTCTGTTGTGGTGTTTTTTCTTATAGATTAAACCTAACACTAATAGACTCTAGTGGAAGATGCTAAAGTAGTGATGGAGATCACACATGCATATGTGGTCTAGTTGAATCCAAAGGTCACAATTGGTCCCCAAATCTATCAAATGACGAATCAAGTGTAGAGTCATAAGGAATTCTCTATGGCATGAAGACTATGTTTACAACATTGGTATCAGAGCGAGGTTGTCATATCTTCCATGATAGCTTTGCTCTCAAACTTCCATGGTCACCTTGGACATTTGTCACGTTCTTCATGAGATGATAATCTTATCATTATATTCCCTCACGTTTTATGTGTGATTATTATTTCAAGCCTTTTAGTCATCACTCAGATGGGCAGCCCTAGAATACATGACATAATAAAGATTATATGTTTATCTTAGATTAATTTCAAGCTTCTATTATGCAAAAGAAATGGTGGCTCTTAGCCTTGAGCATGTGCTTGACCTATATGGAGAAGAGGAAGTCCATTTCTTACCTTTAACAAACCATCCACAATAGCTACACCCAACTATTCTAATGGCATGCATCATATTGGGAGGAAAGCCATCCAAAGCTTCACCTAGACCTGCTTTCATGGCACATGAACAAAGAGGAGCTCTCTATTTCTTCTCTCCTCTTGGACATACCTACAATATACAAAGCTATCTTGTTTATAGCCTTTTTTCGTTTAGACTTTGACATCATATATGGGACTATTGACTCCCAAGCTTCAAGCTTCAATGTGACGTCAGGCAATGGTCTCCTATAACAACAACCTTACCCACAATCTTTCCCACTATTGTTTGATTTCATCCCACGAAAGTCATACTTATTCTTCTCTCATAACCATACACAATGTATAATATATGTCTCTCATATTATCCAACCGTGTGTGCAATGAAAATGGGATATTCTCTTTTCATATTCAATTGTGCGTGTCTTCTTTGTATGTGCTTCACAAGGAGCCCGATTTTCTTTCTCTCTATAGTTACGTAGAAACTAATGGATACTATGTGATACTTCTTTGAACAGGAGCATGAGGATAATAGATGGCTTGAAGAAATCATCAAAACGGAAGAGGAAGGAGATCTTTTGAAGGATCATGAACGGATTTTGCACACTTCAAATTAATGGTAATCCAACATGCATGAGGAAAAACTTGGAGCATTGTCTAAAAATAAGTTATCATCTTCTTGATTTATTTATGATCTTATCCGAGATGTATTTTCATGAATGGAATGCATAGATTTCATGCGCATGAAAGCAAATGAATTGCGAGGTTTAGCTATGGAAGTTTGAATCGCACATCTAGAGAAAAACATGTCTTCAATATGCCTAAACTCGAGTGCGTGCATAACGTTGTTAGAATTGCATTTGTATCATAAGGATGCATATGCTTATGTATAAAATCAAAGGTAGAAGGGAAAGAACAAAGGAATAGAGGAAGAACAGAGGAAATAAGTGTACAGATTCATGGATTTCATGTGCCTAAAAACTCAATGAAGTGAGGAAAACAAGCCTCCACAATTTTCCAACTGAAGAAAGTAGCTTTTAAGATTGTTGAGATAATGCTAAATCGATTTTTTGCTCACTGATTTAAGATATCAATTAGGATCTCTTGAAATTCTTGGTTTTTACTAATATATGTTCTTTGGTGTTTTCAAATCAAATTACTTTTAAAACTTAAACAAACTTTTCCCGCTTGTCATTTGGGAAGTCTCCAAATTGGAATGTTTATTGGCTATTTCTAGCCGATGAATTCCTAGTACCTAATAATCTTTGGATGGGCGGTACTCTTCCTTCATGTGGAAAATTTCAGTGGTTTTTATAGTGCTAAAAGTTCATTCCATAAGCTTTCAAATGGCATAGAGATGTTAGGAATATCATATGAGAATTGATCTTCATGCACAAAGAGAAATTGTTCATCTATCAAGTTTTGATGGTTCTGGAGATGGAGTTGGTGGTTTTCTCGACTATTTTGTAGCATCAAGAAACTTCCAAATGTGGGATGGAAGTAAGCCTACATATTGTAGCTTGTGTAACATGCTAGAAAGTTTCGGAAAAGCTTAAGAGATGCCTCAAGCATTAGACGAAAAAGTGAGCTCTGCATGGGCCTTGTTGTTGGAGCAAGTCTATGACAAGCCTAAGTATTGGCTTGAGTCTCACAAAGTCATTAAAGAAGCTTCAAAATGAAGACTATGTAAAGTTCACTTGTGAACTACCTCTTGTAACTTTTGAAGAGTTTACTTAATGTAAAAGTAAGAGAATCTTAAGTGGTTGAGCCCACATGATCAAGAATGGAAAGAGGAGCCACGAATTCGTGATTTGTGGTAGGTAGAGAATCAAATCAATCATTGATTGATTGGAGAGTGATTGAGGGAAGTTAGCCTCCCAAACTCAACTATAAATAGATGGCAGTTTTAGTCGTGGTTAGAGAGACCTATGTGAAGACCTCCAAGAGCTGAGCTTTATGCCATATCAAGGTGTGATTACAAGGCACACATATGTATCAGTAAGTCATTGTATTGTACAAGAAATATACTTTCATTTTCATGATTATTTGAGTTTATCTTTCCATGTTCTTGTGATGTGTACTACTCACTGCCATTACTTCAGTTTTTCTCAGTCCGCTTGCAGAGATTGTTTCTCTGCACTTGGTTCATCATTTTCAGTGATTTAACTTGGTAAAGTTAGCTCTATAAGTCTACTATATCCTCACAAATTTTCATGTCATTTGGATGTTGGAATCTTCAGTTATGTGCATTTGAAGTCAACAGGGTATGTTCATCTTCACTTCTCTGTCAGGTACCCGACTTTTTCAGTCATCTTGTCAGAGTCATTTCTCAGTGTTTACTCATCCAAATTTAGTGATTTTAAGCTTGTTGGATTCAGCTTACGGTCTAGTATAAGCATACAAATGTTCATGATCATTGGATTCTTACATCTTGAGTTATGTTAATTTTTCTACTCACTGGTCTATTTCTGTAGCAGCCCGTGAAAATCGGGATGATGTCATCACTTGTTAAACGTCATTCTCAGTGTGTGGTTTGTTATTTTTGATGAGATTACTCTCTAAAGTTAGCTCTTTAAGCTACCTAGCCTTCCCCAAGAGGAATTAATCTAATTGCTTCTGTGCTTAGAGAATTATGTAAAACACTGGACAGGTGTATCAACCAAGAATAGCAAGTTTTCACCTCTGAGCTAACTCCAACTTATCTGTTTTGATCTATCTTTTTGAGAGTGATCTTCCAAGGTACATAGGGTGTCTAATACATCCATTGGCAAGCTAAAAGGGCCCACCATCTACTCCTGGAGTTCATTTGGCTGGTGTAGAGCAAAGATTTTGCAACACCTCTTCATCTTCAACACATACCTATCCATCTCTTCACAGTGGTATCAGAGCAAGGTTGGACAACATGGCAGATGGATTTCCTTCATCAATTGACAAATTGGACAGAGGTAACTACTCAGCTTGGTCATTAAGAATGGAAGCTTATCTCCAAGGTAGAAGTTTATATGGTTATGTGGCTGGAGATGAAGTTATGCCAAGTTTCAGGAACAAAAGTCAACCAACACAAGAAGAGCAAGAAAGATTGAGCACATGGTGCTCCAAGGATGCACTTGCAAGGTCTTATCTCCTCAACTCTATCTGCGATTTTTTGTTGCCTCACATTAGAAGTTGTAAGACATCTCAGGAAGTGTGGGATGCACTTGAAGCTTTCTTTGCTTCAAGTACTAAAGCTAGGAAGCATCAACTATGGCTGGATTTCACAACTCTCAAGAAGGCTCCCAAACAAAATGTGACTGATTTTGTCACAAAGCTCAAGGACATAGCAGATCAGTTGGGAAGCATTGGAGAGGTAATAGATGAAGAGCAAATTGTAAGGCAGGTCATCAATGGCTTGAAGGCAGATGACAAGTGGGAAGCATTCACCACAGCTATGGATTTGTACATGGACATGCATGTACCTGATTTCAACACAATCATTGGACAATTACTTACTCAAGAGGCAAAGCTTATAAAAAATGGAGAAAGCTCTAAAGGTAATCAATCTTCAGCTTTATACACGGATAAAAGCAAGTCTAAAGATAACAAAGGAAAGGCAAAGAAAGTGGATGATGAAGCAGGTACATATCAAGCTAACTATGCAGGTAGAGGAAGACATGGCAGAGGTAGAGTAAGAGGAGGTAGACAAGGCAGGGGGAGATCCCAAGACTCCAACTCATGTTCTATTTGTGGATTAACTAATCATACAACTGAAAATTGCTTTAGGAATTCCAGGAATCAAAGAGGCAGAGGATACAATACAGGAAGTTATGGCTACTCAAGAGGAAGGTTCAACAATTATCATGGCAACTACAACAACTACAATCATTCAAACTATCAAGGAGGCTACAAAGGAAGGAGAGACTACAATAACTACACAGAAGACTCAAACAAAGAGGATTCATTATTGATCATGAACATGGCTATGCCACAAGGTAAATCTGATGAGCATGTCTTCTACATAGATTCAGGTTGTTCAAATCATGTGGCAGGAAATGTGGCACTCCTATCAGATTTAGAAGATCCAAGGAATAAGCATGAGGTACAAACAGGAGATGATACAAAACATCCTGTGGAGAAAATAGGCAATGTCAAAGCACCTGATGGAAACATCAACCTACTCAGTAAGGTACTCTATGTCCCTACCATTACAAAGAATTTGATAAGTGTTGGGCAGATAGTAGAGAAAGGGTTGCAAGTCAGGTTCACAAAAGCAGGAGCATTTGTTGAAGATCCAAGTTAGGGATTCAGAAGAATTGCAAAAGGTGAAAAGACAGGTAGATTGTTCACATTTGAATTACAGGACACTAGAAACATTGCTCTCTTTAATTATGGTAGTCAGACACTCACAGAATTGGAAGTATGGCACAAAAGGTTAGCACATATTGGTGAAAGGTCATTAAAGCAAATTTGCAGGGACCAAAGTGTACTTGGACTTCCTAATTTGTCAAAACAACATATGATTTATAAGTGTAGTGCATGTCAGTTTGGAAAGTCTCACAGGTTACCATTCATGAAGAAAGGTTATATGCATGGAGATCTCTTGGAGTTGGTTCATACAGATGTATGGGGACCAAGCAAGGAAGCTTCAATATCAGGATCAAGGTATTATGTTTCCTTTATTGATGATTGCAGCAGATGGACTATCCTATTCTTTATGAAACACAAAGATGAAGTTTTTTCATGTTTCAAAAGATATTTGGCTCTTGTGGAGAATCAAACAGGTAAATCACTAAAAAGGCTAAGGTCAGATGGAGGGGGAGAATACTTCTCCCATGATTTTGATTCTTTTCTTCAAGAAAGAGGAATCAAAAGAGAGGTAACTACAAGGTACACTCCTGAGCAAAATGGAGTGGCAGAAAGGAGGAATAGGACAATTGTTGAAGCTGCAAGGTCTATGTTAAATGAAAAGCATTTACCTAATTACTTATGGGCTGAGGCTGTATCTACAGCCACTTACTTGATTAACAGGTTGCCTTCAAAATCCCTTGGTGGAATGACTCCATATGAGGCTTTGAATGGAAGAAGACCAAGCTTAGATCATTGTAAAATTTTTGGATGTATTGCTTTTGCTCATGTTCCTTCACAGGTTAGAGGCAAGATGGATCCAAAAGCAGAAAGGTGTGTATTTATTGGATATGACAACAATCAAAAGGGCTACAGGTTATACAACCCTACCAACAAAGGATTCTTGGTAAGCAGAGATGTAGATTTTGATGAGAACAATTCATGGTATGAAGATTCATGCAGGAAGATCAATTTACCATATGATGTTGAAGAAGATTTTCCAAAGCTTGGTAGAGAACAATCAAAGATTGAAGAACAAGACACCTCAGAGGATGATGAAGAATGTCAGATGGAAAAGATCAAAGCATGGAAGTCTAAAGGTAAAGCAAAATTGCAGGAACTTGGACATGAGGCAGAATCATCACATCATGGCCTAAGAAGATCTATGAGGGAAAAGAAAAAACCAGAAAGGTATGGGTTTGACACCTCATTAGTAACTAAACATTCTATCTACATAGCACAGGACATAAACCAAGAGGAGCCATCATCATTTGAAGAGGCCAAAGCAAAAACAGAATGGAAGCATGCAATGAAGGAAGAGATTGAAGCACTCGAGGAAAACAACACTTGGGATTTGGTGCCCAAGACTTCATCCATGAAGGTAATAGGCTCAAGATGGGTCTATAAACTCAAGAAGAATTCTGATGGTTCCATTAACAGGTATAAGGCAAGGCTTGTAGCAAAAGGCTTTGCACAAACTCAGGGAATTGATTATGAGGAGACATTCTCTCCTGTGGCAAAGATGCCTACTATTAGGGTTTTGCTTAGTATTGCCTCTTCCAAGAATTGGAAGATACTTCAACTAGATGTGAAGAATGCATTCTTGAATGGTTGGATAACAGAAGAGGTATATATGGCACAACCACCTCGTTTTGAGAATCAAGTTTATCCTAATTATGTGTGTAAACTTAACAAAGCATTGTATGGTCTCAAGCAAGCTCCAAGAGCTTGGAATTTCAGGCTTGTTTCATTCTTGCAGGACAAAGGCTTTCAACCAAGCAAAGCAGATCCTTCACTCTTTATTAAAAAGAGTAATTCCGAGGTCATCTACCTATGTGTATATGTAGATGATATTATATTGACAGGAAATGATGCAGATGGTATGAAGAAGATCAAAGATCAGATGAGAGAAGAGTTCAAGATAAGTGATTTGGGTTCACTTACCTACTTCCTAGGTTTGGAAGTTGTCTACAAAGATCATGGTTTGTTTCTCACTCAAAGAAAGTACATTAAGGACATGTTGGCAAAATTCAAGATGCAAGATTGTAAGATTGCAGGTACTCCAATGGAGGTTAATCACAAATTGAGCTCACATGAAGGTGAACTCATAGAGGACATCACATCATATCAAAGTCTAGTGGGTAGTCTCAACTATGCCACATTGACAAGAGTAGATATATGTTACAGTGTGAGTGTGCTAAGCCAATTTATGCACACACCAAGGAAACCACATATGGATGCTGCCAAAAGGATACTCAAATATCTCAAAGGAACCATAAATGAAGGACTTTACTATCCTTATGTATCTGATTTAGGTTTGAAGCTATTGTCTGATGCAGATTGGGCTGGCTCCAAGGAAGATAGAAGGAGCACTTCAGGTTATCTTACCTTTGCAGGTTCAAAGCTTATTTCATGGTCATCCAAGAAGCAACCCACAGTTGCTCTCTCTTCTACTGAAGCTGAATACAGAGGTCTTGCCATAGCTACTCAGGAAGCTATGTGGATGAAGACATTATTCAAAGATCTTGGATTGGAGTTTGGAACTCCAACTATTTTTGGTGACAATATGAGTTCTATTCACTTGGCTGCTAATCCTATTTTTCATGCAAGGACTAAACATATTGAAGTTCATTATCATTATGTACGAGAGAAGATCCTAAGCAAGGAGATTCAAATATCATATGTGTCCACTCATCAACAATGTGCAGATATTCTAACCAAAGCATTGGATGGTACAAAGCTTTGCAAATTCAAGGCTATGATTGGTTTGCAGGTAATCTTGGAAGATTGAAGACCTCAAGCATACTTGGCTTGAGGGGGAGCTGTTGGAGCAAGTCTATGACAAGCCTAAGTATTGGCTTGAGTCTCACAAAGTCATTAAAGAGGCTTCAAAATGAAGACTATGTAAAGTTCACTTGTGAACTACCTGTTGTAACTTTTGAAGAGTTTACTTAATGTAAAAGTAAGAGAGTCTTAAGTGGTTGAGCCCACATGATCAAGAATGGAAAGAGGAGCCACGAATTTGTGATTTGTGGTAGGTAGAGAATCAAATCAATCATTGATTGATTGGAGAGTGATTGAGGGAAGTTAGCCTCCCAAACTCAACTATAAATAGATGGTAGTTTTAGTCGTGGTTAGAGAGACCTATGTGAAGACCTCCAAGAGCTGAGCTTTATGCCATATCAAGGTGTGATTACAAGGCACACATATGTATCAGTAAGTCATTGTATTGTACAAGCAATATACTTTCATTTTCATGATTATTTGAGTTCATCTTTCCATGTTCTTGTGATGTGTACTACTCACTGCCATTACTTCAGTTTTTCTCAGTCAGCTTGCAGAGATTGTTTCTCTGCACTTGGTTCATCATTTTCAGTGATTTAACTTGGTAAAGTTATCTCTATAAGTCTACTATATGCTCACAAATTTTCATGTCATTTGGATGTTGGAATCTTCAGTTATGTTCATTTGAAGTCAACAGGGTATGTTCATCTTCACTTCTCTGTCAGGTACCCGACTTTTTCAGTCATCTTGTCAGAGTCATTTCTCAGTGTTTACTCATCCAAATTCAGTGATTTGAAGCTTGTTGGATTCAGCTTACTGTTTAGTATAAGCATGCAAATTTCCATGATCATTGGATTCTTACATTTTGAGTTATGTTAATTTTTCTACTCACTGGTCTATTTCTGTAGCAGCCCGTGAAAATCGGGATGATGTCATCACTTGTTAAAAGTCATTCTCAGTGTGTGGTTTGTTATTTTTGATGATATTACTCTCTAAAGTTAGCTCTTTAAGCTACCTAGCCTTCCCCAAGAGGAATTAATCTAATTGCTGCTGTGCTCAGAGAATTATGTAGAACACTGGACAGGTGTATCAACCAAGAATAGCAAGTTTTCACCTCTGAGCTAACTCCAACTTATCTGTTTTGATCTATCTTTTTGAGAGTGATCTTCCAAGGTACATAGGGTGTCTAATACATCCATTGGCAAGCTAAAAGGGCCCACCATCTACTCCTGGAGTTCATTTGGCTGGTGTAGAGCAAAGATTTTGCAACACCTCTTCATCTTCAACACATACCTATCCATCTCTTCACACTTGTAAGGATCCCTAATTTTTAAAGATTAAAAAGCTTAATCAAGAGGTTTGAAGGGGCTTCGAAAATAGCTAGTGGTTTCTGCAAATAAAATAATATATGATAGAATTTTCTACTCGAGTTCTAAAAATGAAAATTTCTTGGCCGTTGGATTCTTAAATCAAATGTCTCAAATTAAAAGGAATATATATATATATATATATATATATATATATATATATATATATATATATATATATATATATATAGAGAGAGAGAGAGAGAGAGAGAGAGAGAGAGAGAGAGAGATAGAGAGAGAGAGAGAGAGAATTCCATGCATGAGATTTAGCACAATTTGGTGTACATTTTCTCACACTCTTTGTAGCCTTTTGAGCCCTTAGTGTTGATATATTTAGGTAGTGATGTGTGTGAACACACTAGGATTGCCGAGGAAACCTTTTCCCTCGTTAGGAGGTTTTTTCCTAGGCTTGTATATATGCTTATTGCCCTAACAAGATACTTATCTTTGTACATTCTATTGGTAATACATTTAGTATTGTGTGCTCCAAGCTTCTTCTTCTTCTTCTTCTTCCTTGTGTTGTTTGCATGCTTCCACAGACCTTGATCTCCAACAATTGGTATTAGAGTAGGTTGCCACTTCATCTAGGGCATCATCAACACCCCTTAAATCATAGTTTCTAAATCGCATGAAATTTGATGAGCATACTAAAGCTGATTAGGAGATCAAAACTACTTCACCCAACGATGTCAAAATTACGAGATGAGCTCGTTTCAGCCTCCGAAATGCACTATCGTAGTGTTTATGTAGGCTATTTCATCTTTTTGTGCCAATTATATATATATGTTTTGGTTCACCAGTATAAGCATCTCAAAGTGTGCTACAAGCTTCACAGAACTTGACAAGGTAGTTCTATTCAATTTTCTGAGATCTAGTCAATTTTTTGCATCAAGGTATTTTAGTTAGCCGCCATGGCTAAAAGAAGTGATGTATTTCATATGTTGGCTGTTGAGGATAAGTTGGACGATACAACAATTGTGGGCTTATATGATGCATCATGTATTGGTTGCAAAAGGACTGTGGAATATTATGTAGGGTGTTGAGAAACATCCTATTACACCTACAAACATAGTTGTTGAAGGTGATGTAGATGTCATTGAAGACAATGATATTCTTCATGTTCCTGCTCGTACTGCAGTTCCTATTGCACCTACTATAGAGAAAAAATTTTGGGATGACAGAGATGCTTAGGCACATGCATTGATAGCATTGTCTATCAAATGTTCCATTATCAATCACATTCACTCTTGCACAATAGTTAAGGATGCTTGGGTTACACTTACCACTTTATACCAAGCAAGGAATGAGGCTCTTGTTGCTAACCTCGAAAAAGAGTTGTAGAGTGAGCACATGAATGAAGGTGATTCCATGGATAGTTTTCTGAAAAAGATCAAACATCTGAAGGAATCGTTAATTTTTGCTTAAGAAGTCTTACCTAAGAGTTCACTTCTATAGACTATCTTAAATGGTCTTCACGATCCATATCAAAGTTTTGCTTCCACTCTTTGTTTGATGATGGGCGATCGAAATGCCTTGACATTTGAGGAGTTAGTCTCTGTTCTGTTGTAGAAAGATCAGTTCTCTGTTCTCCCATATTGAAGACCATGTTGTGAGTAGCGATGCTAATACCGATGACTACTGGGTGGACCGACGGGTGTACAGATGCCTACACCAACAACCATATGTGCAAAATTATTTTTGGGCAGAGTGTGTTGTCTTTTGCTACAACAACATTACCATGATGTTGTTTAGCAAAAGACAATACACTCTGCCCAAAGAAAATCGAGTACATGTGATATGTACTCTAATGGCAACCAAAACATGATTTTATATAGAAAAATACTATCCGACACAAAAAAGATGAGCAAAAATGAACCATGAATCACGTATAAAAAGTTGTATATTCCATAAATGAAGGATGTATAAGAGTGTGACAAAGCACTTCCATATAGGAACCAAATACAACTTGTGACAAAGAACTTCCTTATAGGAACCGAATACAAAATTATGGTGCATCATTGGCACATAGGAGTGTAATACAAAATTGTGGCAAAGCACTACCATACATATGCACAAGGGGATTAAAACATTTACACCTAGAATCCTACAACAAAGCATATGCGTAAAATGAGACAAATTGACATGACATTTATAAACAACAACTAAAAATATGAAACCATATAAGTTTACCTCATCATAGATTCTCCCATGAAGTGATCACACCATGTCCCTCTAAGTCTTGCAACAGTGTAACCAATCCATGACGATATCCATAAGCTTCTTTGGTTCGCCTCGGAGGATGACCCACTACCAACTCCTATGATAAATATGAAAAATGTTAGATAAACATACATGATGTGCTTAACACAAACAAATTCAATAATTAAAATGATACTTACAAATTGGTAGCGCATACTGTCGTATCTGCCGCTACCTAAATGCGACGTTCCAACCGTATCTAAAGGTGTGGCCTCCGCATCTTGCTGCTAATGATATCGATCAAGACTATGTTGCTGCTCATCCTGAATTGATTCCCACTCTTCACATCTAACCATACAGGCTTCGGTAAGCCTACTCTGAACGCATCGTGAGCCTCTGAGCACCGATGAGACATCGCCTCGCGTGTTGTATGCTGAATCCATTCTGAGCTCACAATAGGATGGCTAGGTGATGGCCAGAACTCTTCATATATGGCCTGTGTGATATAATTTTTGGAATCCTTATCCTGTTTGCTCCATTTTCACATAACAGAATGTCCAAACTCTATGGAGCAAAACTCTCGAATGCGTTGACACATGCACTTTTTGGCCGCATCCATGACCGGAGCTCCATCATGTATGTGATATATTTTGGAGTCATCATGGTCATGTGCTCCCCAAGGTGTACGTGGAGATCTCATTTGATCCAATGTGATGATGTTAAAGTATATAGATATATGAACCCTAAAAAATCTATAGATTTATTTTTTAGATATTTTCACATATATGTGTGTATGTATATGTGTATATTGTGTGTATATATATGTGTGGATATGTGTATGTGTGCATGTATGTATGTGTAAATGTATGTATATATGTATGTGTAATTGTATATACATGTATGTGTATGCATGTATGTTTGTATGTATGCATGTGTATGTACGGATATGTATGTATGTGTATTTGTAGGTATGTATATATGTGTAAGTGTATGAATATGTGTATGTGTATGCATGTATTTGTGTGTATGTATGTATGTATGTGTACGTATTTGTATGTATAAGTAAGTGTATGTATGTGTAAGTGTATGTATATGTGTATGTGTATGCATGTATGTGTGTGTATGTGTAAGTACATATGTATAAGTGTAAGTATGTAGGTGTAAGTGTATGTATGTGTTCATAAATTTAAAGTTCTTTTATATTCTAATCTTTTTTTTGTTTAAGATTAAAATAACAGGAGATATTGTATGGTAGAACAAAATAAGAAAAGACCTAACATACCACCTCCGGTGTGGTAGTTTTTTCAGGGACAAATACATCTTCAATAATCATTTTCTTAGTAGAAGATAAACAATTATATAATTCTTATATATTTTATAAATGTTTTATATTCAATCTATGTATTTTTGTTTCATTAAATAAATAGAGGGTGCTACAAAGAAGAGAGTTGATTTGGATCATACATCACATTTATGCCAAATGGGCCATCATGGTTTTGTAGGTATATTTGTAAGTAAACTAAAACTATATTGTTTATTTTAGTTAAAACACTAATCATTAATCCTTTTTATTTGTGGTCCATATCCTATGAAAAAAAAGAATCGATTTAACGAAAGGATTATGGTCCATATCCTATGAAAAAAAGAATCGATTTTGCTGCACATTATGGATATCAACCTCTCAACGAGGACACACAAGGTCATCCAAATCCTTTTGGAAGTATTAATAAATTATTTTATATGTTTTATATATTTATGTTTGTTATATGTAATAGAGGAGTCTTATAGAGGCAAGTCTAGATAAGCTGGAGAGATAGACATAGGCGGGATTATTTGGATCATCATATAGTGCTAACTCCTCTACCCATGATACCACTACTAATACATTAGATCATAAGGATGATCATGACGATGAGGATTATCATGATGATGATCACAATGATGAGGAATTACATGATGATGTGGATGATGATGACCAAGATGTTTGATATATTACATTGGATATATATTTTACATTGATATACATATTTCTTTTTATTTCTATATATTTTCACATTCCTGTTATGTTTTGAATTTTGTTTATGGTACTAATTAATGAAAATTCTTGTTTGAATTATTTTTATTATTTTATTAATTTAACATGTATTTTGTTACTTTAATTATATAATTCATTCATACTATGTATGTGTTTATGTGTGTGTGTGTCTATATATATATATATATATATATATATATATATATATATATATATATATATATATATATATATATATATATATATATATATATATATATATATATATATATATATATGTATGTATGTATGTATGTATGTATGTATGTATGTATGTATGTATGTATGTATGTATGTATGTATGTATGTATGCATGTATGTATGTGCGTGTGGTTGCAATGTATGTATAAAATGTATATATTTATGTGCATGTATATATGCATGTATATGTGTAAGTATATGTGTGCATATATGTGTATATATGTGTGTATGTGCATATGTATGTAATGTTTATGTGTGTATGTGCATGTGTATATGTGTATTTATGTCTATGTGTGTGTGTGTATATGTATATGTATATATATGCACACACATATACATATATGTGTATTGTTGGAGTTAGACGTCTGCGGAAGCACGCGAACAGCACAAGGAAGAAGAAGAAGCTTGGAGCACAACACACAATACTAAATGAATAACTAGAGAATGTACAAAGATAAGTAGCCCATTAGGGAAATAGGCGTATATACAAGCCGGGGGAAAAAACCTCCTAAAGAGGGAAAAAATTGTCCGGGCGGTCCTAGTGTGTTCACACACATTACTACCTAAATATATCAACAAATCCCCCCTAGGAGTGATGCGGTGAACAAGGAGCTAGCACTCATGTATAAGGAAGTGCCAAGCTATGTGGAAATCACTCCACAAAAGGAAGTAAGCCCAAAGCTTTGCGGAAAGCTTCAAACGTCTCCCTAGGTAGGGCCTTCCTGAAAAGGTCTGCAATGTCCTCTTGTGTGGGCACATATGCCAAGCTGATCTCCCCAGCAGAGAAACTCTCCGTGACATAGTGATAATGCACCTCAATGTGCTTAGTGCGAGCATGGAACACAGGTTTCCTCGCAACTACCAATGCGCTCTGACTGTTAGTGAAGATGGTGGTGGCGAAAGACTGGCCAACACCCAAATCAGCCATAAGGCATCTGAGCCACACACACTCAACAGTCACTGTGAAAGCTACCCTATACTCAGCCTCACAACTGTAAGTGGCCACAATAGGCTTCTTCTTGCTCAACCAAGATATACATGAGCTACCAAGCATGAAGCAAAAACCACTGGTGGACACACGAGTGTCATAGCAACCAACCCAATCTGAGTCAAAAAAAGCATGAAAATCTAGCGGTAGTGATTCCCCCTTGGGATAAAACAACCCAAGTAGCCGAGTACCACTCAAGTAGCGAAAGATGCACTTAACCGCCTTCCAATGCGTGACTCCTAGGCAATGCATACACCTGCTCATCTGTGAGACAGCAAACTGAATATGTGGCCGAGGAATGCATAAGTAAATCAAGCATCCAATAGCCTGCTGATAGAGAACAGCATCAAATGCATCTCTTGCATCATGAAGACTCAATCGTAAACCTGTCTCCATAGGAGTGGCAATAGGCTTACAGCCGTCAAGGCCAAAACACTACAATAATGTGTCAATATATTTCGTTTGACACAAAGCCATTCCACCATCAACTTGCACAAACTCAATGCCCAAATAGTGATGCAAATGCCCCAAATCAGACATCTCAAATGAGGCATGCAAATCAGCCTTGAAATCAGCAATATGCTTCTCAATAGGACCTGTGAGCAGCATGTCGTCAACATAGATAACAATGATCAGACGCACATCATTAACACGCTTAACATATAAGGTGCTTTCAGATGGACTGTTCTCAAAACCATGTGCAACCAGATAGGCATGTATCTTCTCATACCAAGCACGTGGTGCTTGCTTTAAACCATATAATGCCTTCTTTAACTTACACACCTGGTTTTCATGCCCTTTCTACACAAAGCCACGGGGCTAAAAAACATACACTTCTTCATGCAAGTAACCATTCAGAAATGTTGTTTTAATGTCCAACTGATGTACATTCCAACCATGATGGGCTGCAAGTACACAAATGCTCCGAGCAGTAGTCATACGGCATGTAGGTGCAAAGGTCTCATCAAAATCAATGCCTCTTTCTTGTGCATAACCCTTTGCAACAAGCCTAGCCTTATACCCATCAATTGTACCATTAGGTTTACGCTTCAGCTTGTATACCCACTTAGTACAAATGGCCTTCTTGCCAGGAGGCAAGTCACATAAAGACCATGTACCATTCTTCATTATAGCATCATATTCAGATTGCATAGCAGCCATCCAATTTTCTGAATTCTATGCTTCATCAAAAGAAATAGTTTCATTCTCATCACAGAGAATGGATGTAGCCATAGCATAGCAATCTGATGCAAAGGAGGCACTATGAGAGCCTGAACGAGTACGATATGACAAAGGTGCATCTAATTTGTTGTCAGACAAAGTCTGCACCAGCCATTTTGGCATAGTTTTTGCCTCCTCAATATCAGATCTCTCATCAACAAGTGCATCATGTAAATCTGCATCAGAAATGGAATGATGTGCATCATCATAGGGAGCCTGCAAAGGATGAGAAGTTGCCTCATGAGGACCAGCACTAAACTGTCCACTTGTAAAAAGAGGCATCAACGTATCATACATGTCTTTGGAGCTAACAAATGTCTCCTTAGTACATGAAAGCAATGGTTGAATAGCATCTTCCACAAAGACAACATCACGGCTAACCAGAATGTGATTAGTGTATGGATGATACACACGATAGCCTTTACTTTCAAAACTATACCCAACAAAAATACATTTTACTACCTTATCATCCAATTTTCTACGATGTTGTTCAGGCACTAGTGCACATGCCAAACAACCAAAAACACGCAGATGAGCAACAAATGGCTTGCGGTCATGCCAATCCTCATATGGAGCGATAGACTGCAGCGCTTTAGTGGGACACCTGTTCAGTACATATGCTGCACACATGACAACCTCAAGCCAAAAACTATGAGGTAAAGCTTGACTCTTGACCATGCGCCTCGCCATCTCCATGAGTGACATGTTCTTTCGTTCAGAAACTCCATTTTGTTGAGGTGTATAAGACACTGTACACTAGTGTTTTATCCCACGTTCAGCTAGAAATGCATTAAAATCAGAAGACATATATTCCCCCCGTCGATCAGAATGGAGGGTGCCCATTTTACATGCTCACAGATTTTCAGCCAAAACCAAAAACTATTTAAAGCACATTAACACTTTGGAAAGTCATCAATGAAAGTCAGGAAGTAAAGGTAATTCCCAAAAGAGGGTGTCTGCATAGGACCACAGGCATCACTATGTACAAGCTACAATTTCTGTGTAGCCCGAACTGAACCATCTTTTGGAAAGGAGGAATGCTGCATTTTTGCCCAAAGTACAATCTTCAGAAACATGTTTTCCAGGTTCCTCAAGTTTAGGCAAAGAGGACACCATTTCAGATTTCTGCAGGCGTAGAAAACTAGTAAAATTCAGATGACCAAAGCGTGCATGTCAAAGCTTTGCATCTCACATAGCCTGAGAATCATTTACTGCACATGCCAAAACAGTTTCAGATCTTTCATAGTCTATGAGCTTATACAGCCCATGACATAAAATGCCAGAAGCAATAATAACATCGCCATTTGATAAATCATGAACTGTACATTTGTCATCAACAAATGTCACAACCAAGACAATCTTGGCTAATGTAGAAACTGATAACAGATTCTTCTTGATCCCTGGCACAAATAAAGCATCTGACAAAGTGAAAGAACTACCATCAGCAGTAGTCAAAATGATCTTACCAACTCCCATAACAGGATAAGAAGAGTTGTTGGCGCATGTAACAGTATTCCCTGTAGGGGCACGCTCGAGTGAAGAGAAGAAACTCCGGTGCGAGGTAATATGTTTGGTCACCCTACTGTCAAAGTACCAAACATCTGAGTCTACTGCAGACATGCACTGCTCATGAGAAGATTGGTCAAAGCTCAAAACAGTAGTGAACACCCATTCTTCTTCCTACACAAGATTAGTAGACTCCGTTTTTTGTGTAGAGGCTTCTGCAACAACCATTCCAGCCTCTTTCTTCTTTGCCTCTTTTGTAGCCAGTTTTGGACAGTTCTTTATTATATGATCATACAGTACTTACGAAACAATTTCTGCTTTTCTAATTTTTTTCTCATCTTTGTCTTGGTTCTTTGAATGTGCGGCATTTGCATATTTCTG